>MU224437.1:1472515-1517366 GCA_018584345.1 Thuja plicata
TGACAACCTCTATGTATAAAATCCTCTAACAAGGTCGCACTTAATAGTGTGTTTGTAACCTTTAACAGGGTTGGCTCCTAATAGGGCTCACTTCAGAAGAGTGAAAATTTGGGGTACCGGTCCCAGTAGTTTTTCCCTTAACAGGGTTTCCACGTTAAAAATTTGTGTTATGTGTGTATGATTCATTTCTTTACTGTCTTGCATCTTACATAGCTAACTCTGGATTGATCGGTATACTCTGTTTATTTATTGAGTTTCGGTAAATAGTTATACTACTTATCGGTAATCAAGAAAGAATAAGGACTGACAGACAATTAATCTTTAGTAGTATTTCATGGCATGCATCTTGTAGGGACATAATAATCTGAGATTTATTGATTAGTGGTTAATTTTGAAGGATAAATTATTGAGGCCACTGATTCACCCCCCCCTCCCCCTCTCATTTATTACTAACAATAACTACAAACTAAAGAAGATTGTTGAAAGTGCAAATGTCAGAGTTGATGAGAATGTGTAGAGATTATAAAGTACTTGCTGGTATGATATAGCTGAAGAAAATAATTAGATTATGGAAGTGCAAAATCAGAATCTAGATGGACCAGAAGAGCAGAGAGAAACTGTGGAAAATGAAGCGGATATTGACAACGAAGGGGCTGCTACACAGTCTACACCAAAAAATCCACGGTATGTAAGGATTAATGATTCTAAAGTTGTCATTATTGGAGATAAGAATAGAGGTGTTCAAACTAGAGGAAGAATTGCTAGGGATGAAACATGTTTGTTATCTTAATTTGAGCCTAAAGATATAAAATAAGCATACAATGATGAGAGTTGGATGAAAGCAACGAGAGAAGAACTTGGTCAGATTGAGAAGAACAAGAATTGGATTCTTGTTGCCAGAACTGTTGACAAAAATGATCGGTACTAAATGGGTATTAAATAATAAGTTGAATGAAGATGGTAAAGTGGTTCAGAACAAAGAAAGATTGGTATGTAAATGATATTCACAAATGGAAGGTATTGACTTTATAGAGACCTTTTCTCCTGTAGCTAAACTTGAAGCTGTTAGATTACTTCTTGCATATGCAGCTTACAAAAAATTTAAATTCTATCAGATGGATGTTAAGTCTAGATTCTTAAATGGTGAACTAGAGGAAGATATTTATATTCAGCAACTTGGTGGTTTTACTCTAACCGAGGAAGGAGATATGGTTTGTAAATAGCAGAAAGCTTTGTATGGATTAAAGCAAGCTCCTAGAGCCTAGTATGCCTGATTGGACATGTATTTGACAAAGATTGGTTTCAGTAAGGGTAATGCAAATAGTAACTTATACTTCAGAATAATTGATGACAATATCTTGATTGTTGAAGTATTTGTTGATGATATCATATTTGGTGGTAATGATGAGTTGAGTAGAGGTTTTGCTGATGAAATGCAAAAACAATTTGAGATGTCTATGATAGGTTAGATTAAATTCTTTCTTGGATTGCAAATTACATAGTTGGATAAAGGAATTTTTATCACATAGTCCAAGTATGTCAGAGAATTGTTGAAAAAATTCAGTATAGAAGATTCAAAACTGGTAGGAAATCCTACGGTTACTAGTTGTAAGTTAACTAAGAATGATGATTTCCCTTATGTTAATCAAACTTTATACAAATCTATGATCGATGGACTGCAATATCTAACTCATTCTAGACCAGACATTAAATGTTGTTGGAATTGCTGCAAGATTTCAAGTTGAACCGAAGGAATCACATGTAGTTTCTGTCAAAAGAATTTTCAGATACTTGAAGGGTACAGTTGACTACGGATTATGGTATGAAAAAGATGACGACTTTACTCTATGTGCTTACATTGATGCTGATTGGGAAGATAATGTGGATGATAGGAAAACTACTAGTGGAGGTGCATTTATTTTGGGTAAAAAGACTAGTATCTTGGATTAGTAAGAAGCAAGATTGTATCTCTCAATCTACTGTTGAGACTGAGTATGTTGTTGTTGTAATAACCTGTAATTAATCTGTTTGGATGAAGCAAATGCTAAAGGATATAAGGATAAGCATAGATGAACCTATTGTTATTCATTGTGATAATTACAGTGTTATAAATATCTCAAAGAATCCTATGCTACATTAAAAAACAAAGCATATTTCTATTAAGTATCATGTTTTGAGGGATAAAGTAAGTGAAACTGGAATTTGTGTCTACTAAGGAACAAATTGTTAATATCTTTACAAAACCTTTGTCAAAGGATACATTTGTGTATCTCAACGAGAAGCTTGGCGTGATAGCCCCTCCTAATCAGAGCTAATGATGCTAAGGCTAGCATTAATCTAGAAAAATCTATTAGAATATCATTTGATGGACTGATAAGTTTGGGGACTACTCCTTAGGGGGATCAGTCTTATGGACATTATGGTTTGGTACTGAGATTTTCCTATTTTTCCTTTTGAGGTGAGTTTAGTTCTTTTTGTGTCTTTGGTCCTTTATCATTGATGTCAAAGGGGGAGAGATTGTGTGAAAAATAAAAGAAGAAAAAAGATTGTTTATGATTGGGAGAGATTGTGTTGAAGCTGGATATTCAGAGTGATCAGGTGGATATATTAATATCTTTGTGGATTGATCACTTTTTCACTTTGCATGTTACATTCAATGCTAAAGGGGGAGATTTTTGGAAGATTATTAAGCATGTCAGAGTTTGGAGTTTGGGTGTGATAACATTAATGTTTTGTCATTGATGTGAGCATATTATTTGTTGTTTCAGACAATGTGTTCAATATGTTCAAGAAAGAGGATTTTAGTTGTTCAGGTGATGCATTGAAGATTTAGAGCTACGATCGTAAGGTATTGTTCAAAGGTGTTTGTAGATGATCTATAGAGGTTTGTAGAAGTTTGGATGATAGTTTGAGTGAGGTATGACCGAGTTACTGGTTGTTTTTGTTACAGTGTTCTTGTGTACAGTAGATGATTATTTGGATAGGTACGACTTAGATTTGATGTTTCAAAGGTTGCGAATATGGTGGTTACATAGTTCCTGATCATTGTGTTCACAATTGGTGTTGTTTATGATTGACAATACGACAAGCTATCTTTTTTATGATAGAGTTTGATATTTTAGCGTTCTTGTTTATCAAAGATGAAGATGAGTTGATGTGAATATTCTGACTGGTATTCATGTTGCTTGTTGGTTTTTTTGGATTGTGTGATGATCATGTTGTTGGACTACATTGTTGGAGGTGATCAAATTTAATGTTTTGGTATCATGTTGGCGTTTCTTCATTTAGGTCCTTACCGACTTGATGGAGTAACATATTGAGATTCTTGATGTTTCTTTAGTGACATGCAAGTGCGTTTGTGGTTGAATATTTGGGTCCTATCTAAGTCTTAGCCGACTTTATTTGGATCTCTTGGAGGATTGAGAATAATATTTATATCTTTTATTGTAATAGGTCTTAGCCGACCTAGTGGTTGATTATTCTTTGTAATCGATATAAAAGAGAGATCATTTTATAATTGTAATGTAAGAGAGAGAGAGGTGTGCGAGTGTAAGAAGAGTTGTTCTGCATTTAAGGCAGAGTTTGTGCTTCATTGGAACTGTATTGGCATAAGAGATTCTATATATCAGTTTGGTTGTAATGGATTGTATGTTCACCATGTTGTAATTAAAGATAGATTAGTGAACCTGATTGAGGTCCAGATCGGAGATTCTATTGTGAGCAGTGAGCCTGCAGATTGGGATGTTAGCCTGTGGTTGCAAGTGCATCCTTTGTTTCCTATTTTTCTCTTAACCGAGCAGTACTTTTAGCAGAGTACATTCATCTTGTGGGTTTGATTCCCACTGAGGTTTTCCCTTAACCAGGTTTCCTCGAGAACAAATCTTTGTGTTCTAATGTTCTATGTTGTGGATTTTGCAATATTATTTATCTTTCAGATCTAAGTGGCTAAAGTAAAATTAATTTAAATAGATGTGTACAACTGATTCACCCCCCCCCTTCTTAGTTTTTCTTGCCTCCTTTTGGGTCTAACACTTGGTCCCACCAAAATACCTCAAAATTTTGATAGAGGTCCCAATTGGAGAGAGGATGTTAGAATGGAAAGCGGAATCGGGCCTTTGGTACCATAAATTTAAGCGCAAGTCGATACATGCTAAAATGGGGCCAAGATAAATATGGAATTACATAGTGATGTTATTCTAGAATGGTACATTTACCCCGCCCCCCCCCCCCCCCCCCCCCCCCCCCCCCCCCCACCCCCCTTAGTGGGAGTATGAATCCACCTCATGCTCATGGTAAAGTAAAAGAAGAGAGAGAGAGAGAAATATTGTGGGAAAAACTGCAAGGATATAAGACATCACTAAGTTTAAGGGAATAATCCCCCAATTGAAGGATCTCAACTCGCACAATCATGTGCAATAGAACACAAAAAAAGATAAAACAAAGAAAAAAAATACACGAAAGACACCAACAAAAAGGGGTAGTACTAAAATAAAACTCCATATCAACTAGTTGAAGAGACCTCAATAGAGAAAATATATCGACCGCTATTATCGTGTTTGATCATTATTGCAAAAGAAAAAGTGGTCACATGGAAAGGAAAAGAGCATGCGTCAAATACAAGATGAGACTCCATAATCTAACCCACTAGCAAAGCTATAAGATTATGGAGGAGAGAGAGAGAGACCATGAATCCAACAAGCTAACAAGTTATGTTATCCTAGGTGATCCATGGAAGAAAGGAAGAGGGAGTAGAAAGGCTAGAAAGTTGTATTATGCTAGTTCCACTCATCCCAATAGAGAACTTGGTGCAAATATGGAATACAAAATATAGCAAAATGTGTTCTGCTAATCAATTTTGCCTTTAAAATGTATTAGTGCAACGAAATAGGTCAAATAGTCTAGCAAGTTGTGTTATGCTAGTTCAACCAATCCAAAAGGATGTAAGAAAATCCGCAAATTGGTGCTTGGTAAAAAATTAATAATGGTGTAAAAAGATAATAAAAGAAACATCATCTCCAAGGAAATTTGCAAAATGGTGCAAACAATGTGAATCGATGCAAAAGAATTACCAAGGAAAGCATTGTCTCTAGGGAAATCCACTAAATAATTCTCAAGGGAAAATAATTCACAAGGGCACATGATATAATAATGCACTGGGGCACAAAAGGATTAAAAAATCACCATATAATACAAGGAGGTTGTACATATGCACCCCTCCTTAAGATGGAAACATAAGACCATGGTGGCCTCTTTAGGAAAAATTAAAAAACAAGGATAACCACCTTCAACACCAAGGAGATATCCTTTAAGCGAAAATGTATGCATAGCCCAAGAAAAAGAGGCATAACTCTTTCTAGAGCCAAGGAAAGATAGTTGTCTAGAAGTATATTGTGAAACATGTGTAAAGGGACCTTTAGAAGTAAGAGATCTATGTTACAAGAGAGTTATTGAACAAAAATTACACTTTTGAGACAGGGTGAGGAGAACAAGAATTCACCTTTTTATCCCCCTATTGCTAGAAAGGAAAAAGGAATTCTTGATGAAGGATGACACACTTTAAGCCCCCAAGTAAGGGAATTTTTTTATAATGGAAAAACTTTTTCAAATAAGCAAGAGGTTGTGATCAAGGATACACACCTCTTGCATAAGAGAGAATCCCAAATCAAGACAAACAATTATGTATAAGAAAAGATCACATAATAAACAAATGCCACTCCACCAAGGAGAGAGAGAGAGAGAGAGAGAGAGAGAGAGAGAGAGAGAGAGAGAGAGAGAGAGAGAGAGAGAGAGAGAGAGCCTTGCCCCCAAGTGTAAAGGAAAGGGAAAAGATAACACATTATGTACTCTTAAGTTAATGGTCAATTGTAATAGACATACACTCCCAAACAAGGAACATATTGTAAACAAGAATGGAGATCCTTGTGCAAAAAACAAGTCCTTGTAAGGAAGGACATCATATTATAATTGATAAAAATAACAAAGAGATAATGGATCTCTTTGGAAATATAGGGAATATCTAGAAAAGGATAACATTATACACCCCAAGTGATAGACCAGTTATAATAGATATGCGCTTTCAAACATGAAAAAGGTTGTAAACAAGAATGAAAAATCCTCGTGAAAAACAAAGAGTTCAATACAAGAAATGATATCTAGTTATAATATATATAATTCAACAAATGGGAAACATGTCCTTTGAAATGAGAATGAATTGAAAAGGGAAACATTACCCCCCAAGTGGAAAGACAAGGAGAGGGACCTATTCTGTTGCTTGTAATAAAAGATGGAAAATAAAAGCATAGCATCATGCAAAAAAAAGATCCCACATTAAGGTAGGCCACTAAGATCATATGATGTGGAGCAACATAATAGGTAAAGGGAATCATAGTGTATAATACAAAGAAAAATTTCAAAATTTGTTGATAAACAAACAAGATTTCTATTAAGAAAATCTTCAACAAATTGTTTAAATTTAACACACTCCACAAGAGAATGAGTATAAATATAGTGAAAGAGATGAAAAAGACCAGTATCCTGTGGTTTTTTATGTTTGGAACAATTGTGAGAAGGCAATTTAATGTTCTTGTCATACTTAAGTTGCCAAAAGACTTTTTCAACAATGTTTGAGAGATTGTGTGTAATATTAATTCCCTTGGGAGGAATCATTGGTAATGAAGATGTGTTGGCATTCTAAAGAGAAGAGGTAATTTTTATGCCTTTTTGAACAAGTTTTGAAATGTTTGTAGTAACATGATCGGTAATTTAATGATATGGGATATCTTCAAAGATGTGGATAGTAGAAAAATCAATATGTTTGGGGAGTGTTATCCAATATAGGAAGGTGGGAAGAATTTTTCTTATATATGTCACTATCTTCTCCTAAAATAGATGGATTTCTATAAGTAGATTCATATTCCCTCACCAAGGTACCTTTGTAAGGAGAGGATTTCTCACTTTCTAATGTGAAACTCTGGGAGTAGGAAAATCATATTTATTAGCAAAATATATCCTAGGAGAGGTATGATCATGCAACAAAGATTGAGTGTTTTTAAGGAAATTATTGTCATCCCATTTCTTTGAAGTATCTTTGAGAAGACAATTTTTAGAAGTAGGACAATCATAACTCATTAAGGCCTCATCTTTTGAAGGAATGTCATGAAAGAAGGAATTTCTAATCATATTATCAACTTTCACCATATTAGGAATGTCTTGGTCCAAACTACTCTCATAGGAAAGGTACCTATCTAGAGAATAATCAACATTCTTCTCCAATGGTTTATCCCAAATCAGAAAATCATCTTGTATTAACATATCTTTTTTGGGGGTAGAATCTTTGGGAAAGGAAGTATTAATACTTTCATAAAGAGGCTTATGATTTGGGGAGAGAAACTGATAGTCATGAATGAAAGAGAGAACTAAATTGCCATCATATGCATAAAAGGGAACATTTTAAAGATCCTTTATAGAATTTGAAATTGAATTAACATGGTAAAATAGTAATTTCATGACATATAATGCTCTATTGAAATTGAGACATACTAGTGTGAATGTAATAAATTAAATGAATGTGATGCCTACAAATCAGATCTAGACACCAAATTAGAATAAACATATCATACATTGGGTTCACAAAAATGTAACATAATAAATAGGGGTATGGTATTGTGGTCCTATTTATTTGGTCACATTCGGGAGAAAGATGACCCACTAGGTTCAGGAAGGCCCAAGCACTAAATGGGAATAATTATCCTTCACTTAAATGTAAAATTGAAATGGAACGATGGATGCAAGATTTATGACAAAACAGGGAAGAAGATTGACTTTTAGTGAACATAGACTAGCAAAAACTTGATGGACCAATTTTGGTGTCAGAAATGGAACTCTAAGATGATAAATAACTTTCCAACCCAAATTGGAGGGAAGTTGGGGGAAAAATTCATCTAGGATGACTCTATCCCTAAACTTTTGATCATTTTCAGTCTCATATTATAGCCAAGAACCTATACTTTCTAGATCTAGTCATGAAATTGGCACCACATCTTCTTGCACATAGAAAAAAGATAAATTGTTGGGTAGAAAGAGATTTGTCTCAATCAAACCCTAGTTTGGAATCAACCCTAAAATTGAAATAAAAATACTTGAATTGAAAGAATGTCGGCACAAGGAAGATGCTAGATCTGAAACATAAAGTGGCATATACCTTGATGGTGCAATGCTTCTTTGAATGCGACCAAAAATGTTGATGCAATAGCTTGAATTGACATAAAACCTAAGAGGAAATGATTAAAGATATGCCTTGCACAATGATTGTTGTAGATTTCCATAATGCTTGGTATGGATAAGGAGAATGACTTAAACACTTGAATAATGTTCTTGAATAGATAATTGAGTTGTGATATTCTTCCTTGATTGTGCTCTCCTCTACTTGGCCTTTAATGAGGGAGAGAAATTTGCTACAATGGAGAAGGTTTATTTAGAAATGCCTTGAAATGCTTGAAATGATGGAGATATTGATCTTTCTCTTAAGGTCTTCTTATGCTTTATTGTAGTTACAAATGCTTGCTATCATGATTGCTTATTTACCAAAATGAGGAGAGGTAGATTGCTTATATACCTCTCACAAACATTTTAGATCTCAAAACTCGAAGAGGGCTTACATGAATTTAGATTTCCTGCTCAACCATTGAGACCTATCCATGATTCAAATTTGAGGAAAACATTGGGGACCAAGTAATATGGGACGAATTGGTTCTACCAAAAGACCTCAATATTTGGACCAAAGGTCCCAATTGGAAAAAGGATTCTAGAATGGAAAGCAAAATCAAGATTAGATTATCAAAAATTAATGCGGGATCCCATATATGCAAAAATGGGGTCAAGCTAAATGAGGAATTACATAGTGATGCAATACTAGGATGGTACACAAACCAAATTTATTTCCTTAGGAAGAGGAACAAGATCCAAAGTATGATTTTTCATCAAATATGAATACTCCTTAGCCATAGCTTTATGCCCCTTTGGAACACCTGAAGCGTCATAAAATGTTTGAGGATCAATAGAAATTGCATGATTCAAAAGACTAATACCTGAAGTATGGGAACACGTGTGACAAGTAGCTGTAGGATCATGCATAGAAGAACTGACCTCCTCAATAATAGTATGAGCCTAAAGAGGTCTAGAAGGTGCAGGAGGATGAGTTGGAGAAACATCATCAACAATATTAGGACCATTAATATAAGTATCATCATCATCATCTACAAGGTGCAAAACATCCTCTTAAGAAAATTTCAAAAGAAGTTAGGAAGAGGCATGTGATGGAGAATTAAATAGAGTGAAGGGATCATCAAATAAATATCACAATTAAAATTAACCTCTCTTGATATAGGGTCAAACAAAAGATAACCCTTCACATACTCACAATAGCCAACAAAAATTAACTACTAACTGTTCTTGTCCATTTTTTGTGCCCACCATGTGGAATGAATGTCCATGCATCAATACCAAATAATATAAACAAGGATACCTTAGGTTTGACATGATACTAAGCCTCCTAGGGAGTCATATTCCACACTTCTTTGTGAGACATACAATTTTGAATGTAGGCACAATTTACAATATCTACCCAAAATGTTGTAACCATGGACCTAGACTGAAGCATACAATTATACATCTCCCTCAAAGTCCTATTTTTCCACTTGATCACACATTCTACTAAGGATTTTATGGCACTATGAGCTAATGAAGAATGTTTCAATCACTACAAAAGTCCTCAAATTCCTGATTAAAATATTCCCCCATTATTTGTGTGGATCTTCCAAAGAGAAAGACTTGTCTGCTTCTCCATAAATACAAAAAATGTCATCAAATTTTATAGAACAACATTATTGTACTACAAATAGTACACCCATGGAATTGGAAGAAGTCATCAATGAAAGTGAGTACATCCTTAGCCCCTAAAAATGAAGGAGTCAGAAATGATATGAGGTCACTATATTTCAACTCAAGTGGTGTTGAATCATGTATGTAAATACCCTTAGGAAAGGGATCCCTATGATGTTTTCCAAGTACACATCCTTGACAAACGTTTCTAGAATGAGAGATGTGAGGAAGACCAATCACCAAGTTTGTATGCTCATCTACTAGAGATATCTATAGTTCAGGTGTCCAAAATGCTCATGCCAAAGCTTTCTCACAAAATCTACATGAAAACTAAAGGATGATCCCGATGAAGACTCAAATCCATCAAAGCTATACAAATAGGCTACTTGATCAACAACATGTAGAAAAAAACTTCTCAAGATCCCGCAACTCTTGGATAGTCACGTAATTGGGAGATAACTCAACAAATCTTCCATCACCATGATGAAAAATTTAATAAATGGAAAGAAGATTCTATGAAATATCATGAAAAAGGAGAACATCATCAATGAACCCATCTTTCATATGAATTGAGCATGTCCCTAGAACTTGAATCTGTGAAGAATTTCCAACAACAATGTGAGAAGTACTACCAGCTGAAATAAAATCAAGAAGATCCACAAAATGAGTGATGTAGTGTGAAGAAATTGAACCAAGAATCTAATTATCACTGGTAGAGGAAAAATACCTGGATGAAATATCTTGTCCCTTTCCCAAGGAAGAAGACTTAAGTATGGAAATATTGTGCTTCCTCATAACTTCCTCCAATGTTACTAACCTTGAAAAATATTGTGCATTACTATGCCTAGATTTTCCACAAAAAGGATAAATTCTCTTTCTTCTTAGACTTGAAAGATGGATCCCTTGAGTTAGATAGAGGAAGTGGTGGAGGACAAGTCTTTTTATCATTCTTCACCTTAGGCTTGGAGGGAGGCTCACCACCTGTAGGAGAATTCGTCTTGGGCTTCTTCTTATTCCTACCCTTTCCCTTGGAATATTGATCTTTCAAAGCATGACTATTAGGAAGAGCATCCATTTGAATCAACTTAGCTAACTCCCTAGTTAGATGATCACAAAACACTTCAAAAGAATGCATATTATGATCTTCTCCCATAATATCCATAACAGAATAAAAAATAGAGGCAAATACTTGAAAATCACCTTTTAGCTTAGACAAGGTCAAGAAGATACACTCCTTATCATTTTTGGCATGACCACATCCTTTCAATTGAGATAAAATCAACTTGAATTGTGCAAGGAAATATTGCATTGTGAGAAATGCATCTAGAGATAGAGAAGTGAGATATGCTTCAAGATACAAGATCCTAAACTGATTGACCTTCCATAAAACTCAAGAAACTTGTATCACACCCCTTTAGGGATCTTATACTCTGCAATATGAAACACCAAATTATCTTAAATATGAAGACCTTTGAGTTCTTTCACCTTGTCCATTTTTTTTAATGAACAAACTACTCAAATGTCTTAGTAAACCCAAGTTGATCTTCATCCAAGACTTTCCAAAGACCCTGCAATTGCAACAACTATGACATCTTGAGCTTCCATGTATGACAATTGTGTAGAGTAAGCAATTCAATCCTTGATTCTACTATGGTATACATGTGAACACAAAAGGACCAATATGTTGTTTGCACGCTGCATAATGGATAAAACCATGATTTTGTATTCCCAACACTAATTTTGCCAAAATGAAACTAGATACAAGTAACAAAAGTAACATGCAACTTCAAGCTAATAAAATTTTTAAAAGATGGAAAAATATTTAGAAAATACTAGGACGTCTGCAACATGTCAAAGTAGATTTTCAATGATATATTGTTTGTCAAAAAACACCTCCATTTTCAAAAGTTGAGCAAGTTTTAAAAAAGGCCTATAATAGGCACTCTCGAAAGCAAATCAAGTTCCTAGTCTCACCATGTGACCACAAACGATCTTAGGGGCCAAACAAATTTGGGCCCATAGGGCTAAGAATAAGGAAATTAATGTAGTAGAAAAACTTCCTACACTAACCTTGAGAGGAGCATCATGTAAAAATATTCTTAGATCTTTATAATAGTTACAAAAACTTAACAAAAGTAACATGCATACTACAACAAAATGATTTACTCAAGAGAAAAACCCCACACTCCAAAATTTTCCCAATATATTATTTGGAAATCGATAACAAATTATAATATACTCGTAGCTCAAGCTTCTCAAAGGAGTATCACCAACTAGATATTTAGAGGTAAATCAATAGCTATAAGACTCTATGAAAAAGAGAATTCACCACCATCAAGATTAAGGAAATCCCAAGGCACGAACCAACCTTTGTTCCACCTCACTAAACTAGTGCTCTAGTGAGATAGGGTGATCAATTGATTAACTTAGATTTAAGATTTAAATGAATTCAAGAAAAAGTAATAGATGGGAACAACTCTACACTATTAATTGATAAAACTATTTTGATTACTAGAAATGAAAGACCAGACACTCAAGGCCAAATGGTGAAGTCTGCAAGCTCATTGTCTTAGATGCCTATATAATTCCAAGACTAAAACATGGATTTGGGACAATAGTGCATTGCATGTGTCTGGTATAAAGTATATTATTTGAAATTAGAAAAATATGAGAGCCATATTTAAGCTAATAAGACTAAAAACAAGAAAGATGTTAATAGAAAAACATAAATAACAAGATGAAATGACTATTCTAAAGAAGAGGGAGAGAAAGAATACCTCACCAAAGGAGGTATAATAATCCCAAGATCAATTTGTCGCTTCCCCTTTCAAATTTGCACACAAGAAAAAAAATAGAAAAATTGAAACGATTGGTTTAGAGGCATGTTGAATTCAGACCCTCATTTTGATGTTTCCACCTCTCCAAATAGCCAAGATATGATAAATATAATAGTGTATAGCTGATAATATATAAATAATAAAATGATAGTAATAAGATATAAGATGTTAAAGAACTATGATATGCTAAATTAAATAAATTAAAATGGATAGAGAGACACTTCCCTTTGAAACCAAGATTCAAAGGTTGATGAAATGAAGGTGAGAAAAGTTGGTGAGTGATGGAGACTACTAAACAATGTGGGATAATCAACAAACTATAAAATTTTCCAACAACAGAGGAAAATGTATAGAAATATGAATGCCCTAGAGAGCTAGAGAGTAACTAAGAGAGGGAAAATAAAGCTAAAAAATGAGTTAAAATATGGTTGTCAGATTTTCGATGTCGATGGGAGGCACAAATAGGCATTACACTACTAGAAACAAATAGGTGTAATGTCTCAATGGCCACCTACAGGTTTGGAACTGTTTGGGATAAGTGTGCTTCGTGTGGACGTCTTTGTGGCATGTATGCATCCTGAGAAAAATAGGTCATTTGGTCAAGAAATAAAACAAAAAGATGATAAGGCAGGTGAGATGATATGGAAGCTTAGGTGTAATTTTGATTTTTGGCCAAAGAAGATGCATTATGCAATGAAAAATTACATGGGCTGTAATTTAGGACATTACAGACTCTTATGCACAACCTCTATCTCATACACCTAATATACAAGAGATATTATATAGATGAAACTCTCAAATGATATTAGAAAACTATAGGCTAAAAGCCACCTAAAAAGTGGTACCCATCTTATCTCCAATAAAAGATGTCCTATGATGTATCAAAACACAGACCATGTGTAATTCCCTTTTTATAGCTCATTTATGTGTTTATCAAATTTTTGCTTTTCCTATTTTAGGCAACCCAACTTTTGGAGGCCATAACTTTTGAACTTGGTGTTCGACTAACGAATCATTTGAAGCCCCAAAAAGATTGTGACATACTTTGTCAATCTATAATGCACTATGCCAATTATAGATAGTTTTGGGCCATATGGGAGCCTATACAACCTTAAAATTTGAATTTGTAAAAAAAAATTGGCAACTATAAAAAAAAACTTTAATATCTTCAAATCTAGACATGATTTTGCAACAAAAATTCACCGGAATGCTTATCTGGCCCATCCAAACCTTTGGGGAAATTATATGAAAATATGTTCTAAAATGTAATCCTACTATAAATAGTAACATTATGTGAATGCAAGCTTGAGACACCATTTTCCTAACATTCTTCCACTTTTAAAACACTTTGTGATGCAGGAAAATTCTTGGTTCTTTGGCAATCTTGCATCAACCAAAAATATTTGTATTTCGGTTTCTTTCTTGTTCAGTTTAGCTTTGCAGTTGCAATATTCCATATGGTGCTCATTCTTTATTTCTCATTTTCTCTTGCTGACTTGGATTTGGCCTGTAGACATGTTAATGTTCCCTTCCCTTGGTTTGCGGGTGTGTCCAAGCAAATCTTAGCCTTCAAAATTTGTTGCAAACAAGCTCAAACATGAAACATTAGTGGGTTAGCACATGAAATCATTTCAAAAACCATGAAAGAGAAAGAAACAACAATGAAACTCCAAGTAACATCGGATGTAGCTAAACAAGTATTGCACCATATTACTTGTTGGATTTGCTCTTAAGAAATATATGTGGGTGTGATCTCTCAAACACAAATGGATCAAAACCCCAATGCAGTGCAACTATGAATGCAAGATTGATGGGAAAGAAGAGAGATTCAAGAGCTAGTATGAAGAACGAGTCTCAAATCTTCCTCAAGATGATGGATTAAACTAGAAATGATATGAAAAATGCAAGAAGGAAACTATGATTTATTACCAAGATTAACCTATCATGTGATTTAGTGATTTAAGCAAAAAATCATGAAAGCATGAAAATAATAATGAAAGCCTAAAGCAATTTTAGCATAATAACAATGCACAAATGAGAGATATCAGAATGCAAGAGGAGAAGGTCTCTATTTGTAGATTTGTGATGGAAATGGAGGGCTAGGATTAAGAGGTGGAAAATTAGTGGCTAAGATTAAAGGTTAGGTAGGATTTTGGTGGGAATAAAGGAGATTAAGAGGCAAAAGAATGGATGGCCAAGATTAAGAGGCAAAAGATGAAAAAGTCAAACTTCACTTTTAGAGGGAAAGAGAAATTTGAAATGATTGGAGGAGAAAAGAGATGGAGGGGTGGCTACCTTGGAAAATGTGATTGTGCACATGATTAGAGATAATCCACCTTTAATCAAGATTAGAGGAATATTAGCAAGAGGTGAGATTAGAAAAAGGTGAGGAGAGGATTATTATTTTAATCCAAGTTTAGAGGAATTTTAGGCTAGTTCAGGATTTTTAATAAATATTGATTTATTAAAAGGGGATTTTGAGGGAAATGTATTTAAATAAAATACATTAGGATAGTATTTATATTATATGTCAATACAAAAGATGAAACTATTTAATTATTTTAATTAAATAGTTAGATGAATAAAAGGGAATTAATATTAACATTAATATTAATATTTTTGGATGTCTACATCGGTACATTTCGATATCCAACAATTTATAGCTCTCTGATTTCGAGACTATTTTCTAGTTCAAAGCATGTTTCAGTGTGGACCTATCTGCAAATGGAGAATCCAACGCACCTTTCCCGTGACTTAAGGATCCTAATGACACATTGTCCAATGTTATTTGGCGTGTGGTTGACCTTCCCTTGGGTGTGCACCTATTTTTTCTTTCTCCAAATGTATCTCTTTGATGAGAGTCGACTTGGTTGTTCTACATGTTTCATCTTTGTCTTCGACAATTATTTTCATGTTGGGTCTATTCTGACCTATCTCAAGCTATGATCCATGTATAAAGAAATGTAATAGATCATTTAGACATAGTAGGAAACACATGATAGATCAAACTGAGTTGTGCAATTAGATTTTTCTCACATTCTTTCTTGAGCCTAATGATACATTTCAAGCATGTACGACTTTCAGGCCTGTGTGTCGAATGCTTGCATGTTTCCACCCAATTTGTAGTGCAATTCTTTGGTCTAATAAAATTTTGATTCTACATTTGCCTCAATTTCTCTTGTATTTCTTTTGTTGTATGGTTTGGACTGTTCCTTTGGAACCCTCCTTTTGTGACTGCGTCAAGTGGTGTCAGAGCTAGTTTTTCAATTTGTAGATTGTGGAAGTCTTGTAAGCAGTTTTTTGTGGGGTAACATAGTGATGATTTGACCCACATTTGTAGAGTACTTGTGTTCAGATGGTGTAGACCCTGCTATGATGGATATGTTGAGATAAATTATAGCTCAATTAGAAATTGTTGGAATGACCCAGAGAAGAGGACAACATCTTGATGATGTGAGTGATGAGGAAGGGGAAGTGCAAAATGTCGAATCAAGAAATGTACGTCAACCAGAATTAGATGAGGAAGATGAGAGAATCCTAAGAGCTCTAATGTGAGTAGAAAACCACATTTTAATCCACCATACTGCAGTGGTAAGTTAGATTCAAATGAATTGATTGATTTAATCATGGAAGTGGAAAAATATTTTCATTTTGAAGGGACTAAGGAAGAAAAGAAGGTGAAATATGCTTGCACAAAATTGAATGGGCATGCATCGCTATGGTGGGAACACTTGTAGATAGATAAAAAATGAAGAGGCAAATAAAAGATCAAATCTTGGGATTGGATGGTGAATAAGTTGTAAGAAAAAATCTTACCTGTCGATTATCAGGTGAATCTTTTCCAAAAATTACAAAACCTGAGACAGAAGGAATCTAGTGTGAGAGAATATACTGAAGAATTCTACAAGTTGAACATCAGATCTAAACATAATGAAAATGAGGTTGAACAAGTTGCTAGGTACCTGAATGGTTTGAGGATGTCTTTACAGGATGAGATCATTTTCATCAAGATGGAGAGTGTGGAGGAAGCATACCAATGTGCCCTTAAGGATGAAGAAAAGATGAACAAAAGGCATGAGCAAATACAAAGAGGAAGAGGAGGAATATTTCAGAGAGGTAGGACCTTCACTGGAGAGGGACGACCTCCTCAGAACAGAGTAAAGATAGATCAGGGGGTAAAGATGACAATTCACACCTATATAGAGTAAAATGGTGAGCAATGCTAGGATTTAGATCACTCGCCAATTTTTTTGGCTCATATATATTAGAATACAAACCTGCCCTTAAAAAAATCTGATTTGCACGACCAAAGGAGGAAGGGAGCTAATGAGATATCTATGTCAAGGGGGATTGGTATTCTTGATGAGAGAGGAAATGATAATATAAAAGGAAATCTGATCTATGAAAGTAAATGCAAGAAAAGGGAAGAATGAATGTACCTTGAAACAAGAAGAGGAGATTTGAACTTTGAACTTGAATTTGACTATCGCTTGAATGTTTGAATCAACTGTAACTTTGGATCTGGGAAACTAAGACCTATAACTCTCTACTCTACAAATTTTAGTAAAAAAGTGTAGGGACTAGTTGGGTCTCGACTTGTACCCCAGGGATAAGTTGACTCTCGACTTGTTCCAAGTAGTGCCAAAACTGATGAAACTTTCTAGGATCTTCTGTCTACACCTGTACTTCTCAAATCTAAAATTGTGACTCTGCAACTTGTTCCTGCACACAAAAAATGGAGAAAAAGGTTAAAGGAAGGGGTTTTCCTCAGTCAAACGTTTGTTTATCTCCTTCCTTGATAGAGACTTCTTTTTATTGGTTTCCAAAGGGGGAAAGAAGCTAGATCAATGGAAGAAAACACCTTGATTGCATGAGAGGAATGAAGACTTGGATGCTTCATGGTTCTTGATGGCTTCCTTACACTTGAATTCTTGATTGCTTGAATTCTTGGTTACTTGATAGCTTGCACTTGATTACAGATTTCATATGGATCATGGATCATGGATCATGGTATGCCAAATGAGGGGAGAGGATGTCCTTTTATACACATTTCGGGGCTCAAATTAAATTCAAGCCAACCACAAATCTAAACCTTGGAGAAAAACCCTTTCATCAAGCCTTGGGCCAAATATGGGCTCAAAAACCTAGGGACAAGTTGATTCTTAACTTGTACCCCAAGGAAAAGTTGACTCTTGACTTGTATCATAGGGATAAGTTGACTCTCAACTTGTACCCCAGGGAAAAGTCAACTATCAACTTGTCCTAGGAAAATCAAGCTCAAATTCCCTGGAGATGTTGGGGAAGGTGAAAAGGAGTAGGAGGAGAAAATGCATGTTATTTTAAGGTCAATAAAAGTACCAAAATCTGAAAATAAATGAATTATGAGATTGGATGAAAAAGGGGAAATCATGCCTAGAAGAGAGATCCAACCTCAAGTTCAAGGAAGATTGAAGGAGGAGGAGGACTCATATTTGAATTAAGTATGTATTTAAGTGCAATATGAGGTCCTATCATAGAAAACACACAAACGTAGGGACAAAATAGTCCCAAAATAAGCACAAGTTAGGTGCTTACTTTTTAGGATGATACATTTAGCCCCCACTTTAGTGGGAGTATGAGACAAGCTCATGATCATGGTAAAGGAAGAGATAGAAGAAAGAAAGAATGATAAGAGAGAGATGATCATGAGAGAACTGAAAAGTGATAAGAAAATACTAAGTTCAAGGACGTAAGCCCCCAAACCAAGGATCTCAACTCCACATCCATGTACAAGGGAACGAAAACAAAACAAAGACAAAAGACACAACACACAAAAGGGGTTAGTACTAAAAACAAGACTCCAAATCAACTAGTGAACGAGACCTAGATAAAAAAATTTCCCATCCACTAATATCATATTTGAAAAGCTACTGCAATAGCATAATTGATCACATAGAAATGGAAAGAGAATCGCTAAAGATGATAAAAACTCCATGATATAACCCACTATCATATCCATGAGAGCATGGAAAGAAGAGAGAGACCATGAATATGATAAGATAACAAGTTGTGTTATGCTAGGTGGTCCATGGAAAGAGAGAAGGAGACAAAGAAGAGTAGAAAGGCTATAAATTTGTGTTATTCTTCGTTCCACTCATCTCAAAGAGAAAGAGAGAAAAGGAGAATTGATGGTCTAGAAAACTATATATGTTATGCTAGTAAATTCTACCTTGAAAATTTTGCAGACAGGGGAAGATTTAAAATGTTTTGCGCATAGGGGAGACTTAGGGATCATTCTTTTAGATCCATATAAAGTGACCAGGCCTAAATAAAGTATTATATCATTAGGGATCAAATAAACAAAATCAGCATATATTGTACAAGGGAGGTCATATGTATGTCACCCTCCTTATGATGGAAATCATACATGACATCATAAGGAAAGAGAATCAAGAATACCTACTTCTAAAAACAAGAAGATTTCCTTAAAGAAAAAATGTAATCCATAAACTTAGCCAAGAGGGATGACTCTTGTGAGCTAAGAAATAGATAATCATGAAAGCATATTTTACTTGTGGGAAGAGACTCTTGAAAGGAAGGGATCTTGGTTGCAAGACATCTACCTTCAAGAGGAGTTCTTGAACTAAGATAAAATCTTCAAGAAAAAGAGGTGAAGAGAAGAAGAATGAAACCTTTTAGCCCCTTATTGCTAGGTATAAAAGAGATTCTTGATGAAGGATGTTGCTCTTTGAAACCCAAAGTAAGGGAACTTGGTTATAATGAACATAGGTTTACAAATAAAGATGAGGTTATGATCAAGGATGCACACCTCTTGCTTAAGAGAGAATCCAAAATCAAAATGAGCTATTCTTTATGGGAAAAGAATGTCACATGATGAAAAATTCCACTATACTAAGGAAAGAAGACCATTATAAAAAAGAGATAGGAAAATGAAACCTTGTCCCCCCAAGTGTGAAGGAAAGATGAAATATGTGATGCATCCCTAATGATAGTTACCTCATAATAGATATACCATTCTAAGAAAAATAAGCTACAAACTAGAGAAAACTCCTAATGTAAAATAAATATATTTATTCTATAAAATACATCACATTATAAAGTAAGAAAGTCATCAAGGAAAGAGATGAATGATTATTTATGAAATACATGTCCTTTTGAGGCATGAAAAAGATAGTTAAGGAAATATGTGAGTATCTTGCATGAAACAAAGTATTTCATACCAAAAAGGATGTACCATCACATGAAATAATATCAATTCATGAAGAGATGAGGAAAATAAGGGGAAAGAATGGAACCACATTATGTCATCTTAGTGGTCAACCCACTTATACAATATATGAACTTCCAAGAAAGGAAGATATTATAAGGAGGATGTTAATTTCATTAAGGAGAAAGATCCTGAGCAACAAGTTCATACATGGGAGGACATCATAGCATAAAAGAGATGGTCAACAAAGAGATAATGTAAAAGATTTAAAACAAACCAATTTTGAAGGGTGAGTTTTTAAAATGAATTAACAAGGTGTTTTGTGATCCTCCCTCATGCCTTGAGCGCTAGCGCTAGCACTAGCTAGGATGGAGTGCGAGAAGATGTCTGCATAGTTAATATCCTTGTCTGTATGAAAGGATTATTGAGCCACATATGGTCACCTGGGCATCGGGGTCCAAAGAGGCTACCATAATACTCCAAGGGTTAGACGTATGTGATGAAACTTCCCTATATGCATCTTAAGTTTCCTACATGTGTTTGGTGCCTCTAGTAGTGTTTACAACCTTCTTGTGATAGAGAGATTCTAGGATCTTCATGTTTATACCTACTTATTGTTCTAGTATAAATTTGCATATTTCTACTTGTTGTATACCTGTTGTGTGGGCCTGGTGTTTATTTCCTCAACATGGTGGGAGTGGACCTTTGAGTTCCACGTGATCGGATAGTAGTGATTATTTTACCATTGAGATCTGACATTTTGATATATGCTTGGACGATCCTTGTTGCATATCTATCTTATTTCTCTTCTAGATACTTGTTCATTATCATGTTGATGTATATTTTTACCTTATCTTTATATTGGTTGACATCCATTCAGAGGATGTGATGTACTGCGATTCATTATTCCATACCCTATGACTTGTGTAGTGGATAATGATTCATTACATATGCTTTGGGTATCAATTGTATATGTGATCATGTTATATGAGATGTGTTGGAATTGTTTTTGTTGAGGTGTTGACATTCATTTTTTGTCATTGATGTCAACATATGTTTCAGATGGATATAGTAGAACTCTCAGAAAGACTGGTTATCATAGGTGCATGTGAGATTGACAGGTGTGTACAGATGGTGTATGACATATCAAGATATGCAAGCACGAATTTGTGTAGATAGATGAGTGTATACCTTATGTCAAAGGTTGCTAGATCGTATGTTGATATTTGCATGAGTTATAATTGTTCTGGTAAAGACTGGTTACAAAACAGTAACAGAGGTGGTCTCTGAGTTTTTGGGATAACTTGGATGCGAGCATGAGTTATGATATGCAAGTTTAAAGCATGGTAGAAGACACATGGGAGAACATTTTTTTTATTCTTGAGTTGTTGGATTCCTGATGATGTCATCTGAGGCGTGTGGACTAGTGAAGACCTATTTGAGGCCGACTACAGAGGTGTAAGGTGCTTAATAATTAGCGAGCGTGATTTATGTATCTTGTAGTGTAACTAATGATTTATATTTAATAATTACTTGTGTAAGGTACTATGTGTATTATAGAAAGGGTCTTTGTAATTTTTTATGTTTTGGGGAAGTCTTAACAGGCTGACCTAATTACTTATTGTAACTTGTATAAAGGAAAGAAATGTATTGGATGGATTAAGTCTGGAAAGGATGTGGATGCGAGTTCTACTGGATGTAGAGAAGTGATTATATTTGTAATGAACTTCATTGGGACTATATAATAAATTCAAGTTTTTATCAGTCAGTTCATTGTTAAAAGTATACTTCTCTTTGGACATTGAGTCCAGAAGGTGGGTTTAACCTTCAGAAGGTGGATTTAACCTTCACTTTGGGTAGTGTGCTTGAATAGTGAGCTCATCATTTCAGTCAACTCCTAAAAGGGTTGAGAAGACTCCTAACAGGGTTTTTCCTTTAACAAGGACTTGTATTGGATGTAATAATCAACTATTAACAAGACTAGATCTTCTAACATGGATACAATATTTCTAGTACAATATTTGTGGGTGCTAATTCTCACTGGGGTTTTTCCCTTAACAGGGTTTCCTCGACAACAAAATACTTGTGTTATGGTGTTGTTCTTGAAGTGTTCATATTTGCATTAAGTAATTAGTTTAAAATATAAAGCTTAAATATTTGGCATACAACTGATTCACCCTCCCTCTAAGTTGTATTAATCTTAACAATATTTACCTTATATTTACAGTTGGTGTATCTTTTTCATGTTATTTTACTTATGGTTGTTCTTTGTAGATTAGTTAACTTAAAGTAATTCTACGTCATGGAACCCTTGAGATTTTTACCTGCAATTGGTTTCTTTATCATTATGTTTATTATTTTTGTTCTTGCTTCCGCATTTGTGTTGTGTAAACTTTAAAAAAAATATTATGTCAGCTTAGTATCTTGTTTAGGTTAAATTCTCTTGGGTTCTCTAGCAGGGCATTACATAGTGGATCCCTTGAAAGAAGAAGGAAATGTGCAAGAATGATTCCTTTCCCCCCACCCCCAAGTCAAGGAACGCGGAAGATATTCCTATTATAATGCCCTTAGTGCACATTGTGCAAATAAATTTTCATAATGGAGAGCAACATGCTAGGCAAAAAGTATATGCTAAGGTATTTCTTTGATATCAAGGAAATATAAAATATTGGGTGTTAAATGGAGGAGACATCTATCAACCAAATCTTGGACAAATAGGCTTTGCCCTTATTTTTATATGAAAACAAACCAGAGTGAACGCAAAGAGATGTGACCAGTCTACAGTGGTTGGAAAACTGTGAATGTTGACAGTTCGGTCATCGAGATTTGGTCACCTGATTGACATGTCGATTCTATAATATTCTTGTGGTATATTTAGTTGTACAGTTTGTATGGATCTGTGTCACCTCTGTCACCTAAAGTCTAAAAAAATATAGGGTAGGGGCCCAAAAACCCCAAATTTTTGCAAGGAAAAAACCAAAGAAGATAGAAAAAATGCAGATCTGAAAATAAATCATTAAAAAAAAATTGTATCCGTACCATCATCATGAAAATTGGTTCGTACGGCTCAGTTTGAATTTTTTTCCTTTTTCCTCAAATTTGAATTTTTCCCCAAATTGGCAAATTTACAGTTGAAATTCATTGGAACACCCTCCTGGACGCAATAGCGAGGTCAGATCTTACTCTAGATGCTCACACAAAATGTTGCTCTCTGAATTTGAATACAAGCCCTCCAATGATCGAAGCAAGATCTCTCTAAAAGGCTATGCAATGGATGCTCCAAAACCTCTGATACCATGTAAGGATTTGCCTAAGGTAATATGCCAAGATCTAGAGGCCAAATGAATAGCACAAACAAGAGAGATAAGATGGACATGAATAAATTGTATTATCATCAATATGATCAATTGGATCAAAATATAATGGATAAGTACAATGTAGGAGTTCTTGCTTAAACAAGCAAGGCAATAAGATAACATGATAAGGAGAAGATAGCTTATCACCCATATAAGGTGGAATCACATGTCTACCAAAGGTGGATCATCCTCCATTGTGCAATGAAGTATGTGCAACAATGTAAGGATGATAAGTGAAATGCGCTAAAGGTGGGGACAACAAATAAACTGGAAATGTGATAACAACTATCACCACCTAAAGTAGATTTTCTCCTACGTTGTGTGCTAAAATAAGATGCAAACACCTAAGTGTCTCATGCACAAACTACTATACAACACATTATCCTAAGTAATCTTAAGTAAAGTATAATTAGGAAATATTTAATTACACCAACAAAAAGAGTACTCCTTATACTACCCAACAAAATGGGGTAGCAAAAAGAATGAATTATACATTAATGGAAAGAACTAGGAACATGTTAAGTAGTGCTAAGATAGATATATATTTTTGGGTAGAAGCTATTGGAATTGCTTGTTATGTAATTAATAGATCTCCTTGTAAAGCTCTTATTGATAAAACACCTTATGAAATGTGGTTGGGTAAAAAGCCTTCAGCTTCACATTCAAGGGTCTTTGATTGTGAGGCTTTCATTCATGTTCCTCAAGAGAAGCAACCTAAATTGGATCCAAAAGCTCAGAAATGTATCTTTGTAAGATATGGTGAGAATGTAAAAGGTTATAAGCTTTGGAATCCTCTAACTAAAAAAGGACCTTTTCTAGAGATGTGATTTTTTGGCAAATTTAGAGATGAATCCGGTGAAGAACAACCAAAGGAAAAAGTCAAAGACAATGCATTTTGAAACTAGGCAAGAAGATGCACACATGTAAGAATAGAGGGATAAGAAAGAATATGGAGAAGAATAAGATAGTTCAAGTGATAGTTTAGAATATTTAGCTGTGATAGGAGAAGTTGATTAGAATGAGGGAGAGCCTCTTACTTTGCCTTTGAGAAGGTCCACAAGACAAAAAAAATCTAGTTTACAAGAAGAACCCACCTGATTATAATTGTAAATTTTCTTTACATTATAGTGACAATGAACCTAGATCTTACAAGAAACCACCCTCTTCCAAGGAAAGTGAGACTTGAATGCAGGCATGCACAAGGAGATGACCATTTTGGATAGTTGTGACACCTGAGATCTTGGTAGTTTCCTTAAAGGAAAAAAAACTCATTGGATGTAAGTAAAATTTAAGAATAATTTTGATGCAGATGGTCGGTTAGAGTGGTACAAGGTTAGACTGGTGGCCAAGGGCTACTACTAGAGAGAGGGAGTTGATTTTGTTAAAATATAATTTCATGTTGCGAAGCTGACTTCTATTAGATTCTTACTATCTATTGGTGCTACTTATGATTTTCAAATAGAGCAGATAAATGTTAAAATTACTTTCTTTGAAGAAGAGATTTATATATGACAGCCTTACAATTTTGTTAAGAAAGGTAAAGAAAACTTGGTCCACAGGTTAAAATGACCATTATGTGGTTTGAAATAATCACCCAAGAAGTGGTACCAAAAGTTTGATATAGTTTTGCATTAAAGTTGCGTTATGCTAGAAGTGAAAAGGATAAGTGTGTTTATATTAAGGTTATAGATGATCAATTATTAAGTATTGTATTGTATGTTGATGACATGTTGTTCATTGGTAACAACAAGGCGATGATTAGAGAGCTCAAAACTCAAATTTTTGGCACAATATAATATGAAGGATTTGGGGGCTGCTAGATATAATCTTGGGATGGAAATTGATAGGGATCGAGTTCACATAAAGCTTTGGTTAAATAAGAGTAAGTATGTTGACACATTTTGCAGATATTTAAAATACAGGATTGTAAGCCAGTAAATATTCTATTTTTGGTTGGTACTAAGTTGAGTTTAGACATGTGTCCTAAATCTGATTATGATATTGAATAAATATTTAACATTCTTTATGCTAGTGTTGTCAATAGTTTAATATATGAAATGGTTTGTACTAGACCAAATATAGCCTGTGTGGTAGAAGTTCTAAGCAAGTTTATGTTTAACAGAAGTAAAGAGCATTGGAATTTTGTTAAAAGGGTGTTAAGATACATGTGACATACTCTTGATTATTAATTAGTTTACTGTGGTACTAATGATGTGGATAATTCATTGGACATACTAGGTTTTTTTGATGTAGATTGGGCAGGTGACTTGGATAGTTGGATGTCCACTAATGGCTATTTATTTACTTCGTTTAAATATGCAGTGAATTGGATGAGTAAAATACTACCTACATTTGCATTGTATGCCGCTAAAGTAGAGTATATGGCTGCTACACATGCCTCCAAGGAGGCGGTTTGGTTACAAAAATTTGGTAATGTTATTGGTTTTGTCTGTGGGACCTTGAGGATTGGATTTGATAGTGCCATATGTTTGGAAAAAAAAATCCTATGTATCATGCTCGTTCTAAACATGTTGACATTCAATGTCACTTTGTGCGAGAAATGATTGAGAGTGGATAGGTCTTTATTGGAAGGGTTGACACTTTGGATCATGTTTTAGATTCTCTTACAAAGCTAGTAACCATTGATAAGTTCTCTTGGTGTAAGAAGGCCATGGGACTTGCTCATTGTACTTGATTCGTATTTTGTATCTCCATAGGGTAATTTACAATGTATGATTTCGAATGGGAGAATTTTAGGATTTAGGTTTCAAAAACCTTGTAAATCCTTTAATTTATTATTTTCCTAGTTTGTTTTGTAATTTACCTCTAAGAGGTTAAATTGTTTAACCAATGGTAGTGAAAGAGACCACATAAAGGAAACGTTACTTTTACAGTTTGTCCTCTAAAAAAAGGACAAAATAACTAATCATCCCCTCTAGAAATATTCTATTTGAAGTGTTTGGACACTTGTTAGAGTTTGTAAGAACATATATGATGATTATGGCAGATGTCATAAGATTCTATGACAATACTTATGCCAAATTCCTTCTACAGGTGCACATGCATGAGAGATGCCTTATGATAGTTGTAAGAGCATATGTAAGTTGCTATTTTTTGGTGGGTTTGACTCATTCCAAGGAGATAGGCATGAGTTTTTCCAAGTGGTATTGTAGCTTGTTTTTTGGTGATACCACAATGGTATTCATCCTCACAAACCCCTATAAATTAGTGCCTTAAGCTAGAGTCATTCATTTAGTCTTGTTCAATTGCTAGGGTGATGAAGTATTGTCGAATTTTATAAAGGTCTATAGAGAAGTGTATTTATGTTGTATTATTTAATTGATTAGTAATATACTCGCCTCACTTTCTATGGTGGGGTTTATTTCAAAAGTGTTTTTCCATGTAAATATGGCGTTTGTTATGATGTAATGATTGACAACGCTTAGAAATACCTTGGGGAGATTTCTCATTCACAAGGGTCAAATTCAACCACCTATTTTACCAACATCACAACCCTAGGAAAATGTTTATGATGCAGGATCATCCTAGGATTCTTGGAAATCTTGTGTCAAACCAAAACTATATGTTTACTTTGGAGTTGGTAGTTTGGAGGAGTACTCAGGTTCCCTGTTGCTCGATTACTTGTGGTTCAGTGTTCACCGACGAGTTTCGGTTACTTGTGGCTCAGTGTTCACCGACGAGTTTCAGTTACTTGTGGCTCGGTGCCTGTCTCTGCTACTCGGGGATCTGCTACTCCGAGTGATTTTTGTTGCTTGGTTCTGGAGGTCAACTTGTTGGATGAATTATGCTTTTAATTTAGATTGTGGCATTAATGGTGGATCTTTCATTGGGGGTTGTGTGGACCTAAATCTGGGTCAGGGGTTTCTCCAATTTTTTATTATTGTTGGATGACATGCTGGTTGCTTTTGTATTTAAGTAGTATTTTGTTCTTAGCTTAGGCATGGGAGATAGGAGATTAGATTTGCAGGAGCTGATCGAAGTGTAGGATCTGAGAGTCTGGATCATGAGTTATATGTTTGTAGAAGATCTTTAATTGATCTTTAGTGGTATCTTTGTATTTGGTCGTAACCGGGAAGGCCTTACAACCCGACATGTTGAATGTAATTGATATCTGAGATAATATAAAAGTTGAATGTTGATTATTGTATAGTCGGAAAATTGAAGCACTTCCATTGTAGATTGGTTTAGCCTTATGAGTAAGTGTTTTGGGGTCATGTCAAGTGCCTTGAATGGGTCTCTGACTTGGATCTGGCTTTTTCCCCCTGTTCTGCCCCATTTTCCACTTTTTCCAGCCTATTTCTAACACTCCAGGTTGTAAACTAGGACTTTGACCTAAGGGTCAAGGTCAACCTTTTTGGGTCAAGTTCAACCTCGACCTTGACCTAGATCAAAATCAACCTTTTTCTAACCTAGGGTTCAAATTCCAGAATTCCAGGGTTTCGGGATGTTGAGCTTTGGAAAGTTAATTCCTGCTTCCGAGTCGGCTGTTTCAGTCTTTGGAACAACAAATCTTAAATTATATTTAATATAGGTCCTCTTCTAGGGGTATAGGTCTAATTAGAATTTAATTCTCCTATGTAGGCCTCTCTAGAAGATTGTGCCCTAGTTTAGTATATAAGGAAGCTTTCTCCTCTCATTTTCTCTAACCACAAACCACAAAACTAGGACTTGAACGATAAGCAAGAGCAATATAAGACAAAGACTTAAAGAGTGAGATCCAAATGTGAAGAAGCAAGATTTGAAGCAAGCCAAGTGGCCATTGAAGCATTCATCCATTCTCAAGCATTCAAGCACTTCTCAAGCACTCATTTCATCAAGAAAATCCATTGGTGGCCATTGAAGGATTAAAGCTCCATGGAGCCCTCTTGTTGAAGATTTCTCCATCCACATTCCTCCAAACCTCTTCCTATTCCAAGATCCATTCAAGATTGGTGTTGAAGATCTACAAGCAATTTATTTGAGACATCCTACATCCTACATTCTACATTCTACATTCTACATCCTTTTGGTGCATACATACTTGTGGATTCACGGATTCGAATCTGCCACAAGGGCTTCTACAAGCAAGGTAAATGTGTTCATTTACTTTGTTTTACTTATGCAATTTCAATTATACTTTGAGGTTAATTCCAAAACCGGGGTTTGACCAAGGCAAACCCCTCCCCCCAACAAACAAATCTATTTTTCTTGTAGGTACAAGTTCGGAACAAAAGATCATAGCACAGATTTGGTTACCCTTTTTGGCAAACTTTTAGGATCCGGAAACAGATTTCTTGTCGAAGAATTTTTAGGTCGATTCTGCCCTAGGTCAGAATCAAAAATTCTGGGTCAATGGTGACATTGACTTGAGGGTCAAAATAGGAACTATGTCAGAACAAAAAATATTTCTGGGTTTTGTTCGTCTCTGCGTTTCTAATCCAGATCCGGTCTCAAATTTTCCATAAACTTAGTGTAGAACCCTGAAAATAACATTCTTCAGAACTGTAACATCTCAAGGTTAGTAATTTTCTCCTATTTATTTCAATTAAAGTTCTTAATCTATCTAAACCTGTCACACATTCTTTTCTATAAATGGGTATTTAAGATCTTCCTCTTTGCTCTTATTTCCAAATGATTGATTCATTTATGCATTGATCCTTCCTTTAGGGTTAATCAATTTGGATCCTTCATTTGTATATCTAAGGATAAAAAGGAAACATCTTATTTACCCCCTACATCTCAAATACATCTATTTCATATACAAACATTTTAAAATGTAATATTTCTTATGTTACAATTATATTTTTTGTATTTGGTTGTTTCCGCTATTATGGTTATTGGCTGCAAGTTTGGATAATCCTTCATTGGACCCTCCATCCTTGACTGCGTCAGGTGGTATCAGAGTTGAGTTTCAATCGTTGAAGAAGGAGTTAGGTTTCCAATTACTAGAATTTGGTGGAGCGAAGATGCCTCCAAAGAAAATTCGCGAGATCACAGAGGAAGAACCGAAGGAGGAGTTCAACCTTGATTATTTCCGCGCTTTGCAGAAGCAGGTGCAAGATCTGCAAGAGGAGTTGCAAAGAAAGAATGCATCTAGAGAAAACCAAAGCAACGGTGAAGAATTTGAAGAAGAAGATCATTTCGAAGAAGCTATAGAAGATGTCAGAGATCCTGAAGAGGCTAGATTTATGAGAGCTATGTTTAAAATTAGGAAAAGACCTAAGATCAAGTTTCTACATTTGCTGGAAGCCTTAGGCCAGAAGAGTTGATCAATTGATTAATGAGATGGATGAATAATTTGAGTATGAAGAAGTAGAAGATCCTAATAGAGTTCGGTTTGCAAAGACAAAGCTGAAAGGTCATGCAAACATATGGTGGAGAGAAGTTCAATCAGAAAGAAATCGAAGAGGTAAAGACAATATCATTAGATGGAACATAATGGTTGAAAAGTTGAAGAAGCAATTCATTCCAGTGGATTATGAATTGGAGATGTTCAAGAAGATGCAAGGTTTGAGGTAGGCAAACAAATCGGTGCAAGAGTATACTGAGGAGTTTTATAGGATTTTGATTAGGACTCAAAATTCAGAAGCTGACAAGGAGAAAGTTGCTAGGTATATCTATGGCTTGAGACTTAGTATTCATGAAGAGATACTTACTGTTTGGATGACAATAATAGGAGATGCTTATCAGATGGCATTGAAGATGGAGGAGAATTTGAACAAGAAGTTAAAAAGCAGACAGAACAACAGAAACCAAGGTGGTAAGACCGATGACACAACTACTGAGAGTAAGGTGGCGGACAATCCTAAGCAGATAGAGGTAGGATTTAGCACTAGTCAAACCACTAAGGACTACAATCGTGGGTATGGAAGAAGAGGAAGAAGTGATTTCACCGGTACTTGTTTTCAGTGTGGTAAGAAGGGACATAGGGCTTGGTCATGTCCTCAAAATAAGTTCACCCTAACTATTGAGGAAAATTCGGTGAATGCCGCAGAAGAAAGTGAAGTTATGATCACTAGAAGGTTGGCTTCATGTATTAATAAACTAGTGTAGAGAAGGAATTTGTTCAGAACCATATGTAAGTGCAAGGATAAGGTATGTAATGTCATAATTGATGGTGGCAGTTATGAGAACTTTGTATCAGAAGATATGGTTAGTAAATTGAATTTGGAAAGGAGGAAACATCCTAATCCTTATCAGATTTGTTGGATACAAGATGTGTCTAAGGTTAGGATTGAGGAGTAATGCCTTGTTAATTTTAAGATTGGATCTTATTATGATGAGATACTATGTGATGTATTACCTATGGATGCTTGTCACTTGTTTCTCGGTAGACCTTGGCAGTATGACAAACATGTTATGTTTGATGGTCATGCAAATACCTATGTTGTGAGGCAGGGTGAATCCAAGCATAAATTAATACCTTTGCAAGAAGTAGGAACTAAAAGATGTGGAGTTACTAGATGTTGTATGAATGATAGTGACAAACATGAGGATAAGAGAGTTGATGAACCTGTTCCAATGGATGAAGGGAAGGAGAATATAAAGGAGAAAGAGAATGACCTCTCTGAGGAGTTTGCAAAAATTAAGAAATGGATGACATATTTGACTCGAGTGGTGCAGCAGATATTGACACTAGTGACACAAAGAGATGCAAATGATAGTAAGTTGATTAGTCAGTTGGGTGAGGTGGATCAGTGTCAACTACTGTTGGTTGCAAACAAAAGATATGAGAGAAGTACAGACGATATGAATTTGTCGAATAAGACAATGGATAGAATGAAGAAAACATGGAATGAAGGACAAGATGAGATATGGATTAAGAACAAGTATGGAATACCTTTTCTGATTCGCTTAAGATGATCATGATTTCATTTATGGGAACATCTTCTTTACCTGGGATGTTTGATGCAGGAGCATCCTAGGATTCTTGGTGATCCTGTGTCAAACCAAAAATATATGTTTACTTTAGAGTTGGTAGTTTGGAGGAGTCCTTAGTTGAGTACTCGGGTTCCCTGCTTCTCAGTGTTCACCGACGGGTTTCGGTTACTTGTGGCTCAGTGTTTACCGATGGGTTTCGGTTGCTTGTAGTGGCTCAATTTTCACTGATGGTTCTCGGTGCATGTCTCTACTACTCGAGGGTCTGCGACTTCGAGTGAGTTTTGTTACGTGGTTCTAGAGGTCGACTTGTTGGCCGACCTATGCATTTAATTTAGATTGTGACATTAATGGTGGATCTTTCATTGGGGGTTGTGTAGACCTAAATCAGGGTCAGAGGTTTCTCCAATGTTTGATTATTATTGGTTGACATGCTGGTTGCTTTTGTATTTAAGTAGTATTTATTTCTTAGCTTAGGCATGGGAGATAGGAGATCAGATTTGAGGGAGCAGATCGAAGTGTTGGATCTGAGAGTCTGGATCATGAGTTCTATGTTTGCAGAAGAACTGTAGTTGATCTTGAGTGGTATCTTTGTATTTGGTCGTAACCAGGAAGGCCTTATAGCCCGACATGTTAAATGTAATTGATCTTTGAGATAATATAAAATTTCAATGTTGATTATATTTATGTGTATTTGGTTGTTTCTGATGTTATGGTTATTAGCTGCAAGTTTGGATAATCCTTCATTGGACCCTCCATCCTTGACTGCGTCAGTTTAATAAGAGAAAATTAGTCATGCATACATCTTAAATGATATGGTGCATGTTAGATTTCTTTTAGTGTTCTTTACAAATTTCAGATGATGAAATTGAATATCTTTAGATGCTGAGACATAATAATTAATTGCATATAAACATGTATTAAAGCAACTCATGATGGCTGATGAAACGGGTGACAGTAGAATTTGAATTTTCAGGGTCAATTTTGTATTGGTGTAAGATTTAACTTGCAAACCATGTGATTGAGTCAAGATAAAGATATACAAATATCAAGGTGAAGGATAAATGCATGGGAGCCTATGCAATGTTAGGCATAAATAATAGGTCATAATGATATATATGACAAATGCAAATATGCCAAGGTAGAATATATGAGAATAAATATAAAAAGTATATAAAAAGATTGAAAAATGAGCCAAACTTTACACAAGAGTATGATATTTATTGATATGTAATTGAATTAAGACATTTTTCCAAAACTAAATAAGAATAGATATAGATATACACATGTTTTTTGATCGGTGATAAGATTTATATTTTATTAGTATTATAAATAAAAGTCTACAGTAACCATTAGTGAGAAAGCATCAATATTTGTTCAAAAGGGTCTGCCATGAAAGGCAACCAACATTAACCCTACAAATTTCTGCTAACTAATTGAGTAAACTATTAGACCATGACTAACCATGCCCCATAATTTCTAAAATTGGGTAGTACATCCGACTAATAACAATACATTTAAAGTTTATCAGACATCTAAAGTCTTATATCTTACAAAATGGGTTGATAGTATACTATGCCTATAAACATACCAAAACAAAGAACCCATATAAAAATAACAAACCATTTTCAAACCTCCTACTTGCATTTCTTGGCCTTGATCATGGAGTCCTTCGAATATTTTGTAATAAAGAGCCACCCCTGGTATCCAAATGAGCCTTTTGTTGGAGCTTTTTCTTACAGAATCCTATATAGCAGCAATGCTTGACTCTTATAAAACCCAAATTCTGATTAAGTCAAGAACAAGTCCAATTAATGAGTATTAAATCCTCCTTCACTTTGAACTCCATAGGCTCAGGCGGGTGTACCTAACTTTATTTACTGCTCCTTAGTAATTCATGCAGTGGATTAACTTTTCACAATGATTTGCTCCTACCTTTTACTGCAAAAGTTGATAACAAGTCCTACAAATGCTAACAATCAGTTTTATGCAGAGCTTCAGAAGCCAAACTATGAAGTTGATAAGAGAAAACACAAGTGAGATAAGGATTCTCATCCTTCTTTTTGAGTTCCAAACTCAGGCAAGGATGACCTATTAACTGCCCTAAAGATGTAGTAGTTTTCAACAGGCAGGCTTAATAGAACATAAAATGAAAATGATAATGGTTTGTATATGGATTGGATGGGAATCACACAACCTAACACATTAGACTAGTGTCTTATACAATGCGCATGGAGTCATTCAACATGTAAAGATATTTAACATCAAAGATACATCAAATGTAAATCATGTAAATGATTACTGAATTAGACTATGCCTTACATAGTCCATTCATACTTCTTAAAAAGTAGAAATAACTATCAAATATGTTTCAATCTTCTACTCACTAAAACTATCTTAAGGATTTAATTCTCTCCTTGAAAGAAACCTTAATACAGTTTGACACTGTGCCTTACAAAGTGATGGACTGAAATGTCCTTAACAATCAATCCAAATGAGTATAAAAACTGGAAATAGAGACAAGTATTTATTCAAATTATGCAAATCACAGGAAAATACAAATATATATTGATATTAAAGCATCAATTACATATGAAATCAGGGCCAAAGAGACCATTGATCAAAATGATCATGGAAGTCCTATATAGAAATAAGGACTGCAACAAGCTTCAGATTCATTTAGGGTTAGGGCTAAAACTACTAAAATATTACATAACAGAGAACATTAATTTATCATAACAACTAAGCAACTCTGTCATCTTTTACAAAACATTCTTTGAAACATCATGTTGAGAAGAAAAACTGATTTGGTCGCCATCTACCTTGGGAAGTTGAAGAACCATACCCTGCAAAAGGAATTTCTTGTCTGTATTAATTATCTCAGGAACTTTAACCCTTCAAATTTGCAGCAAGTCAACTACCTTTCTAGGAAAGCTCATGTTCTTGAAAATCTAATAAAATCTGCATTATAAAACTCTAAAATAGTTCCCATTTATGGCGAAGAACTGAATAGGATAAGCCCAAGGTTTAAATAATCTTTTACAAAGTAACAAAAACCCTAAGACGATAATCTCTGTAATAAATGTCTTCAGAACCGCCAATCTTTCCTCCATATTGTATCCAACATCTGTAAAACATGGCACAACAGATCATATTCACCCACCAAACTCTCTACAACAAGATGACATAAATCACCGCTTGAAAACCCTAAGAAGCACTTTGAAGTTTTGAAAATGGTTACAACAGCTACACCTGGTGCGAAATTCAAATTGGATGGTTGAGATTAACCCTTATCACAATTTTAAAACATATATGTTGATCTTCTTTAGTTTATTTGGGCTTTCAGATTAAATCAAGGACAGGTGGCACGTAGGCGCAATGCCTCAATGGATAGATTTTGATCACTTTTCCTTTGAGCCATTACGTGAGCCATCCGATCAGAATCAACTAAATAGACCTTTACTTTAGTTAAAACTCAGCAATGTTGGTCCCACTCATATCCACATGGCACTTTACTTGGTCTTGAGAAATGATGTTGGTCATCTGACCTGTGCTGACTGATCAATCCACTTGTCAAGTAGACGCAATGCCTTGATCATTAGATCTTGCACATTTTTTCATTGAGCCTTCAAGTTGTCCATTAGATCAAATATAACTTGTCTGCACATTATGTTCTTTACTCTATCGCAGATCTGGACCCACCTGGGACACGTGGTGCTCAGGCACATTGCCTTGATGACTAGATCTCAAGCAACTCTGCACAAAGTCATTGCACTATCTGTTGGATCAAATTTGACATGACAACACTTTAACTTTATCTTCGCCCTCGGCCCTTATCTTGACTTTAACCAGCCTTTAACCTTGACTTTATATGGAGATCACATGACTGTGTAATCTCCAAGTCGCTAAACAATTTCACTAACTCTGAGTATGTTGGGAGATTACACGCACACCCTCAGATTGAAACAACATCTACGGTCCAGACTTGATCTTCAGACAACCCATGCTTAACTTTATCTTGACTCAGGTTCACTCCAAAATTGCGCGAATGAAGGAATCTCCAAGTCGTGAGAACGTTTCATAAACTCAGGTTACATTCAGAGATCACACGCAGTCCATCAGATTCATCTCTCCTTGGAAACACGTAGCAACATCATCTTAAATCTTGGAGCACAAAACTTAACCCTGACTTTATCATTTGATTCAATGATTGTGTAAAACATACAAACTCAAGTAGTTAATCCTTTACCTTTGGTCAAATCTGGAGATTACGTGACTGAAGGCATCACTAAAGTATTGATTTTAACTTGACTAGACATGTCTAGAGCCTAGTTTGATTCAAATATTAAGTGACTGAAGGAATTTCTAAGTCGAGAGAACATATCTTAACCTCAGAGTTTATTCAAAGACTACACGCAAGCCACAGGATTAAAACAAGATCAACGATGCGCGTTTAATCTCTAAATATTTCTGTACAGTATCAAATTCTCTCGAGATTATATGTCATCCCTAGATCTTTGATCTGATCAATGGCCATGATCCTTTCCATGCAAACTCCAACAGAACTCAGACTTAACCTTTCTTAACCACGGTCAAATCTAGAGATTCAAATACTGAAGAAAACTCGAAGTCACTAATCATTTTTCCTAACTCAGGTAACATTACAAGATCACGTGCAGTCCATCATATCATGTCAAAAATAGAACTCAATCAATGGCTTGTACTGAATCTCTGGATAAACCTATACTTTATCTAACTTAACCTAAAACTAACCATGCCTGAACTCTGGTCCATTGCAAGATCACGTGACTAAAGAGATCTCCAAGTCGCGAGAACACTTCTTAAACCTTGAGTTTGTTCAGAGATCTCACGCCAAGCACATGATCATGATCCACATCAATGAACCACATTTAATCTTAGAATAAATTTGTACTTGCCCCATTCCTTCCGAGATTACAGGACAACCGCAAGATCAACATTGCATCAACGGTTCTCGTATAATCTCGAGATCTTTAACTTAACCATGAAACCATTTGGAGATCTCTCGAATGAATAAAAAAAATAACCTTGCCTTTAACCTTGGGTCAATCTGGAGATCTCACAACTAACTAAGTCTCAAGGTTGCTGAATGAAAAGCTTAACCCTGAGTTTGCTCTAAGCTTATGCGCAAGCCACATGATCTAAGACAAGATCAATGATGCGCGTTTAATCTTGATACATAAAGAGCATATTCCATATCCTTTTGAGATCATGTGACAAGGTAAGGACCAATAACAAGGAATATTCTTCAACCAAGCACATGAAAAAATGCAAACTTAAGTGGTTTGAAAAGGTAACTCAAAATTATAACAAGACACGAAGGCTTTAGGGTTTTTTACCAACGACTATAATTTTGAAATTAGGGCTTAAAGAAACCACAAGGATAGAAGAATCTTCATGATTCAGACCAGATCTCTTCAATATTTTAACAGTGATAACATAGGCTCCAACTGGGGAAGGTTGAACACAAGTTCAACACTAGAAAACTAGCACTCTGGGACCCAGACCAACTCAAAAAATGAAACCCTACAACAGACATAACTAAAATAGGAAAAAGCAGGAAACATTTGTACAAAATATATACATTGCTGAAGCATAGTCATATCACCTCTGCACCTCTTCTCCTAATTTGAAAGAAACAAACCAGGCTTGATGGCTCAAAACCATCAATAAAATTTTGTCTCATCTTACCTTTGTCAAAACCAAATTCTCTACTCCCTGCTTAGGAAACAAACTGAAACAACCTCTTTCATGTGTCTGATCTGATCTATTATCAGATACCATTATCTCTTTACAAAAAATACCAGCATATTCAATATTAGGGCTTAGATGGAAATCAAACAGATCCTGAAGACTCAAAACATGTGGCATATACATATTGCATTCATTTGGTAAAAAACAATTAGACTCAATGCAATTCTGGTCACTATTAAAATTAATGCCACATCCTAAAGAAAGATTATCATCCAGCTGAGGAAAGCATGCGTTCTCCATCATATTGTTGGTGTCATCATCACTTAATCCAATCACATCAATAATTTGTATGTCAAAATCAGACTGAATTTCATGCAAAGATTGAGGACACTCATTAGTTGGGACATGGTCTCCTCCACTCTCCAAAGAAAAGGAAACAACCATCTGAGAAACATCAAAGTTAGGCTCATCATAAACATCAGGGATCTCCTACAAATTATTTTGACCTTTTGTAAGAGGAGATAAATCAAGAATAGAAAAATAACAAGATTCAATATCATCATTATCAAAACATGGAAACTCCATGTCATGATCCATATTCTGCTTTTCAAAAGAATTATCATTCTCAATCTTGTCAGTGGTTTGTGTATCCATTTTAGAATTCTCTAAAGAACTCATCTACAAATTGTCATCTTTATACAAACCACTATTCCTTTTATTGGAGGGAGGACACATATCAACACATTCATCATATAATAGTATATGTTGAGTAACTGAAAGTTCATGAAATGATTCAATAAAATATTTAGAATCAGAAAAAGATTCATAATCAACACAACTATCCCAATCAATACTCAACATCGTATCTGGAGTCTCTTCATCTTTTGAATCTGAACAAATACTGATACTCTCATTATCTGCAAGGTTATATTCAATCTTGTTGTAGCCTAGTGAGACAGAAGTACAAGGAAAATAAGAAATATAAGTATCAAAATTCTGACCATTTGATATACATTACTTGTCAAACTTAATGTGTGTAGGGCATAAGGATTCAAATATATCCTTCCCTGAAAATCTGAGATATTCATAAGACAACAACTCTGAGATTTGTTGACTATGAAGTGAACCACTGTCATCATTTACACTCATGTCTGATACACACTCACAATCAACATCTTCATTTATCAAATTAGTATAATCACATTGACTACACACATCTTCTGTTTCATATTGAGAAGGATCATTACTTTCATGATCATAATATATAGCATCCATAATAGACACATCTATAAAAATTTTCTTTTCATCATTCTCAATACCATCACTACTAGGTACAACCTCATGTGAAACCTCAAATTTAGGATCTTCAATATCAGAACCTTGGTTTGAAATTTCAAGATTCATGTCACTGTCATCGAAAGAATTATCATAGAAAATTACCTCTTCATCAGAAAGATCCCCTTGTTCTTTGCATACATTTTCCTCAAACTGATACAAAACATTTGCATCATTATGCTGAGAAGAAAAAACTACAATCTCAGCAGGAACACTGTCAACTATAAGTTCATCTTCAAAATCTTGATGTCCACTATCTTCATTATCAGCATGACTACAGTTAGCATCAGATTCAGATTGTTTAATTGATTCTATCCACCTCCTGACACACTTAAGATATTTTTTCTTGTGGAAGCTAACAAATGAATTGACTCGGGGGATAAAAGTTCCAAAAATAAACTAGCATATGTAAACATTGGAAGCTGAACATATCCCTTAGGAAATTCATTATATGCATTAGAATTTTTTTATAAAAGTCAAGTGTTGATTCATACTTATGATGACATGTAACTGATTGAATGTTTGAAGATGTTAAGTTGATCACCGAAATGCAGAAAGATAATGCAAAACATTAAATCAGTTAATGGATTGTATTGTCATTGATGTCAACTTGATATAAGATGATCGGTTATATTCAAAGTGTCAAAGACTTCAGAGAATCAGAAAGATAAAGATTATACTTTTAGAAATGCATAGAAGACCAGCATTCACTAAAGTGACTTCAAATACCGACGGCTAGTGGAAACCGAAGGACAGAGATAACCAAAAGTTAAGTCATGGTGATGCCTGAGCAAATAAACCAACGAACATTACCGACGACCAAAATAACAAGCATTACTGATGGCCATAATTATAGTGTTAACTAATGGACAGACAAGCCCAAAGGACAGACAACACCGACAGAGAAGCCCTAGGAGAACTGAAGTGTTGACTGAAGCTATTAAAGAGTTAAAACACCGAAGTTAACTGGAGTTCAGAAATGACAAAATATCTAGCTGGCAGAGCTAAAGATAGACTTAACTGGTTGTTGACATTATTTTAATCGATAAGTTAAAGCCATAAATAAGTAAAGGATTTAAAGCTATTTTTATCCAGTTGGCAAGAAGATTTCTATGAGATAAAACATGAGTTATGCTTTAAATCAAGATTGGCTCAAATTGCAGATCATGCCAAGAACAAGAAAATCAAGAAGAAAGAAACGGTGGTATCATGTCTATAAAGAGACAAATTAATTTACTATGAAAAATAGGAGAGTGAATGAAAAAGAGGATGTTGAAGAGAAACTGATGAAGAACAACTTCATACAGTTCTGATCAATCAAGCTAAAGAAAGAGCTAAAGGTTTCTGCGGACACCGAGCAACAAAGCACAGCATCAACGAGCAGAAAAAGTGGAGCAAAGGTATTGAAAAGATATATTGATCAGAATGGTTTAATGAGCTTACAATAGATCTAAAAATCTGCAAGTATAAGTTGTATATGTGAACAAATCATTTACTAGTTCAGTTTAACCATTGATTCAAAAATTCTCTTAATCGAGCAGGATTTGAAGATCCTTTCTATATTAAGATACATCCCAAGGAGCATCAAAAAGTTTGATCATGAAGATAGCATGAGATGCCAGACACCATTTGACAAACTACACTGGGTTTGGTCATAGAAGGTAACATAGAGATGACTGATATCAAGTGACAAACTAATCTTTTAAATCCTCTAACAAGGGCACACCTAACAGTGTGTTTGTAACCTTTAATAGAGTTGGCTCTTCACCGAGATCACTTCAGAAGAGTGAAAATTTTGGGTTACCGATCCCAAGTGGTTTTTCCCTTAATAGGGTTTCCACGTTAAAAATCCACGTGTCAATGTATTTATGAGTCATTACTTTAGTGTTTTGCATTACACATAACTAATCTGGATTGATCGGTATACACTAAGCAATTTATTGTTTTTTGGTAAATGAAAGACTTCTATTTGGTAAACATTAAGAATAAGTTTTACCAGAGCACTCTGAGCAGTAGTTATTTGATAAGCATATTTGAAGGCATACATCTTGTAGGACTGAAAATAACTAGAGGCTTAATATTGTGGTACTACTATTTTTGGGTTAATTGTAAAATTGTTGAGGCCACTGATTCACACCCCCCCCCCCCTCAGTTATTTCTAACAATTGGTATCAGAGCTTGTGTGCTTAGAAAGGGAGTTTAACAGCTCAAGCAAAAGATCACAAGATGAACAAACGAGGTGTGCCCAAGTTGAATAAAGACAACTTTGCATCATGGAAAAGAAGAATAAGACTCCACCTATCAGGTATTGGTAATGATGTTACTCAACACCTTGATATTGAATATGTGTTGCCTACAGGACCTCATACTCTTGAGCAATTGAGAGAAAAGCATGAGCATAATTGCATAATGATATAACATGCTTCCTCACTCTCCGATGCTGATTTTTAAGATGTCAAAACCTGCACCTCTTCAAATCAAATGTGGGATAAATTGGTATTGTTACATGGAGGAGATGCTAATGTACTAAGAGCCAAAGTAGAAATCCTAAGAGGAAGGTTTGATGACCTAAGGATGAAAGAAGGAGAAAATATATCTCAGTATAGCTGCAGAATCAAAGAGGTAGTCAATGCTATCCGAGGAGTTGGAGGTGTACTTGAGGAGGAGACAGTGGTAAGTAAAATCTTAAGAACCTTACTGCCTATATATGCTATTAGAGTTTCTAGTATACAAGAAATGAGAGCAGTTGCAAACAATATCGTTACTCTAGATAGTCCGATTGGTAGACTGATTTCATTTGAGATGAATAACTTTGACAATAGTGTCTTACCATCTATCTAGAATCTGCATTCAAATCTTCTTTGAAAATAAGTAAGTCAAGTCATACACGCACTATTAGGAATGATATTGAAAGTGATAATAAGGATCAAGGACTTGATGAGATTGAAGCACTAATGGAAAGAAGATTGCAAAGAGGCAAAGGTAGATACAAAGGTAAATTACCACTTGTATGTTTTAATTGTAAAGAGATTGGACACTTTGCTGCAAGATGTCCTAACAGAAGAAAAGATGACAGAAGTAATGACATAACTTATGAAAAGAAGTTTGATCGAGGTGATAATAGAGATTACCGAAGCAACCGACAATCTGAAAGAAGAGATACCTGAGACTTCAAGGACAAAGGAAAGAAAGCTAGTTACCTAGCTGAGAACAGAGCTGATGATACTGACATCGAATCTAAAGAAGACATTGAGATGGTATTTGTATCCATGAAAGATGATTAAGATGAAGAACAAACGTATGTAGAAATTGCACTCATATCTAAGGTTAGTAAGAATGATGTCTAGATTATAGATAGTGGCTGCACTCACCACATGACCGGTGATAAGAAAAAGTTTGAAACTTTTGAATACTATAATGGTGGATCAGTAAGAATGGGTAATGACACACCTTGTCTAGTTGAAGGTAAAGGAACCATAATGTTTAATAACCTGATCAAATGTGAAAATGCTTACTGGGTAAAAGGACTGAATTATAATTTGTTAAGTGTTTCACAGCTAAACAATACAGGTCACCGAGTAGCATTTGAGAATAAGAAGGCAAAGATCTTCAATGAATCAGGAAGGTTGATCAGAACTAGTGAGCAGAAAAGAGGTAACCTTTTCTATCTTGATGACATTAACACCACTTGTTTGATGGCTAGAACCGAAGACATATGGTTGTGGCACAAGAGATTATGTCATGTGAATTTTGACAACATGATAAAGATAAGCATTAAAAGAAAAGTCAGAGGCTTACCAAGCATGTCAAAGCCCGAACATATCATGTGCAATAACTGTCAAAAAGGTAAGATGACAAAGTCTGGTTTCAAGAGTAAAGCCCATACATCTAATGGAATTCTAGAATTAGTCCATACTGATCTATGTGGACCCATGAGGACAAAGAGTTACTATGGAGATAGGTACTTCATTCTCTTTGTTGATGATTATTCTAGAATGATGACACTTATGTTCTTAAAAGATAAATCAAAAGTATTCAAGATGTTTAAATGGTATAAGGCTATGGTAGAAAAACAAAGTGATAAGAAATTGAAATGCTTAAGGTTGGATAGAGGAGGGGAATTTATTTAAGATGAATTCACTAATTTCTATAATAAGTATGGAATTAAAAGACAAGTTTCTGCACCGAGAACACCACAACAAAATGGAATTGCTGAGAGAAGAAATAGATCAATTGTTGACTGTGCAAGAACATTGATGATTGAGAAAAGCATCACTCAAACTTTCTGGAGGGAATTTGTCAGTACTGTTGTCTACACATTAAATAGAGTACAATTGAAGGACATAAAGAAGACACCCTATGAGCATTGGTATGGTTACACACCCAATGTAAGTTACTTCAGAATCTTTGGTAGTCAATGTTATATTTTGAAAGATGGTAGAAATGGAAAACTTGACTCCAAAAGTGATGAAGGTATCTTTCTAGGGTATTCCACCAAAAGCAAGGCTTATAAATGTCTTAAAAAGTCATCTAACAAGATCATTGAAAGTGCAAATGTAAGAATAGAAGAATTTGAAGAAAAGAATGATAAGGAAAGTAGAAAAGAACCAAAAGACTAACACAGGTTTGTTTACACCGAAGAACCTGACACTCTACCCGAGCAACTGTGTATCACTCCCGAGAAAGAGAACATTGCAACCGGGCATTAGGGTGCAATTACCAAAAATTAGGATAATACTAAAGATGATGTACCGAGTGATGGAGATCAGAATAAAGGTCAAGAAGACAAGCAAAATGATAGACAAAGAGCTGAACCAAAATTTTCCAAGTATGTAAGAAGACATCATCCACAGAATCAGATCATAGGAGATAAGAAGGTTGGAATAAGAACAAGAAGTAAGTCACTAAATACTAGATGTTTACTTTTTTAATTTTGAGCCTAAATCTGTTAATACTACACTTGAAAATTAGGAATGGGTCAGTGCTATGAATAAAGAAATAGAACAGATTGAGAAGAACAGTACATGGACACTAGTACCGAGACCAGATGACAAGAATGTCATCAGTACCAAATGGATATTCAGAAACAAGCTGAATGAGAATGGAGAAGTCACAAGAAATAAAGCAAGATTAGTATGCAAGGGGTATGCACAAGAAGCATATATTGATTATGGAGAAACCTTTGCACCCATTGCTAGACTAGAGGGAGTTAGAATTATTCTTGCTTATGCTACATTCAAAGGATTCAAGGTATACCAGATGGATGTCAAATCTGCATTCCTAAATGGAATATTTGAAGAAAAGGTATACATTAAACAACCAGAAGGGTTTGTAGATCCAGATAAGAGAAACATGGTATGTAGACTACATAAAGCCTTGTATGGATTTAAACAAGCACCGAGAGCCTGGTATGGTAGACTTCACTCCTATCTCATTAGCATTGAATTTGTAAGAACAAGTGAAAATAACAATCTGTACTTAAAAGAAGATACCGATGGTAATATTCATATTGCTAAAATATTTGTTGATGATATCATTTTTAGGGGAAATGAAATGTTATGCAAATCCTTTGCTAATGAAATGAGAAAAGAGTTTGAAATGTCTATGTTTGGGGAGATCAAATTCTTTCTTGGTCTACAGATTCTTCAATAAGATGCAGGCATATATATCACTCAATCCAAATACATCAAGGAAGTGCTGAAGATATTCAAAATGGAAGATTCCAAACAAGTTGGAACACCTATGGCTACCAGATGTAAGATGACAAAGGAAGACAAATCAAATGAGGTAAATCAGACCTTGTATAGATCAATGATTGGCAAACTAATGTATGTTGTTCATACTAAACCAGATATTGCACACGTAGTTGGAAAATTTGCAAGATTCTTTGCTAATCCCAAAGAATCACATATGACTACTATCAAAAGAATTCTGAGACATCTAAAGAACACCGAGGACTATGACTTATGGTATAAAAGAGAAGGAAAAATTAAGCTACAAGTCTATACAGATGTTGATTGGGTAGGAAACATTGATGACCAAAAGAGCACAATTGGAGGAGCATTCTTCATGGGTGACAGACTTGTCACATGGATCAGCAAGAAGCAAGGATGCATCCACTAATACATTTGGCTTCGTTTTGCGACGTCTATGTGTCGTAATTACGACAGCTATGTGTCGCAAGTGCGACAGTAGTAGACGTCGCTCATTTTTAGTCGCAAATTACGACGTCTGTCATAACCCGTCGCAATTACGACAGATATCCGTCGCTATACTGCCACTTTATTCTGGCATCATCTGGCCATAATTCTTGTGTAATGTGTCGTAATTGCGACGGATCCCAATGCAATTGCGACGGTATTTTGGCGTCGCCGCTACAGCAACCCCGTCGCAATCCCCTTGGCTGGCGACGGATCCCAATGCAATTGCGACGGGATTTTGGCGTCGCCGCTACAGCAACCCCGTCGCAATCCCCTTGGCTAGCGACGGATCCCAATGCAATTGCGACGGTATTTTGGCGTCGCCGCTACAGCAACCCCGTCGCAATTTATGGGGTGGACGTCGCAATTGCGACAGTTACAAAGTAAAACAAAAAAAAAAATTATATAAAAGCAGTGCCCCCACAA
>MU224437.1:1517466-1544971 GCA_018584345.1 Thuja plicata
CACTGGTTAGCGAATGCAGAGAAGAGGAGGATGGAGATGAATCTACCTTCGCTTTGCCACAGAATCTACCTTCGCTTTGCCTGCCCCTGCAATGGCTGATTCATCGATCGCTCATTATCCCTTGCCGTGTCTGGTAGCTATAACAAATGAGCAACGTTTTCCTTTTTTTTTTCTCTTATATCCCGCTGCCGTCGCAATTGCGACGTCGTCGGGCTATAATTGAAAAAAAAAACCAAAAACACATTGCATTTGCCTATCGTCGCAAATTGACGTCGCAAATTGACCCCTAATGTATTAGTGATCTCTTAGTCTACTACAGAAGCAGAATATGTGGCTGCTACTGCAAATTGCTCCAACATTACTTGGATCAAACAGTTGCTAGAAGGTATGAGTATGAAGATTCTTGAACCAGTGATTAGCTATTGTGGTAATACCGGTGCAATTAACATTTTTAAGAATCCAGTCATGCATGCTAAGACTAATCATATTCCTTTCAAGTATCACTATCTAAGAGAACAAGTGCAAGCAAAGGAGGTGATACTGGAATATGTTCAATCAAAGGAACTAGCTGACATATTTACCAAGCCATTACCGAAAGATACATTTGATTACCTGAGACAGAGACTAGGGGTACAACCCTTGTCTATCGGTCAATAAGATGACTAGGAGGTTGCATCAGCCTATACACAAATCAAAATATCATTCATGTTGATGCAAGCACTGAGATGAACAATAGATACATCTGTACACAGCAAGGTACAAATCTGCACCGAGCACCAGAGTCAATGTATTGCTGATGGATAGGGAAATTCAAGGAGTATATTATAAAAAGGGAATGGAAGATGATATAGAAGAATTGTTTGGCATTGTTGTCAAAGGGAGATATTATGTCATTATTAGAAAGAGATTATTCATCAAGAGAAGTTCCTAAGAATTCAAAGAAAGAGTTAATCAATATCCAAAGAGATTGATTACATATGAAATATCCATCAAAGGGAGAGAAGTAACAAAATGGAGAGAATACATGCTAAGGGAGAGATTGATGTCAAAGGAAAAAGAGATGTTCAAGAAGAGGATCAGTCAAGGTAGAACACATCAGAAATAAAGACAGAAGCTGCTACATCTATCCAGTAAAGGGATTGAAGATTGAAGAAACTCACTCTGCAAGAAACAAATCTAAGCTATTTGAGCTTACCGAGAGCCAGACATTTGTAATAGTTACAATAGGAAAGATTGATGAACTTCAACTGTTATATTTCATATTGTAGTAGTAATAATATAGTGTGATAATGTAGTGTGTTTCCATAAATGTCAAAGGGAGAGATTGATGACATGTAACTGATTGAATGTTTGAAGATGTTAAGTTGATCACCGAAATGCAGAAAGATAATGCAAGACATTAAAAAAGTTAATGGATTGTATTGTCATTGATGTCAACTTGATATAATCTGATCGGTTATATTCAAAGTGTCAAAGACTTTAGAGAATCAGAGAGATAAATATTATGCTTTTAGTAATGCATATAAGACCAGCATTCACTAAAGTGACTTGAAACACCGACGACTAGTGGAAATTGAAGGACAGAGATAACCAAAAGCTAAGTCACAGTGATGCTCGAGAAAATAAATCGACGAGAAAAATCACAAGCATTACCGACTACCAGAATTACAGTGTTAACCGACGGACAGACAAGCCCGAAGGACAGAAAACACCGACGGAGAAGCCCGAGGAGAACTGAAGTGTTGATCAAAGCTATCAAAGAGTTAAAACACCAAAGTTAACTAGAGTTCAGAAATGACAAAATATCTAGCTGGAAGAGCTAAAGATGGACTTAACTGGTTGTTGACATTATTTTAATTGACAAGTTAAAGCCAGATATAAGTAAAGGATTTCAAGCTCTTTTATCCAGTTGGAAAGAAGATTTCTACGAGATAAAACATGAGTTATGCTTTAAATCAAGATTGGCTAAAATTGTAGATCACGCAATGAACAAGAAAATCAAGAAGAAAGAAACGGTGATAACATGTCTATAAAGAGACAACTTAATTCATTATGAAAAATAGGGGAGTGAATGAAAAAGAGGATGCTTAAGAGAAACTGATGAAGAACAATTTCATACAGTCATGATCAATCAAGCTAAAGAAAGAGCAAAATATTTTTGTGGACACCAAGCAACAGAGCACAACATCAACAAGCAAAAAAAGTGGAGTAAAGGTATTGAAAAGATATATTGATCATAATGGTTTAATGAGCTTACAAAAGATTTGAAAATCTGCAAGCATAAGTTGTATATGTGAACAAATCATTTACTATTTCAGTTTAACCATTGATTCAGAAAGTCTCTTAACTGAGCAGGATTTGAAGATCCTTTCTATATTGAGATACATCCCAAGGAGTATCAAAAAGTTTGATCATGAAGATAGCATGAGATGCCAGATAACATTTGAGAAACTACACTGGGTTTGGTCATAGAAGGTAGCATAGAGATGCCCAATATCAAGTGACAAACTAATCTTTTAAATACTCTAACAAGGTCACACCTAACAGTGTGTTTCTGACCTTTAACAGGGTTGGCTCTTCACCGAGCTCACTTCAGAAGAGTTTAAATTTTGGGTTACCGGTCCCAAGTGGTTTTTCCCTTTACAGGGTTTCCATGTTAAAAATCTATATGTCAATGTGTTTATGAGTCATTACTTTAGTGTTTTGCATTACACATAACTAATCTGGATTGATCGGTATACACTAAGCAATTTACTGTTTTTTGGTAAATGAAATACTGTTATTCGGTAAACATTAAGAATAAGGTTTAACAGAGCACTTCGAGCACTAGTTATTTGATAAACATATTTGAACGCATACATCTTGTAGGACTGAACATAACAAGAGGCTTAATATTGTGGTACTAAGTTTTTTGGGTTAATTGGAAAATTGTTGAGGCCATTAATTCACCCCACCCCCCCTCTCAGTTATTTCTAACAACTTTATCCTTCCTACCTTGTTCCTTAAATACCTTATGCAATTCCTTTTGATGGATTGATCTATCTTATGTTCAATATACTTAGATTCTGGATCTTCAGTATCCTTCATCCACTTCTTACGGAACTCAAAATTTTCTTCCCTAACATAGGCTAGCCAATAAATTGATTCAGGAAGTTCCAAAAATATATTAACCCAGACCTCTTCCTGAGGATAAAAAAGAAGATGGCAATCCCTTATTATAGTAGAGAACCTTCTATAAAATAGAAGTGAAAATTCTCCAAATATTCTTATCATCGCTCTTCGTAGAAGCAAAATAACTTATTTTTGCAACATTTGATCCTCATCAAAATCTAAATCTTACATAGGCTCCTCATATCTAGATGTAATAGAAGAAACACTATCGTCTATGTCACCATACTGTCTCCTAAAATAATCCACTAGTTCATTCAGAGATCCTAGTGAACCATGAGGTAATCATCTAAACCATTCCCTAGCATCTTCAACCAGAGATTTAGCAAAAAATTGCATCCATACATCCTCATGTCTGATGTCACAGTGATGCATCAAATGGGAATACTCCTGTAGATGTATATCAGCCGATTGCTCACCTATACCACTGAACCTAGGCAAGAAATCCCTGGTTCCTGATGGAAGATTTGGGTATCTAGGGAAACCACTGAAATTTATAGCCGTATACAACCCACTTCTATTTGGTTGTGACATCTTATTAGGAAGGATAAGTTACAAACTACCTCTCTCTTCCCTCTTAATTAGTGCTGACCACCTAATAGGGAAAATATGTATAAACTGATTTTCATGAAACAAAAGAATTTATCCAATGAAAATAAAAAATACCTGAAATATGATGAAGCTACTGCAAACTATTTGATCCAAAGTCACCTCCAAATCACCTTCAAAACTTGGTAGAGTCGCCACCTCTTTGCAGAGGAAAAAATTAATTAGTTGAGATCTCTTTCCCAACTCTAACCTTCTTCAAATCAGCAATGTACAACACTTCCCAATATAGGGTCTCTTAATGATTCCTCTCTTGACTATGCTACAAGTTACAATAGTCATATTATCTGTTGCCTCTTCACGGCAAGTCCACATCTTCTTTGTAGTCTTTCTTCAAACATGCACACTAGTGCAAATCAAAGAACTTGAAGTCGCCACTCACCACATGTGAGATTGTATACGTATTTCTTCAAGAACTGGGACTTTCAGACACTTTGCAATGATAGATAGAAAAGACTTGAATTTTTTTACAAAATTTTGACGAATATGTCTTTGCAAACAATGACTCTATAACTAACTCCCTAGTGGAGTCACCAATTTGTTAGAGCTTTTTCTTGCAGAATCCTATATAGCAGCAATACTTGACTCTTATAAAACCCAAATTCTGATTAAGTCAAGAACAAGTCCAATTAACAGGGATTAAATCCTCCTTCACTTTGAGCTCCATAGGCTCAGGCGGGTGTACCTAACTTGATTTACTGCTCCTTAGTAAATCATGCAGTGGATTAACTTTTCACAATGATCTACTCCTACCTTTTGCTGCAAAAGTTGATAACAAGTCCTACAAATGCTAACAAACAACTTTATGTAGAGCTTCACAAGCCAAACTATGAAGTTGATAAGAGAAAAAACAAGTAGATAAGGACTCTCATCCTTCTTCTTTTTGAGTTCCAAACTCACGCAAGGATGACCTATTAACTGCCCTAAAGATGTAGTAGTTTTCAACAGGCAGGCTTAATAGAACATGAAATGAAAATGATAATGGTTTGTATATGGATTTGATGGGAACCACACAACCTAACACATCAGACCAGTGTCTTATCCAATAGGCATGCAGTCATTCAAGATGTAAAGACCTTCAACATCAAAGATACATCAAATGCAAATCCTATAAATGATTACTAAATTAGACTATGCCTTACATAGTCCATTCATACTTCTTAAAAAGAAGAAATAACTATCAAATATGTTTCAATCTTTTACTCATTGAAACTATCTTAAGGATTTAATTCTATCCTTGAAAGAAACCTTAATATAGTTCGACACTTTGCCTTACAAACTGATGGACTGAAATGTCTTTGACAATCAATCCAAATGAGTATAAAAACTGGAAACAGAGACAACTATTTATTCAAATTACGCAAATCACAGGAAAATACAAACATATATTGATATTAAAGCATCAAGTACATATGAACTCAGGGCCAAAGAGACCACTGATAAACTTGATCAATATATGTAGAACTAGCTTTTGTGGCATAAAATTCCCATCCTTACAAAATGATCCTGGAAGTCCTTTTATAGAAACAAGGACTGCAACAAGCATCAGATTCATTTAGGGTTAGGGCTAAAAATACTCAAATATTACATGACAGAGAACATTAATTTATCATAACAACTAAGCACATATGTCATCTTTTACAAAACATTCTTTGAAATATCCTATTGAGAAGAAAATTTGATTTGGCCGTCATCTACCTTGGGAAGCTGAAGAACCATACCTTGCAAAAGGAATGCCTTGTCTGTATTAATTATCTCAGGAACTTTAACCCTTCAGATTTGAAGCAAGTCAACTACCTTTCTAGGAAAGCTCATATTCTTTAAAATATGATCAAGTCTGTATTATAAAACTCTAAAACAATTCCCATTTATGGCAAAGAACATAACAGGATAATCCCAAGGTTTAAATCTTTTTTACAAGCTAACAGAAACCCTAAGAAGATAATCTCCATAATAAATGTCTTCAGAACCACCAATATTTCCTCCATACTGTATCCAACTTCTTTAAAACATGACACAACAAATCAGATTCACCCATCAAACTCTCTATAGCAAGACGACACAGACCACCACTTGAAAACCCTGAGAACTGCTTTGAAGTTTTGAAAAATGGTTACAATGGCTAGACCTGGCACGAAATTCAAATTGGATGGCTGAGATTAACCTTTATCATAGTTTTAAAACATATTTGTTGATCTTCTTTAGGTTACCCAGGCTTTCAGATCAGATCAAGGACAGGTGGCACATAGGCGCAATGCCTCAATGGTTAGATTTCGATCACTTTTCCTTTGAGCCATTACGCGAGCCGTCCAATTAGAATCAACTAAACAGATCTTTACTTTAGTTAAAACTTGGCAATTCCATTCCCACTGATATCCACATGGCACTTTACTTTGGTCCTGAGAAATCTCGTTGACCATCTGACCTGTGTTGAGTGATCAATCCACTTGTTAAGTGGGCGCAATGCCTTGATCATTAGATCTTGCACAACTTTTCATTAAGCCTTCACGTTGTCCATTAGATCAAATATAACTTGTCTACACATTATCTTCTTTACTTTGTCGCAAATCTGGACCCACCTGGGACACGTGGTGCTCAAGTGCATTGCCTTGATGATTAGATCTCGAGAAACTCTTCATTAAGGCATTACGCTATCTGTTGGATCAAATCTGACATGAAAACACTTTAACTTTATCTTCATCGTCGGCCCTTAACCTGACTTTAACCAGCCTTTAACCTTGACTTTATCTGGAGATCGCGCGACTGTGTAATCTCGAAGTCGCTGAACAATTTCACTAACTTTGAGTATGTTGGGAGATTACAAGCATGCCCTCAGATTAAAACAACATCTGCGGTCCAGACTTAATCTTCAGACAACCCATGCTTAACTTTATCTTGACTCAAGTTCACTCCAAAATTGTGCAACTGAAGGAATCTCCAAGTCGCGAGAACATTTAATAAACTCAGGTTATATTCGGAGATCACACACAGTCCATTAGATTCATCTCTCCTTGGAAACACGTGGCAACATCATCTTAAATATTGGAGCACAAAACTTAACCCTGGCTTTATCATTTGATTCAATGACTGTGTAAAACATACAAACTCAAGTAGTTAATCCTTTACCTTTGGTCAAATCTGGAGATTACGTGACTGAAGGCATCACTGAAGTACTGATTTTACCTTGATGAGACATGTCTAGAGCCTGGTTTGATTCAAATATTACACGACTGAAGGAATTTCTAAGTCGAGAGAACATATCTTAACCTCGGATTTTATTCAGAGACTACGCGCAAGCCACAGGTTTAAAACAAGATCAACGATGCACATTTAATCTCTAAATCTTTCTGTACTGCATCAAATTATCTCGAGATTACATGTCATCCCTAGATCTTTGATCTGATCAACGACCATGATCATTTCCGTGCAAACTCTATCATAACCCAAACTTAACCTTTCTTAACCACAATCAAATCTGGAGATGCGGCGACTAAAGAAAACTCGAAGTCACTGATCATTTTTCCTAACTCAGGTAACATTACGAGATCACACACAGTCCATCAGATCATGTCAGAAATAGAACTCAATCAACGGCTTGCGTTGAATCTCTGGATAAACCTGTACTTTATCTAACTTAACCTCAAACTAACCATGCCTGAACTCTGGTCCATTGTGAGATCACGCGACTAAAGAGATCTCCAAGTTGTGAGAACAGTTATTAAACCTTGAGTTTGTTCAGAGATCTCACTCCAAGCACACGATCATGATTCCTAAATGGAATATTTGAAGAAGAGGTATACATCAAACAACCAGAAGGGTTTGTAGATCCAAACAAGAGAAACATGGTATGTAGACTACATAAAGTCTTGTATGGATTGAAACAAGCACCAAGAGCCTAGTATGAAAGACTTCACTCGTATCTCATTAGCATTGAATTTGTAAGAACAAGTGAAAATAAAAATTTGTACTTAAAAGAAGATACTGATGGTAATATTCAGATTGCTGAAATATTTGTTGATGATATCATTTTTGGGGGAAATGAAATGTTATGAAAATTCTTTGCTAATGAAATGAGCAAAGAGTTTGAAATGTCTATGTTTGGGGAGATCAAATTCTTTCTTGGTCTATAGTTTATTCAACAAGATGCAGGCATATATATCACTCAGTCCAAATACATCAAGGAAGTGTTGAAGATATTTAAAATGGAAGATTCCAAACCAGTTGGAACACCTATGTCTATCGGATGTAAGCTGACAAAGGAAGACAAATCAAATGAGGTAAATAAGACCTTGTATAGATCAATGATTGACAAACTAATGTATTATGTCTATACTAGACCAGATATTGCACATGCAGTTGGAATAGTTGCAAGATTCTCTGCTAATACCAAAGAATCACATATGACTGTTGTCAAAAGAATTCTGAAATATCTAAAGAACACCGAGGACTATGGCTTATGTTATAAAAGAGAAGAAAAATTTGAGCTACAAGTCTATACAGATGTTGATTGGACAGGAAAATTTGATGACCAAAAGAGCACAAGTGGAGGAGCATTCTTCATGTGTGACAGACTTGTCACATGGATTAGCAAGAAGCAAGGATGCATCTCTCAGTCTACTGTAGAAGAATAATATGTGGTTGTTGCTGCAAATTGCTCCAACATTGTCTGGATCAAACAGTTGATGGAAGGTATGAATATGAAGATTCTTGTACCAGTGATTATCTATTGTGATAATACCAGTGCAATTAATATTTTTAAGAATCCAGTCATGCATACTAAGACTAAGCATATTGCTATCAAGTATCACTATCTAAGTGAACAAGTGCAAGCAAAGGAGGTGATACTGAAATATGTTCAATCAAAGGAACAACTAGATAACATATTTACCAAGCCATTACCGAAAGATACATTTGAGTACCTGAGACAGAGACTAGAGGTACAACCCTTGTCTATCGGTCGATAAGCTGACTAGGAGGTTGCATCAGCCTATACACAAATTAGAATATCATTCATGTTGATGCAAGCACCAAGATGAACAACAGATACATCTGTACACAGCAAGGTAGAAATCTGCACCGAATACCAGAGCCAATGTATTGCTGATCTGGATATGGAAATTCAAGGAGTATATTATAAAAAGGGAATGGAAGATGATATAGAAGAATTGTTTGGCATTGTTGTCAAAGGGATATATTATCTCATTATCAGAAAGAGATTATCCGTGAAGAGGAGTTCCTAAGAATTCAAAGAAAGAGTTAATTAATATCCAGAGAGATTGATTACATATGAAATATCCATCAAAGGGAGAGAAGTAACAAAAGGGAGATAATACATATTACGGGAGAGATTGTTGTCAAAGGAAAAAGAGATGTTCAAGAAGAGGAACAGTAAAGGTAGAACACATATCAGAAACAAAGATAGAAGTTGCTACATCTATCCAGTAAAGGGATTGAAGATTGAAGAAACTCACTCTGCAAGAAACAAATCTAAGCTATTTGAGCTTACTGAGAGCCAGACATTTGTAATAGTTACAATAAGAAAGATTGATGAAATTCAACTGTTATATTTCATATTGTATTAATAATAATATAGTGTGTTTCCATCAATGCCAAAGAGAGAGGTTGATGACATATAACTGATTGAATGTTTGAAGATGTTAAGCTTATCACCAAAATACAGAAAGATAATGCAAGACATTAAACTAGTTAATGGATTGTATCGTCATTGATGTCAACTTGATATAATCTAATCGGTTATATTCAAAGTGTCAAAGACTTCAGAGAATCAGAGAGATAAATATTATGCTTTCAATAATGCATAGAAGATCAACATTCACTAAAGTGACTTCAAACACTGAAGGCTAGTGGAAACTGAACGACGGAGATAACCAAAAGTTAAGTCACAGTGATGCCCAAGCAAATAAACCGAGGACCATTACCGACGAGCAAAATCACAAGCATTACCAACGGCCAGAATTACAGTGTTAACCGACGGACAGACAAGCCCGAAGGACAGACAACGTCGATGGAGAAGCCCTAGGAGAACTGAAGTGTTGATCGAAGCTATCAAAGAGTTAAAACACTGAAGTTGAATGGAGTTCAGAAATGACAAAATATCTAGTTGGTAGAGATAAAGATAGACTTAATTGGTTGTTGACATTATTTTAATTGACAAGTTAAATCCAGAGATAAGTAAAGGATTTAAAGTTGTTTTATCCAGTTGGCAAGAAGATTTCTACGAGAGAAAACAAGAGTTATCCTTTAAATCAAGATTGGCTAAAATTGCGGGTCATGCCAAGAACAAGAAAATCAAGAAGAAAGAAACAGTGATAACATGTCTATAAAGAGACAACTTAATTCATTATGAAAAATAGGGGAGTGAATGAAAAAGAGGAAGCTGAAGAGAAACTGATGAAGAACAATTTCATATAGTCCTGATCAATCAAGCTAAAGAAAGAGCTAAAGATTTATGTGGACACCAAGCAACAGAGCACAACAAAAACAAGCAGAAAAAGTGGAGCAAAGGTATTGAAAAGATATATTGATCATAATGGTTTAACGAGATTACAATAGATCTGAAAATCTACAAGTATAATTTGTATATGTTAACAGATCATTTACTATTTTAGTTTAACCATTGATTCATAAAGTCTCTTACCTGAGTAGGATTTCAAGATTCTTTCTATATTAAGATACATCCCAAGGAGTATCAAAAAGTTTGATCATGAAGATAGCATGATATGCCAGATACTATTTGACAAACTACACTGGGTTTGGTCATAGAAGGTAGCATAGAGATGACCGATATCAAGTGACAAACTAATCTTTTAAATCATCTAACAAGGTCACACCTAACAGTGTGTTTGTAACCTTTAACGGGGTTGGCTCTTCACCGAGCTCACTTCAGAAGAGTTTAAATTTTGGGTTACCGGTCCCAAGTGGTTTTTCCCTTAACAAGGTTTCCATGTGTCAATTTGTTTATGAGTCATTACTTTAGTGTTTTGCATTACACATAACTAATCTGGATTGATCGGTATACACTTAGCAATTTACTATTTTTTGGTAAATGAAAGACTGCTATTCGGTAAACATTAAGAATAAGGTTTAATAGAGCATTCAGAGTAGTAGTTATTTGATAAGCATATTTGAAGACATACATCTTGTAGTACTGAAAATAACTAGAGGCTTAATATTGTGGTACTAAGTTTTTGGTTTAATTGGAAAATTGTTGGTCACTGATTCACGCCACGACCCCCCCCCCCCTCTCAGTTATTTCTAACAACTTTATCCTTCCTACCTTGTTCCTTAAATATCTTATGCAATTCCTTTTGATGGATTGATCTATCTTATGTTCAATATACTTAGATTCTGGATCTTCAGTATCCTTCATCCACTTCTTAGGGATCTCAAAATTTTCTTCCCTGACATAGGCTAGCCAATAAATTGATTCAGGAAAACAAAGTTCCAAAAATAGATTAACCCAGACCTCTTCCTGAGCATAAAAAAGAAGATGACATTCCCTTATTATAGTATAGGACCTTCTATAAAATAGAAGTGCGGATTCTCCCAGTTTTCTTATCATCGCTCTTCGTAGAAGCAAAATAACTTATTTTTGTAACATTTGATCCTTATCAAAATCTTAATCTGACATAGGCTCCTCAGATCTAGATGTAATAGAAGAAACACTGTCCTCTATGTCATCATACTGCCTCCTGAAATAATCCACTAGTTCATTCAGAGATCCTAGTGAACCATGAGGTAATCCTCTAAACCATTCCCTATCATCTTCAACTAGAGATTTAGCAAAAAATTGCATCCATACATCCTCATGTTTGATGTCACGGTGATGCATCAAATGGGAATACTCATGTAAATGTTTATCGGCCGATTGCTCACCTATACCACTGAACCTAGGCAAGTAATCCCTGATTCTTGATGGAATAAGATTTGGGTATCTAGGATACCACTGAAATTTATAGCCATATACAACCACTTATATTTGGTTGTGACATCTGATTAGGCAGGATAACTTACAAACTACCTCTCTCTTCCCTTTTAATTAGTGTTGAGCACTTAATAGGGAAAATATGTATAACTGATTTTCATGGAATAAATGAATTTATTCAATGAAAATAAAAATACATGGAATATGATGAAGCTGCAGCAAACTATTTGATCTAAAGTCACCTCTAAATCACCTTCAAAACTTGGTAGATTCGCCACCTCTTTGCAGAGGAAAAGATTAATTAGTTGAGATCTCTTTCCCAACTCTAACCTTCTTCAAATCAGCAATGTACAACACTTCCCAATATAGGGTCTCTTAATGATTCCCCTCTTGACTATGCTACAAGTTACAATAGTCATATTATCTGTTGCCTCTTCACTGCAAGTCCACATCTTCTTTGTAGTCTTTCTTCAAACATGCACACTGGTGCAAATCAGAGAATTCGAAGTCGCCACTCACCACATGTGAGATTGTATAGGTATTTCTTCAAGAACTGGGACTTTCAGACACTTTGCAATGACAGACAGAAAAGACTTGAATTTTTTTACAAAAGTTTGAGGAATATGTCTTTGCAAACAATGACTCTATAACTGACTCCCCAGCGGAGTCGCCAATTTCTTGGAGCTTTTCCTTGCAGAATCCTATATAGCAGCAATGCTTGACTCGTATAAAACCTATATTCTGATTAAGTCAAGAACAAGTCCAATTAACAAGGATTAAATCCTCCTTCACTTTGAGCTCCACAGGCTCAGGGAGGTGTACCTAATTTGATTTACTGCTCCTTAGTAAATCATGCGGTGGATTATCTTTTCACAATGATCTGCTCCTACCTTTTGCTACAAAAGTTGATAAAAATTCCTACAAATGCTAACAATTAGCTTTATGCAGAGCTTCACAAGCCAAACTATGAAGTTGATAAGAGAAAATACAAGTGAGATAAGGATTCTCATCCTTCTTCTTTTTTAGTTCCAAACTCAGGAAAGGATGACCTATTAATTGTCCTAAAGATGTAGTAGTTTTCAACAGGTAGGCTTAATAGAACATGAAATGAAAATGATAATGGTTTGTATATGGATTTGATGGGAACCACACAACGTAACACATCAGACCAATGTCTTATCCAATGGGCATGCAGTAATTCAACATGTAAAGACCTTTAACATCAAAGATACATCAAATGCAAATCCTATAAATGATTACTGAATTAGACTATGCCTTACATAGTCCATTCATACTTCTTAAAAAGCAGAAATAACTATCAAATGTGTTTCAATCTTCTACTCACTGAAACTATCTTAAGGATTTAATTCTGTCGTTAAAAGAAACCTTAGTACAGTTCGACACTCTGCCTTACAAAGTGATGGACTGAAATGTCCTTAACAATCAATCCAAATGAGTATAAAAATTGGAAACAGAGACAACTATTTATTCAAATTATGCAAATCACAGGAAAATACAAACATATATTGATATTAAAGCATCAAGTACATATGAACTCAGGGCCAAAGAGACCACTGATAAACTTGATCAATATATGCAGAACTAGCTTTTGTGGCATAAAATTCCCATCCTTACAAAATGATCCTGGAAGTCATTTTATAGAAACAAGGACTGCAAAAAGATTCAGATTCATTTAGGGTTAGGGCTAAAACTACTAAAATATTACATGACAGAGAACATTAACTTATCATAACAACTAAACAGCTCTGTCATCTTTTACAAAACATTCTATGAAACATCTTGTTGAGAAGAAAATCTGATTTTGCCGCCATCTACCTTGGGAAGCTGAAGAACCATACCTTGCAAAAGGAATGTCTTGTCTGTATTAATTATCTCAGGAACTCTAACCCTTCATATTTGTAGCAAGTCAACTACCTTTTTGGGAAATCTCATTTTCTTTCAAATATGATCAAATCTGCATTACAAGCTAACATAAACCCTAAGAAGATAATCTCCATAATAAATGTCTTCATAGCCACCAATATTTCCTCCATACTGTATCCAACATCTTTAAAACATGACACAACAAATCAGATTCACCCATCAAACTCTCTATAGCAAGACGACACAGACCACCGCTTGAAAACCCTGAGAACTGCTTTAAAGTTTTGAAAAACGGTTACAATGGCTAGACCTGGGACGAAATTCAAATTGGATGGCTGAGATTAACCTTTATCACAGTTTTAAAACATATTTGTTGATCTTCTTTAGGTTACCCAGGCTTTCAGATCAGATCAAGGACAGGTGGCACGTAGGTGCAATTCCTCAATGGTTAGATTTTGATCACTTTTCCTTTGTGCCATTACGCGATCCGTCCGATTAGAATCAACTAAACAGATCTTTACTTTAGTTAAAACTTGGCAATGTCAGTCCCACTGATATCCACAAAGCACTTTACTTGGTCCTGAGAAATCCTATTGGCCATCTGACCTGTGTTGACTGATCAATCCACTTGTTAAGTAGGCGCAATTCCTTGATCATTAGATCTTGCGCAACTTTTCATTAAGCCTTCACGTTGTCCATTATATCAAATCTAAGTTGTCTGCACATTATCTTCTTTACTCTATCGCAGATCTGGACCCACCTGGGACACATGGTGCTCAAGTGCGTTTCCTTGATGATTAGATCTCGAGAAACTCTTCATTAAGGCATTACGCTATCTGTTGGATCAAATCTGACATGACAACACTTTAACTTTATCTTCATCCTCAGCCCTTAACCTGACTTTAACCAGCCTTTAACCTTGACTTTATCTGGAGATCATGTGACTGTGTAATCTCCAAGTCGTTGAACAATTTCACTAACTCTGAGTATGTTGGGATATTACATGCATGCCCTCAGATTAAAACTGCATCTACTATCCAGACTTGACCTTCAGACAACCCATGCTTAACTTTATCTTGACTCAGGTTCACTCTGAAATTGTGCGACTGAAGGAATCTCCAAGTCGCGAGAACATTTAATAAACTGAGGTTACATTCGGAGATCACACATAGTCCATCAGACTCATCTCTCCTTGGAAACACATGGCAACATCATCTTAAATCTTGGAGCACAAAACTTAACCCCGGATTTATCATTTGATTCAACGACTGTGTAAAACATACAAACTCAAGTAGTTAATCCTTTACCTTTGGTCAAATCTAGAGATTACATGACTTAAGGCATCACTAAAGTACTGATTTTAACTTGACGAGACATGTCTAGATCCTGGTGTTATTCAAATATTACGCGACTGAAAGAATTTTTGTCGAGAGAACATATATTAACCTCAGAGTTTATTCAGAGACTACGCACAAGCCACAAGATTAAAACAAGATCAACGATGTGCATTTAATCTCTAAATCTTTCTGTACTGCATTAAATTCTCTCAAGATTACATGTCATCCCTAGATCTTTGATTTGATCAATGACCACGATCCTTTCCATGCAAACTCCATCAGAACCCAAACTTAACCTTTCTTAACCACGATTAAATCTAGAGATTCAGCGACTGAAGAAAAGTCAAAGTCACTGATCATTTTTCCTAACTCAGGTAACATTACGAGATCGCGCACAGTCCATCAGATCATGTCAGAAATAGAACTCAATCAACGGCTTGCGCTGAATCTCTGGGTAAACCTATACCTTATCTGACTTAACCTCAAACTAACCATGCCTGAACCCTGGTCCATTGTGAGATCACGCGACTAAAGAGATCTCCAAGTCATGAGAAGACTTCTTAAACCTTGGGTTTATTCAGAGATCTCATGACAAGCACACGATCATGATCCACATCAACAAACCATGTTTAATCTTAGAATAAATTTGTACTTGCCCCATTCCTTACGAGATTACGAGACAATCGCAAGATCAACATTGCATCAATGGTTCTCGTATAATCTCGAGATCTTTAACTTAACCATGAAACCATCTAGAGATCTCGTGACTTAATAGAAAAAGTAACCTTGACTTTAACCTTGGGTCAATCTAGAGATCTCACGACTAACTGAGTCTCGAGGTTGCTTAATGAAAAGCTTAACTCTAAGTTTTCTCTGAGATTATGTGCAAGCCACAGGATCTAAAACAAGATCAACGATGCATGTTTAATCTCGATACATAAAGAGTATATTCCATATCCTTCTGAGATCATGCGACAAGGTAAAGACCAATAAAAAGGAATGTTCTTCGACCAAGCATATGACAAAATGCAAACTTAAGTGGTTTGAAAAGGTAACTAAAATTATAACAAGAAAGAAAGGGTATAGGGCTTTTTACCAATGGCTATATTTTTGAAATTAGGGCTTAAAGAAACCACAAGGATAGTAGAATCTTCATGATTCAGACCGGATCTCTTCAAGATTTTAATAGTGATAACACCTTGTTTGGTTTCTTGGCATCCTTTTCTTTTGAGTGCTTCTTATTTTCAACTTGATGCTTCTCTTCTTCCAACACCTTCAACAACTCCTTCAACGTTTCTCATCCCCCTCTAGCTTCCTTTATTCTACATTCGTTGTGTGTACTAGTACTCCAAACAAAAAAAGCTTAAAACTTTGATTCGTACTTCCACAACCCTCCACAAACCTTCCTCTATCCTCAAACCAACACCTGGCTCAACCATTCTAATAATTAACACTATCCCTCCAGTCCACTAAGGTTGTACACATGTTCGCATGAGCCACAAGGCTTCCTCCCGCGACCTAAACTGAAGAGACCATACCAAAAATGCAGAAGAAATATCAACATTTGTCCCTAACTTATACTCTATTATCATAAACTCTTCAACAAAGATTAAATCCAAACGTTGCCAGAATCGAGGGTCATTAATCAAGGAAATTTCTCTCATTCTCTTGAGACTCACTTCCCGTTTAAAGGCCTGCAATTAATTGAACATATACAAAGTAATATTTGCCTCCATTTCGTACTTTGTACAAAGCTCTACAACTAGATCACCTGGAAGAAGGGCTCCCAATAAGATATAAAGTTTTAACCATTTGTCTTACCTTTAACTCCACATGCTCACACATCCCTTATTCTAGAGGCTTCCTACTCATTTCAATGGCAATAAATGTTTGCACGCATCACCTTTGACTGATCAAGAAATAATGGATCCAAATCATCTCAAGATCGTTCACGTATTTGGTGTCCCTTCAAGCAATTCAATACCATTCCACTTCATCATAACATTTAGTGCTCAATAATCAGTTCCTAATGGAGGGAAAACTTTCACTTTGAATATGAATTTCTTTCAAAAAATAACCCTTAATAGAGTTCTCAACGCACTAAGTGGCTCCAACGTCCAACCCCCAATTACTACACTTTCAGTTCTAATTTAAAACATCAAGAATCAATGAATCAAAATTTTCTCCCTCAAGCCCTAAAAAATCCTCAACCAGTTCCTCTTTAACCTGATTCTTAAATGACACTCCTACCTTTGACATGGTACAAGAAACTTCATTGGATTCTCTCCGCACATGTATGACTTTGAATTCCTCAAATAAGCCCAACAAGGATTTGATCCTACAAATGTATTTGTTTAAATACCACACTCTAAACTCCCCTTTTATAATATCATTGATTATGATTAATGAGTCCTCTTCTAGACGAAGCTTGGTGAATTTTAAATCTATTACCTTTTTAATAGCTAAAAGGGTTTCCTGGACCCCAGCCTCATTATTTATTCCCTCTAATAATCTTCTAGCACCTAACAACAATATATTACCTTTCTAGTCACTAACAACAAATCCAACCCCTGATGGACTCGGGTTGCCCTTTAACTATTGATGACAACTATTCAATTGTGTATTATCATTGATGTTTACACAAATGTTGTGTTGTTTACACAAATGTCTAATCATATCCGAGCACAGACAGTGTATGCCAAGCTCTCTCAGGCATTGAAGAAGACCAAAGTGATTTTCAGTTCTTACCGAGTTCACTCGGGCATTACAGTAATGGTCGGGCGTTGAAGGATTACAGTGTTGATCGAGTTATGCATTTAGTGTCAGCCGACTAACAATAGTTTACATTTTATGTTTAATTGGTTATATACAACCGACATATTTAATATTTAATAGTGATTTGGAAGGTTATTCAAGTCAACTTGACAAGGCCTATCATATATATACAAGGTCGAGTTTTGGATTGAATGTGTAAGATGTATGTGAGTTTTGATATGAAGAGTCGAGGCGATATCAGATAGGATTATGATTAAGGATAGAGCATCCAGACAGAGATGCAATATAATATTTGATCAGTAAGGATCTAGTTTAAAGCCAGACACATATATCTATATCAACAAAGACAGTTTCTTTGTCAAGAAGATCAATCCATTGTTACTCTCTAACAATTGTAGCAGTGATCCAAATCTCTTTACAGAGTAGACTTAATAGTCTTTTGTAAATCCTCTCACAAGGTGAAATTTCTACATTGAAGTGTTTGAAGACCTCTCACAAGGCCACTCCTTACAGGGTGATTAAATCCTCTAATAGGGTCACACCTAACAGTGTGCATTGTAACTTTTAATAGGGTTGGCTCCTAACAGGGCTAACTTTAGAAGAGTGAAAAAAAGTAACTAGTTGCAATTGGTGGTTTTCCAAAATTGGATTTCCACGTTAAATCTTGGTGTTATCTATGTACATGTTATTTTCTTTATGCTTTATGTTTCGACAATTAATCAGTAAAGGATAATCAAATTCAATATCTTAAAGATTTCTTTGTTAACTGAGTGACAGCAGAATATGTGTGTTAACCGAGCAACAATGATAAGTTTGTTTAAGATATCTAAGGGACTTGGATTTGTTTTTGTGGTAATTGATTCACCCCTCCCCTCTCAGTTTCTCAACTCATTTCCAACAATTGGTATCAAAGTTGTTGGTGCTTTCAGGGAAGGTTTCAAGGCCTAAGCTAAAGATCGGAGATGTCTTACAGAAGGGAGATCCCCGAGCTTAACAAAGACAACTTTGTTGCATGGAAAGATTTGATGAGGCTACATCTATCTACTATTGGAGACACTGGTTTGCAATTCGTAGATCACAAATATGTGGAACCGCCCATACCTATGTCTGTGGATCAAATGATGGACATGAAGAATCATAACATAATGATGATTGATATAGCTTCTTCACTCAACTATTCCGAATTTGATGAAGTCAAGGACTACCCTACTGCCTATAATATGTGGAAGAAACTACATGATATACATGGAGGAGATGGAAATGTAAAGAGAGCCAAAGAAAAAAGTCTCATAGGTCAGTTTGATCAAATGAAAATGAAATAAGGAGAAGAAATTACAAAATAAAATGAAAGAATCAAGAAAAGTGTTAGTGCCATCAGAGTTGTCGGTGGAACAATTGAAGATAAAACAGTGGTTAGTAAGATATTGAGAACTTTACTTACTATCTATGCAATTAGAGTTTCATCTATCCAAGAGATGAGGTGCAGTAATGATATAACTCTAGATGCATTGGTTGGAAGGCTTACAACTTTTGAGTTGGACAATTTTGACAATTACTCTCCTAATCCTAGAAATTTTGAGTCTGCATTCAAAGCTAAATTAAACCTTGGTAAGATGGATAGAAACTCAAAAGGAAAATAGATTGACAGTGATAGTGATGATGATTCTGATGATGAAGATCTAGAAATCATTGAACCATTACTTGCAAAGAGAGCTTCCAAAGGAAAGTACAAAGGATGAATACCATTGATTTGCTTTTCATGTGATGAGGTTGGTCACATTGCTGCTAAGTGTCCAAACAAAGAAGACAAAGGTGAGAGAAATTTTAACAAGTACAAAGGCAACAACGATTTCAACAAGTACAAAAGATACAAGGACAAAGGTAAGAAATCTTTTTATATTGCTAAAGATTCTGATAGTGATAAAGATGAGATGAAATGGTTTGCATTGCTATTCAGGATGAGTCAGACAATGAAGATAATGAAAAGATTATACTTTACTCTCATATTAGCAAGAATGACACTTGGATAATTGATAGCGGTTTTTCTCACCACATGACTGGTGATAAAACTAAATTTGAACATCTTGAGCACTATGATGGTGGGAGTGTCATTTTTGGGAATGATGAACCTTGCTATGTGAAAGGTAATGGTTGTATTGCTCTAACTAAAGGAATCAAATGTGATAATGCTTATTGGGTTGAAGGACTAAGGTGTAACCTACTAAGTGTGGCACAACTGAATAACATTGGCTTCAAGGTAGAATTCATGAATGGTAAGGCCAAGCTCCTGGATGGTAAAAGAAACCTAGTTGGAATTGGAAGGAAAACAAAAGGTAATTTATTCTATCTTGATCTCACTGAAAGTTCATGTTTTATTGCACAAGTAGAAGAAAGATGGTTATGGCATAAAGTGTTGTGTCATGTGAATTTTGATAACCTGGTCAACATAAGCAAGAACAAAAGAGTAAAAGGTATTCCTATTTTGAAGAAACCTGAATTGGCAATATGCAAACAATGTCAAATTGGGAAGATGGGAAAAAATAGTTTCAAGAGAAAGAATTACAACACAGAAGAAGTCTTGGAGTTAGTGCATACTGATTTGTGTGGACCAATTGGAATAATAAGTTACACAGGTGAGAAATATTTCATTCTATTTGTTGATGACCATTCCAGAATGATGACTGTTATGTTTCTCAAATAAAAATCAGAAGCTTTTCAGAAGTTTAAGTGGTACCTTGTCAGAGTTGAAAAGGAAATAGGAAAGAAACTTAAATGCCCAAGATCTGATAGAGGAGGTGAATTCATTTCTAATTAGTTCAATGAATTCTGGAATGAAAGAGGAATCAAGAGACAAGTATCTGCCCCAGGCACACCATAGCAAAATGGGATAGCAGAAAGAAGAAACAAATCTATTATGGATTGTGCAAGAATCTTGATGATTGAAAAGAATGTTGCAATGAAATACTGGAAGGAAGCTATCAACACTGCAATTCACACCTTGTTAAAGAAAGGTACTAAGTGGACACCTTTTGAATTATGGTATGGCTATAAACCTAATGTTCGTTATTTCGAAGTATTTGGAAGTAAATGTTACATCTTGAAGGAAGCAAGAAGTGGAAAATTTGATGTAAAAGGTGATGAAGGTATATTCCTAGGCTACTCCTGTAAAAGCAAAGCATATAAATGTTTGAATCTTGCTACTCATAAAGTCATAGAAATTCATGTACATGTAAATATTGATGATTTTGTAGAGAGAAGTAAAGAACGAAGCAATAAAGAGCCTGAGGACTACATGCACTTTGTGTATTATGAACCTGATACTATACCTAAGACATAGGCAATGGTGATTGGACAAAAACCATGTCAACCACTGAATTCATCAGCACAAACCTTGTTGCAACCTATGCAACCTAAGCTGCTAATTAAAGAAATTGAGTCTCAGACTTAAGAAACTGAGTCACAAACAGAGGGAACCGAGTTGCAGACAGAGGCGCCCGAGTCTCAGACAGTGGAACCTGAGTACCAGTTGGAAGAGTAGAACATAATGTTTGAACATGGTGAACCAAGTGGATCAAGCCCAGAATCAAAGAGGAAGGAACCTGTACTTGCAAAATATGTTAGAAGGCATCATGCACCTTAGGAAATAATTGGAGATCAGACCAAAGGTATAATGACAAGGAACAAAATTAAAGGTACATGTTTGCTTAGTAAAATTGAACCTAGATCCATTAGATGCATTGAATGATGAAATCTGGATAGAAGCCATGAATGAAGAGATTAAGAAGATATAAAAGAAAAAAACCTGGACTCTTGTACCTAGACCAAAAGACAAGAATGTGATTGGTACTAAGTGGGTTTTCAGAAACAAGATGAATAAAAAAGGTGAAGTTTCCAGAAACAAAGAAAGATTAGTGTGTAAAGGATATGCTCAAGAAGAGGGTATTGATTATGGAGAAACTTTAGCTCCTGTTGCAAGACTGGAAAGAGTCAGAACTCTTCTAGCATATGCAGCACATAAAGGATACAAGGTATACCAAATGGATGTAAAATCTGCATTCTTGAATGGAATTCTAGAAGAGGAATTCTATACTGAGAAACCTAAAGGTTTTGTTGATCCTAACAAAAATAATATGGTTTGCAAACTACACAAATCCTTGTATGGACTGAAGCAAGCTCCTAGAGCCTGGTATGAAAGATTGCATGGTTATATGATAAGTATCGGATTTCAGAGAACTAATGGCAATAGTAGCTTGTATATCAAAGAAGGACCTCAAAACAAGATACTATTAGCAGAGATATTTGTTGATGATATATTGTTTACTGGATATGATGATTTATGCAAAGCATTCTCCAAAGCTATGAGTAAGGAATTTGAGATGTCTATGTTTGGTGAAATCAAATTCTTTGTTGGTTTACATGTTCATCAGATGAAGGATGGTATCTACATTACATATTCTAAATACATCAGAGAGATATTGGAGAAATTTAGAATGGAAGATTCTAGACCATTTGGGACACCTATGCCTACTAGACATAAGTTGTCTAAGGATGATGACTCAAAGGAGGTAAATCAGACCACCTACAGATCCATGATTAGTAAACTTCAATATGTTGTTCACACTAGACCTGATATTGCATTAGCAGCTGGTATTGTTGTAAGGTTTTCAGCTAATCCTAGAGAGAATCATTTGATGGCTATCAAAAGGATTCTAAGATATCTTAAGGGCACTGAAGAGTATGGATTATGGTATAAGAAAGGAGGAAACTTTGATTTGAAAATTTTTACTGATGTCGATTGGGTAGGAAGTGTTGATGATAGAAATAGCACAAGTGGTGGAGTGTTATTTCTTGGTAAGAGGTTAGTTTCTTGGACCAGTAAGAAACATAATTGCATTTCTCAGTCTACAACAGAGGCAGAGTATGTTGCTGCAGTAGTGAATTGTTTAAATATCATATGGTTCAAACAACTCTTGTCAGGTATGAAGGAGGAAATCAAAGAACTAGTCATTATCTACTGTGATAACACTAGTGCAATTAACATCTCAAAGAACCCTGTGATGCATACTAAGACTAAGCATATTGCAATAAAGTATCATTTCCTGAGAGAATTGGTTCAGGACAAAGAAGTAAGGTTGGAATATGTGAATACTAAAGAACAAATTGCAGACATATTCACAAAACCTTTACCTAAGGATGCATTATTGCATCTTAGAGGAAAGCTAGGGGTGATTCCCCTAACTGAGGCTCACTAATGGATAGATTAGTGGTGCATCAACCGAGCTACAAAACATATTTAAAAAGTTGATGCGAATTGTCATAGCTTATTGCATATGAATCAGTACAAATAGGTACATTACAACTTCATTGGATATGTATTGGATGGTGTCTTTGTGACGCAAGGAGGGGGATGATAATGGGGCCTAAGGCTCACCCAACTACCAATCCACCTTGCAGAACCAATGTGGAAGTCAAACAACACAATGAGAGAAGAAAATACAGTAATCCTTTATATTAACTTGGTCAAAATCATTACATGCTGGGTTGTAAGGTCTTCCCAATTTTGGCCATATATTCAATGAATTACAATAAGATCTTCGTACAACTGAGATCACAGATGTTAGATCTCAATATCTAGATATTTGCTTTCTTTCTCTAAGATTGATACCTAAACTAAGAACATACAACCAAATATATATAAGAGCCCAACACGGAAGTCGGCGCTCAAATCCATAAGAGAGACCTAGATTTAGGTCCACACATATCCCAATGAGAGATCCCAAATCAACTTAGCAACGGAAATTAAATGAAGAAGTCGGCCAATGATCCAACTCCCAAAATAGATGTCTCGGGCATATGGTTACTGAAAATAACAACCCGTCGATAAAGCATAACTGAGCATCAGAGAACCTATCGGTAAAGACATCACTGAAACCCATCGGTAAAGCATGACCGAGCAGCATGAAACAAACATACCCGAGCAACAGAACCCGAGCGACAGAGACAAGCATGTTCGAGCAGCAGAACCCAAGCGACAGAGAACAAACTAAAGAACTAAAGCAAACATCTTTTTGGTTGAGTTGGATTGCCAATGATCCAAGATGCTCTTGCATCACTTTGGCATTGGTTTTCAAAGAGGGAGAGATTATTGATGTCATGCCAAAGAAATTATTAAAGGACAGAATATTGAGGGAGAGATTATTGATGACAGAGGGAGAAATTTTATCAGAAATAAAGAATGATGTAAGAGGAAGAAATCTGTATTTCAGTGATTGTGAAGACAAAGGGAGTTTTCTGGATGAGAGTCAAAATGAAGCTAAGGAAATTAATAAAATTTTATTCATGTTTATGTTTCTCTATAATTCTTTGTATTATGACATGTGTTTCCATCAATGTCAAAGAGGGAGATTGTTGATGACAATTGTTCAATTGTGTATTGTCATTGATGTTTACACAAATGTAGTGTTGTTTACACAAATATCTAATCTAATCCGAGAACAGACAATGCATGCCAAGCTCTCTTAGGCATTGAAGAAGACCAAAGTGATTTTTAGTTCTAACTGAGTTCACTCGGGCATTACAGTAATGATAGGGTATTGAAGGATTACAGTGTTGACCGAGTTATGCATTTAGTGTCAGTTGACTAACAACAGTTTACATTTTATGTTTAATTGGTTATATGGAACCGACAGACTTAAGATTTATTATTGATTTGGAAGGTTATTCAAGCAGACTTGACAAGGCCTATCAGATATATACAAGGTCAAGTTTTAGATTGAATGTGTAAGATGTATGTGAGTTTTGATATGAAGAGTCAAGGTGAAATCAGATGGGATTCTGATTAAGGACATAGCATCCAGACAGAGCTGCAATAGAATATTTGATCAATAAGGATCCAGTTTAAAGCCAGACACGGAGATCTAAATCAGCAAAGATAGTTGCTTCGTCAAGCACATCAATCCATTATTACTCTCTAACAATTGTAGAAGTGATCCAAATCTCTTTACAGAGTAGACTTAACAGTCTTTTGTAAATCCTCTCACAAGGTGACATTTCTACATTGAAGTGTTTGAAGACCTCTCACAAGGCCACTCCTTACAGGGTGATTAAATCCTCTAACATGGTCACACCTAACAGTGTGCATTGTAACCTTTAATAGGGTTGGCTCCTAATAGGGCTGACTTCAGAAGAGTGAAAAACAGTAACTAGTTGCAATTGGTGGTTTTCCCAAATTGGGTTTCCACGTTAAATCTTGGTGTTATCTGTGTACATGTTATTTTCTTTATGCCTTGTGTTTCTACAATTGATCATTAAAGGATAATAACTGTTAATATCTTAAAGTTTGCTTTGTTAACTGAGTGACAGTAGAATATCTATGTTAATCAAGCAACATTGATAAGTTTGTTTAAGACATCTAAGGGACTTAGATTTGTTTTTGTGGTAACTGATTCACCCCTCCCCTCTTATTTAATCAACTCATTTCCAACATTAACACCCCGTCAAAATTAATTTTTATCCATCCCATGTGCAAAAGGATCCAAGATACATGTTTTACCTTTTTAGGAGGATTAACCCTCCCATTAACAAACATAGATATATACATGTTACCATTATAATTTACAATATGTTTTTATCAATACTACATCTCAACCCTAATTTATCAGCAAACACTTTCCCAAAATTTGTGAATACCTAGAATAACGAATGTACTAGGGGAGAGGACCCAGTACTTGAGCATGTACCAATTGTTGTGAGGGTGGTTGTTATTTTTTGATTCAGTTATAATATCAATTTAGCCTATTGATTGAACAAAAAGATATCAATTTTTATATATTTATTTATTGATAATTACAAGACAGTAATCATTAAAAATTTACATTGTATATATCATTGATTTACTAAAATTGATACAAATATTGGACAAGGTACATTCATTGTATATTTCATATCAAAAAATATACAATCTAGATTTCCATATTTCAAATTATTCTATACACAATATAAAGAAATATGTATAATCTATTATATATGAAATTGTACACTTTTGCAGGATACTTGTCCAAATACATGGACAAGACAACCAACTCATTACTTTCTTCTTAAGTAATGACTAATGTCCAACTGCTCAACATTCAATCCTATTACAAACATGAATTTAAAAACTTTATTTTTGTCACTCATCTCATCTCTCATAATTTGTAAATATAAATGTTCAAATTGGAGATTCGACCACCCAATTTTGAGTACCTGCATCATAAATATGAGCAGATGTGAGGCTCACCATTCCATTCAAATCAAACAATTAAAGCAACAAAAATTCAAAATTTCCTCTTTGAATCCACTTCATCAACTGTTAGCCAATCAAGATGCAGATTTTGAAAGACACAAATCAAACAAATTGCAAATTGCCAATTTCAAATTGGAGGGAAAAAATTCTATTAATATTGCATATGGTGGAAGGTTTCTTTTACATTTCCATTTACATTCTCTGAGTGTAGAGAATATCACAGTTCCTATTTGCATTTACATTCTCTGAGTGCACAGTATATTATAGTTCTTAGTTGCATAGAATAACGGTCTCCATAGAATATCAGAGGGCTTTGAATAGAATATCAGAGGGCTCAGTTATTTCCCAGGTATTTTGTACAAATATTCATTAGAAACTTAGTAACAAAATATTAAACTTGTATGGTGATTTATTTTTTCATTTCAAAATTTGCAAATTAGTAACATAATATTAAACTTGTACTATATATTTATTTTTTCATTTCAAAATCTGTTAAGAGATTAGCTTGGAATTGTTACATTTTATGTTATTTTTGGTGGTACTTCTTTAATTTCCTTGCAAGTCCATGCAAAGCATCCAGGAATTTCAATGTTGTAGTTTTCATATTGTGTCTCTACTTTTGTTCAAATTAATATGCAAGTTAGTAACAAAATCTTAAACTTGTATGGTTGATTTATTATTTCATTTCAAAATCTGGAAATTAGTAACTGAATATTAAACTTGTAATGGTATATTAATTTTTTCATTTCAAAATATGTTAAGAGATTAGCTCAGAATTACATAATATGTTATTCTGGTGGTACTTCTTTAATGTCGTCCATGGAAAGATTTCAGAAATTTTGAATGTTATAGTTTTCATATTTCGTCTCTACTTTTGTATCTACCTTTGTTCTACTAGAAATGTATGACTTCTTAGTGTTATAGGAAATATATTCTAGTGGAAATTTTTATATGAAGATGACTATAAGAGATTTGACCCTGGTATCAAATTAGGGTAGGAACTTTCCATTTTCGTGAAAAATATCAAGCTAAGAGAGTACCCTTTGATTAATAAATATCAAGATCAAAAGATTAATGGCTATTTTTGTTCTTTTGAAATGTGTTTGTCATATTTTGATGTTTCCTCATGTGAAATAGAAGTCATATGACAAGATTTGGTGATGGTTTTGAAAATCAAGTAGCAGAATAAGTCTACTTTCTCTATCTGTTAGCTATATGTGATTTGATTTTGTCTTATTTTCTGTATCTTTGAACTATTTGTGATTTTGGCTACTTGCTTGTCCTATATTCTGAATTTGGTGAAGGGTTCATGCAAAATATCTGTCTATTGTTGTATTTCCCCTTACTGATTTTATGCAAGTTAATATTGTTAAAGTATTGTTCGTTCGTGTTTAATAAACGACGAGACAATCATGATCTGCATATAAATATAGATATATTTATATATATGTACTATATAATATAATTGAAAAGTAAGTATATATTAATATGCATGTGTGTGTGTGT
>MU224437.1:1556113-1570226 GCA_018584345.1 Thuja plicata
CTTGAGTATGTGCAATCCAAAGAACAATTAGCTGATATCTTCACCAAGCCACTGCCCAAGGATATATTTGAGTACTTGAGAAAGAGACTAGGGGTCAAACCCTTGTCTACCAGTTAGTAAAATGACTGAAGGCTGCATCAGCCTACATATTATCAAAATATCATTAATGTTGATGCAAGCAAAGAGATGAAATTCAAAGCTACATCTATATACAGATAGGTATATATCAGCACCGAGCACCAGAGCATATTGTTGATGGATAAGGGAAATTCAAGGAATATATTATGGATGGAGAGAAATGATTGTTTGACATGAATGTCAAATATTTGTAAGATATTTGTTTGGCATTGTTGTCAAAGGGAGAGAGATTATCCATATTATCATATCTTTCTAGAAAGGGAAAGAAATTATCCACTATCACATTACTCCAACAAGGAGAGATTATATCCTTAGGAAGAGAAATTGTATGGAAAGATTATACAAAGGGAGAGTTGCTGACAAGAGAAAAAGACATCAAAAAAGAAGAACAGTCAAGGGAGAGAAATTGACACAAGGAGAGAACACAACACATTAGAAGACAAAAGAGTTGCAAGAATCAAATCTAAGCTAAAATAGAGCTTACCGATGGTCAGACATTTATCGGTGATCAGAACAAAAAGATTGGTAGTTTGATGAATCTCAACTGTTGTATTTCATATTGTATTAGAAATAGTATAGTGTGATAATATAGTATGTTTCCATCAATGCCAAAGTGAGAGATTGATGACATGTAACTGATTGAATGTTTGACAATGTTAAGTTGAAGATAATGCAAGGCATTAAATCAGTTAATGTATTGTATTGTCATTGATGTCAACTTGATATCATTTGTACGGTCATGTACATAGAGAATCAAAGGAACAAAGGTTATGCTTTCAGCAATGCATAAAAGTCAAGTATTCACTAAGTGACAAACAACATCGACAGAGTGCACATAGATGGACAGAGCAAAGAAGAACAGTCACAGTGATGCCCGACGATCAGAAGTATAGTGTTTCCCGACGAAGCAAAACCACAGTATGCCCGACAAGAAAAGTCAGAAGGTTGCCCGATGAGCTAAAGATAGTGTTGTTCGACGAGTAAAATTCCAATGATGCCCGACGGACAGAGATCACAAAGCTAACTTGAGTCTCACCGACGAAAATGTCAGTTGTCACCTATGACTAACTGAAGTGTTGACCAATGGAACAAAGAGTTTAGAAAATGACAAAATATCTATAGCTAGCAGAGCTAAAAATAGACTTAACTGGTTGTCTACTTTGTTTTATTCGACCAGAGATAAGTGATTAATTTAAATATGATTTGTACAATTGGCAAGAAGATATCTACAAGACAAATCAGGAGTTATGCTTTAAATCTAATTGGTTGGATTGTTTTTCATGCCAAGAATCAAGAATCAATAATCAAGAAACAATGAATATCATATCTATATAAGAGACACACTTAATTCATTTACGGATGAGATTAAGGGGAGTGAATAGAAAGAGGATGTTGAAGAGAAACTGATGAAGAACAACTTCATGCAGTCCTGATCAAACAAGTTGAAGGAAGAGGTATGGAATTTTGCAGATACCGACAAACAGTGAGCACAACATCACAAAGCAGAAAGTATGGAGCACAAGGATTGAATTGATATATTGTTCAAAGAGGTAATGTACTTAAATAGATCTGAAAATATGCAATTCAAAGTTGCAATATGAACAGGTCATAGTGTTTAAGTTTAACCATTGAAACATGAAGTCTCTTAACCGAGCAGGACTTAACAGTCTTCTATATATTGAGGTACATCTCAAGGAGTACCAAAAAGGTTGATTCATGAAAGTAGCATTGGACTTGCCCGATACCTATTGATAGTCTAAGAAGAAGGTTGATTCAAGGATGGTAGAAATAGATGCCCGATACTAAGTGACAACCTCTATGTATAAAATCCTCTAACAAGGTCGCACTTAACAGTATGTTTGTAACCTTTAACAGGGTTGGCTCCTAACAGGGCTCACTTCAGAAGAGTGAAAATTTGGGGTACTGGTCCCAGTGGTTTTTCCCTTAACATGGTTTCCACGTTAAAAATTCATGTGTTATGTGTGTATGATTCATTTCTTTACTGTCTTGCATCTTACATAGCTAATTTTGGATTGATCGGTATACTTTGTTTATTTACTGAGTTTTGGTAAATAGTTATACTGCTTATCGGTAATCAAGAAAGAATAAGGATTAACAGAGAAAACCGACTGACAGTTAATCATTATTAGTATTTCATGGCATGCATCTTGTAGGTACATAATAACTTGAGGTTTATTGATTGGTGGTTAAGTTTGAAGGATAAATTTTTGAGACCATTGATTCACCCCCCCCCCCTCTTAGTTATTACTAACAGAAGTGTTCCCCGGATCTTATCTAAAAGTAGGGAATGGATCACCATACTTTGTTGTATAAATGCAACAGGTCACCACATACGAGGGTTCTATATTTTTAAAGCAAAAAGAAAACTAAAAAATTACATTGCCAACAGTGAAGCAAGGATCTACATGGCAGCACAAGCACATGCTTGGATGACCAAAGAGTTGTTTTTAAATTGGCTACATCATTTTTCTAGATCTATTCCAGGTGGTGCTTCACCCACAAATAGGCATCTCCTCATATTTGATGGGCATGGAAGTCATGTTGCCTTAACCACAATCCAGGAGGCAAGATCTCTAGGCATAGATCTTCATACATTGTCTGCCCACACTAGCCATAAATTACAGCCTTTAGATGTAAGTGTATTTTCTCTATTCAAGGCATATTTCAAATCTGAAAGGTCAAAATGGATGGCCAAACATCCACACATAGAAATAAGGAGAACAGAATTGGCAGAACTTGCAAGTAAAGATTTCAAAATTGCCCTTGTGTCTAACAACATCACAGTTGGTTTTAAAAGGACTGGAATTTGGCCATTGGATAGAGATGCTCTTTGTAATGACATGAAACCAAGTGATGCATGTAATGTAGAAGATGATAATGATGTGAATGATGCTATTGGAATTGCAAGCATCTTAAGGCTGGCTGGTTATGAAGATGATGCTATTGAACAATGTTTGGCACAAATGGAAACACAACAAACATATGATCCAAATAAAAACGCATATTCACCAACACATGTTAGCCAAACACAATATGAAAGTGAATTGGATGATGAAAAGAGTTTACCAACACAACTTGATTCACCTAATTGGGTTAAAGAAGGAGCAGAAAACTTGGGAGTGTAGATTGATTTCCAAAATGAAGACATTTCATTATCCATGCCTTCTCCACCTCTAATGCCAAGATCTGAAGTGGTTCATTATTATGCAGAAACAAAAGACTGAGAAACTTCAACTTTGAAATTTAATGAAGTTGAAGATGACCAAGTTGATCACAATCTAGATTCACTGAAGACATCAACAACTTTTGAAATAGAAGATGCAGCTATTGAAACATAAGATGCAGTTATTGAGACACAAGATGAACATATGTTATGTAGCTAGGGCTCATTAAGAAATTTTTTGAAGCTTTCAATTGAAAGAGTTACAAAGAGGTTCACTCTTGATAATTCTACACTTATATTGGGAAGGAAATCCCAAATACTTACATCTAATGAGTACATGATTTTGCAAGAGAAACAAGAAGCACGGAAGGCTAAACTTGAAGAGTTGAAAGCAAGGAAGAAAAAATAGATGGAGGCAAAGAAAATTCATAAAATCAAGCTAAGGAAAAGGAAGGAAGAGAACAAACTTGAAAGAAAAATAATAAAATAGAGGAAGCAAGAAGAAATAGTTCAACAACAAAAGGAGGAGTTGAAGAAGAAATTGTTAGTAATAACTCAGATGGGGGGGGGGGTGAATCAATGGCCTAAAAAATTTATCATTTAAATTTTAATCCACCAATGAATACACCTCAGATTATTAAGTCCCTACAAGATGCATGCCTTTAAATACTATGAAATAATTAACTGTCTGTCGGTTTACCTTGTCTGTCCTTATTCTCCTTGATAACCGATAAGCAGTAAAACTTATTTACCGATACTTAGTAAATATGCAGATTATACCAATCAATCCAGAAATGCATATGTGGAATGTAAAACAGTAAATTATTAAACCATACACACATAACACATGGATTTTAACGTGGAAACCCTATTAAGGGAAAAAACCACTGGGACCGGTACCCCAAATTTTCACTCTTCTAAAGTGAGCCCTATTAGGAGCCAACCCTGTTAAAGGTTACAAACACACTGTTAAGTGCGACCTTGTTAGAGGATTTTATACATATAGGTTGTCACTTAGTATCTGGCATCTATTTTGCTACCATCCTTTAATCATCTTTCTTCTTAGACTGTCAATAGGCTTTAGGCAAATCTTGCTACCATCCTTGAATCAACCTCCTTAGGCTGTCAATAGGCTTTATGCAAATTCAATGCTACTTTCATGAATCAACCTTTTTGGTAATCTGTTAGGATATACCTCAATTATAGAAGACGGTTAAGTCCTGCTCTGTTAAGAGACTTAATGCTTCAATGGTTAAACTGAAACACAATGACCTTTTCTAATGCAACTTGAATTGCAGATTTTCAAATCTATTTAAGTACAATACCTCTCGGATCAATGTATCAATTCAATTCCTTTTGTGCTCCACACTTTCTACTCTGTGATGTTGTGCTTCACTATTCGTCGGTGTCTGCATAATTCTTTAGCTCTCCCTCAGCTTGATTGATCAGGACTGTATGAAGTTTATCCTTCACTAGTTTCTCTTCAGCATCTTCTTTCTATTCACTCCCCTTCTGTGTATCTGATTGCATGCGGAAATGAATTATGCTTGTCTCTTATATATAGACATGATATTCCTTAATTCTTGATTCTTGATTCTTGATTCTTGGCGTGAAAAACAATCCAGCTAATTAGATTTACAATTTTAACTCCTGATTTATCTCGTAGTTATCTTCTTGCCAACTGTACAAATCTTCTTTAAATCGACTACTTAACTCTGGGAAAATAAAAAAAATAAAACAACCAGTTAAGTCTATCCTTAAGCTCTGCCAGCTAGATATTTTATCGTTTTCTTAATTCTCTATTTCGTCGGTCAATTTTGCAATTCGTCGTCGGTGACAACTACCAGTTCCATCGGTGTAACTCCAGTTAGCTTTGGGATCTCCGTCCGTTGGGAAACTCTATTTTTAGTTCATCGGGCATCCTTTGATTCTACTTCGTCGGGCAACACTATCTTCTACTTGTCGGGTATTACTGTGACTTTTTCTCTACCTTTACCGATGGTGTGCACTCTGTCGGTGTAGTCTGTCACTTAGTGAATACTTGACTTTTATGCATTGCTGAAAGCATAATCATTGTTCCATTGATTCTCTGAAGTCTTTGGCATTATGTACATGACCGTACAAATGATATCAAGTTGACATCAATGACAATACAAACCATTAACTATTTTAATGTCTTGCATCATCTTCAACTTAACATTATCAAACATTCAATTAGTTACATGTCATCATAAACAAAGGCAAGATTGCAGAAAAGGTAAGCTAGCAAAAAGGCAGGTGAACAAGGGACTTACATCTATTGTTGGGGAGGAGATAAATCCATCAACACCCTTTCTTGAACACCATAAAACTGTAAGAGACATGTACACCATTTCACCTCATGTATTTGTTTCTCTTAATAACCTCCAAGTTGGTTATGGTGGTAGTTATGGTAGCAATTTAGAACCAAATGTGAGTAGCGTAGGACAACACAATACTCCATCAACCCCCTACCTGAATATCATAAAATTTTGATAGATATGTACAACCTTTTAACCCCTACCTATGTTTTCCTTAACAACAGTACAAGCCATAGTCCCCCTCACCCTCCAATCAAACAACTCCAATTTGGTGGATTTTCTGATGAAAACAAGTTTGGACCTATAACTCCTATCACCCCACAAGTTGATTCAACTAGTCCAATAAAATATATTACAGATAGTCCAGTGGAGGAGCCATAACCCTTCCCTGGCTTTATGCTGAACTAATGATGCTGCATTTTTTGGTGTTGCCTAGACGCTGGTCATTTTGTAATGTCCTATAGACTAGTCATTCTATAATGTCTATATTTCCAACCATATGACTTTTCTTAGACCATGCGTATTTTCCAATATCTACAAGTTGGTCATTTTGTAATATCTATATATCAATGTGTAGAGTTATAAATATCTGCACATTGTTATATAAATGTCTTTTTTTGACCAAGTTATGTATGGTTTAGAAGAAAATGTGCATCCTGAACAAAATATATTATTTCCAACTACACAACCATGCTCATTTTCTAATGCCTATAGGCTAGTCATTTTGTAATGTTTTATAGACTAGTCATTCTATAATGCCTCTATTTCCAACTGTAACTTTTTTCTACAGACCATGTTGATTTTCCAATGTCTACAAGCTGGTCATTTTGTAGTAGCTATATATCAATGTGCAAAGTTATATAAATATACATGTTGCTATATAAATTACTCTTCCATTATGAAAACATACAATGAATTGGTGCATTGAGTCTCATAGCTGAGTTAAGTTTTTAAGAAATCTCACCACACACACACACACACACACACACACACACACACACATATATATATTGGAAACTACAATTGAAACAATTGTTATATTTCCATTGATGTCAAACCTTGATTCGTAAGACAGTTGCTATCTTGCAAAGTGCCATATCAATTGATTGATGAAGAAGATTTGAAAATGAGAGATAACAAGAAGACCTGGTGAAATGGTTGAGTTATGTGAAACTATAATGAATACTTGATGAGATCGCACCTTGACAAGGTAGTATATTGTTTATCTTAAGTCTAAGTGAAGTTTGGATGACTACAAGATTAGTCTTGACCGAGTTACAGAGTAGAAGATTAAGGAACTTATGTTTGTGTCGAGTGATGCGAGTTTCGACCGAGCGCCAGTATATGCTGAGAAAATTTAGTGTCGAATGAGCATCAATATTTGCCGAGTGTTAGTGAATTACTAAGTTATCTAGTGATGACCGAGCGACAGAACACAGTATTGACTGAGTGTTAGTATTTTGACAGTTTGAGAGAGATTTGAGATCCCAGCTGATATAGTTTATTTTCTTGGGATATGTGAAGCGTATTTAAGATAAGGATGATTGTTGTGGAGAATTAAATAAACATTTAATATATGTTTAACCATTTTTATGTATGGATTCAAGGAGTTTTAGGATGAATTCTACAATGTAGATGGAAATGAAATGTTGGAAGGATTCGTTAGATCTGACCTAACCCTGAGATCTACGATGACATTTAAGTGAAAATAGATCGAGCTACCTGATTAGAGAGGTATAAGATTAACCTAATTGTAGGTTATGTATGAGTGTGTTATATGAGGTTAATTCAGTTGATTGGAAAAATCTAAGCAGAAGGAAGAAAAGGTTGAAGAGAGCAGTACAAGACTACACAGTGGTGATTGCTTGAAGGATTTTAGAGCAGATCTGAATGATAGAAATGAAAATGAAGGCTAGTCAGTGAATTAGCATTTGAGCTATAATTGGGTATTTTTTTTCAAAGTGAGTTGTATGTTTCATATCACAATTTGTTGTTACTTTCCAACCATTATATCCATTGCAAAATCCTTTCTAACAGTCATATTGTTAAATCCTTTAATCAAGGTGACATTCTAATGGAATGGTCTAAGCCCTCTAACAAGGCTCACTTCTAATAGAGCGATTAAATCCTTTAACCGGGTCACATTTAACAGTGGGTATTGTAACCTTTAACTGGGTTGGCTTTTCACAAAGCTCACTTCAGAAGAGTGAAAAATTGGTAGCATGTTACTGGTGGGTTTTTCCCATATTAGGTTTCCACATAAAATCCTAATGTCATACTTGTGTGAATGTTATTTGATGTGTTGTATTGTTAAGAGTTTTATATTCTGCAAGTTGATTACATTAGGATAGTAGACTACAAGTTTATATTATTGATTATATGCTATAGAGACCGAGTGGGTTACTGCGTGGATCTGAGTTGGTTGAAGTGTTTGAAAGTTCAATTGGTACATCTGGACCTAGGATAACTGATTCACCCCCCCCCCCCCCCCCCCCCCCCTCGATTATTCTGAATCACTCTAACAATTGGTATCAGAGTATTGTGGTGCTTGTAGAGAAAAGTTTGAAGGTACTTGAAGCTAAAGATCAAGATGTATAAAAAGGAGGTACCAAGGTTGAACAAAGAAAATTTCCCTGCATGGAAAAGTTTGATGAAGCTATAACTAGCTTGAATTGGAGATGCTACAAAATACTATGTGGTAAATGATTACAAAACAGTGCATACTATTATGATAGCTCAACAGGGGAAAGACAAACAAGAACACAACCAAGCAATTTTGGAGATTGCATCATCCCTAAGCTATCTTGAATTTGAAAACATAAAACATTGCAAAACTACAAAAGAAATGTGGGATACACTAGAAAATATCTATGGAGGTGATACAAATGTACTGAGAGCCAAATCTAAAAGCTTGAGAGGTAAGTTTGATGAAATGAGAATGCAAGATGGTGAAACAATTGTTCAGTATTTTAGTAGAGTTAAGGAGGTTGTAAATGCTATTAGAGGAGATAATGGAACTATTAGTGATGATATTTTTATTACCAAGGTACTGAGAACCTTACTTCCTATATATACTATTAGACTATCTGCTATACAAGAACTGAGATGTACTCTTGGTAACAACTTAACTCTGGAAGGTCTACTTGGTAGACTTACTGCTTTTGAAATGTTAAATTTTGATTATTTCACTCCTCACCATGTTGATTCTGCATTCAAATCACAATTGACTCTTCATAAATCAAAGAAAGGAAAAGAAAGACATGTGAATAGCGGCAGTGTCACTTCTAATGAAGATCTTGATGAACTTGAAGCACTTATGGCTAGAAGAATACCGGGAGGAAGAGGAAAATTCAAAGGTAAACTTCCTATAATATGTTTTTCATGTAACAAAGTTAGCCATATTGCTGCAAAATGTCCTCATAGGAATGACAAGGATGAGAGAAGAGAAAGAAAGTATAAAGACAAAATGGATGACAAAGATTTTATAAGGTATAAGGACTAAAAGGACAAAGGTAAGAAATCCTGCTTTATTGCTGAAGAAGAAACTGATAGTGAATCTGATAAATCTGATGACAGTAATATAAAAGTTGTTTGTGTTGCTATAAAACATGATTATGATGAAGATGAGAAAACTACACTTTTTCATATATGAGTAAAGGTGATAGATGGATAATTGATAGTGGTTGCTCACATCACACGATTGGTGATAAAAGTAAATTTGAAACCTTAAACTATTGCAAATGTGGTAGTGTTAAGTTTGGTAATGACAAACCATGTCCCGTGAAAGGAAAAGGATCAATAAAACTAATGGATAAGATCAAATGTGACAATGCTTATTGGGTTGAAGGACTAAATTGTAATTTGTTGAGTGTTGCTTAGTTGAATACTTATGGATACAAAGTTGAGTTCCATCACAGAAAAGCTAAGATTTTTTATGTTATTCGTAAACTGATTGGAAGTGGAGAACAAACAAGAGGTAATATGTTCTATCTAGATTTATCTGATGAGACATGTTTGTTTGCACAATATGATGATATATGGTTATGGCATAAGAGGTTATGTCATGTGAAATTTGACAATTTGGTAAACATTAGTAAGATGAAAAGAGTAAGAGGGTTACCAAGATTGAAGAAACCTGATAATATTATGCGCAATCAATGTTAGTTGGGCAAAATGACAAAGTCTAGTTTTAAGAGCAAAACCTATACTTTTGATAATGTTTTGGAATTGGTTCATACTGACCTTTGTGGACCTATTGGTGTACAAAGTTACCAAGGTGATAAATATTTCATATTGTTTGTTGATGATTACTCTATAATGATGACTGTAATGTTTCTCAAAGAAAAATCTGATGCTTTTTAGTTGTTAAAGTGGTATTTGGCAAAAGTTGAAAAATAGATAGGTAAGAACTTGAGATGTTTGAGATATAGCAAAGGAGGAGAGTTTATATCAAATAAGTTCAACCTATTCTACAATAATAGAGGAATTAAAAGACAGGTGTCTACTCCAAGGACTCCCCCACAGAATTACATAGCCGAGAGAAGGAATAGATCAATAATAGATTGTGCTAGAACACTGATGATAGAAAAGAATGTTGCACACAAGTATTGGAGAGAAGCTGTAAGTACAATAGTCTATACCTTGAACCAAGTACAAGTCATGAAAGGTACTAATATTACACCTTATGAGTTATGGTATGGTTATGCACCTAATGTAAAATATTTTAAAGTTTTCAGGAGCAAATGTTATATACTGAAGGACAATAGAAATGGAAAACTTGATGCTAAGAGTGATGAAGGCATATTCCTAGGTTATTCCACTAAGAGTAAAGCGTATAAGTGTTTGAATTATAATACTAACAAAGTTGTGGAAAGTGCAAATGTTAGAATTGATGAATATGCAGAAAAGAATGAAGTGGAATGCAAACAAGAACCTGAAGATTATAGATCTTTCATTTATATGAACGAAGGAGAACTCAGCAGTGTGCTTGAACTAGAAAAAGAAGCTATCGAACAACAAAATGATGTTGTCGAGCAACAACAAGATGAAATGTCGAGTCACAGAAAGACATTGTCGAGCATCAAGAGGAGATTGTCGAGGAAGAAGTGGAGACATAAAATGAACCTAAAATTAACTTTGATGATGAATCTGAGGATGAACAACAAGAGTAAAGAAGACCAAAGCCCACACTAGAAAAATATGTAAGAATACGTCATAAACAAGATCAAATTGTTGGAGATAAAGATTTAGAGGTCATGACAAGAAGCAAATTGCAAAATCAGACATGTTTATTGTGTGAATTTGAGTCGAAATCAGTGAAAGATGCTTTGGATAATAAAGATTGGATAGAGGCCATGAATGAAAAAATTGAACAAATTGAGAAGAACAAAACCTGGACACTGGTACCTAGACCAAAGGACAAGAATGTTATTGGAACAAAGTGGGTATTTAGAAACAAGATGAATGAACATGGAGAAGTTATAAGAAATAACACTAGACTAGTATGAAAAGGTTATGCACAAGAAGGCATTGACTATGGTGAGACGTTTGCCCCAGTTGCAAGATTGGAAGGAGTTAGAACTCTACTGGCTTATGCAGCTTACAAGGGATTCAAAGTATATCAAATGGATGTCAAATCAACTTTTTTGAATGGAATACTGGAAGAAGAGGTATACATTGAACAAGCTGAAGGATTTGTTGATTCAAGCAAGAAGAATATGGTTTGCAAGCTACATAAAGTGTTGTATGGATTGAAGCAAGTCCCTAGAGCATGGTATGAGAGATTGCACAATTACTTAGTCAAGATTGGATTTACAAGGACAAATGACAACGGTAATACGAACTTAAAGTCTAAGAAAGGTAAAGGGATATTGTTAGCTGAAATATTTGTTGATGATATCATATTGGAGGACAAGATGTTTTATGCCAATTATTTGCAAAAGAGATGCAGACTGAATTTGAGATGTCTATGTTTAGAGAGATCAAATTCTTTGTTGCAGGTATATCAGATGAAGAAAGGTATCTACATTACACAATCTGAGTATATCAAGGAGATACTGAAAACTTTTGGCATGGAGTACTCCAAACTTGTAAGTACTCCTATGGCTACTAGACAAAAACTATCAAAGACTGATGAGACAACTGAAGTGAATCAAACCTTGTATAGATCAATGATTGGAAAACTATAATATGTTGTCCACAGTAGAATATATATTGCATTAGCATTTGGGATTGTTGCAAGATTTTCTGCAAATCCTAAAGATAGTCACATGATGACAGTAAAAAGGATTCTGAGATATTTGAAAGGTACAAAGGACTGTGGATTATATTACAAGAAGAATGAGAAGTTTGAACTGAAAGTTTACATAGATGCGGATTGAGCAGGTAATCTTGATGACAGAAAGAGCACAAGTGGAGGTGCATTCTTTTTAGGAAAGAGATTAGTCTCATGGACAAGAAAGAAACAAAATGGTATTTCTCAATCTACAGTAGAGGTTGAATACGTCGCAACAACAGTGAATTGTTTAAACATAGTGTGGATCAAGCAATTGTTGAAAGGTATAAAGGAATAGATCACATAACTAGTTATTTTTTGTGATAACACTAGTGCTATTAATATTTCAAAGGGCCATGTGATGCATACAAAAACCAAGCATATTGCTATCAAGTATCATTACTTGAGAGAGCTCGTACAAGACAAAGGAGTAAGACTTGAATATGTTAATACAAAGGAACATTTGGAAGATATAATTACTAAGGCTTTACCTAAGGATGCTCATGAGTATCTCAGAGGCAAATTAGGGGTGATTCCCCTATCTGAGGCTAGCTGAGATCATATGGAGTGGTTGCATCAAATGTATTACATAGAATATCTCACAGATTGATGCAAAAGGTGGTCACACTTTAGGTGTTGCCTAAAGCTATGAAGTGTAAAACAAACGATGTTGATAAGTCATAAGCAAGATGACAGAGGGAGCATATAATTTAGAAACCTGACACATAGATATATACATAATGAAGATGTATGTCTTTGGCATTGTTGTCAAAGAGGGGGGATATACATAAGAGAAATTAGTAAGGAAATAAAGAGATATATATATATATATATATATATATATATATATATATATATATATATATATATATATACTATGAGGGAGATATTCAGTGAAGACACAGAGAGAGATAAGCTACAGAGAGAAATCTGTCCAAGAGGGAGAAATATTTGTATTAGAGAGAATCAGAATGAAGCTAAGGACATTAATGAAAATCTGTTTACAGAACATATTTTTTGGATTGTTTGGGAACCTTGCATTTGTTGTTTGCTTGCATGTGTTTGTCATCAATGCCAAAGAGGGAGATTGTTGGAAACTACAATTGAAACAATTATTATATTGTCATTGATGTCAAACCTTAACTGGTAAGATAGTTGCTATCTTGTAAAGTGCCATATTAATTGATTGATGAATAAGATTTGAAAATGAGAGATAACAAGAAGACTTGGTGAAATGGTTGAGTTATGTGAAACTACAATGAGTACTTGATGAGATCACCTTGACAAGGTAATATATTGTTTATCTTAAGTCTAAGTGAAGTTTGGATGACTACAAGATTAGTCTTGACCGAGTTACAGAGCAAAAGATTAAGGAACTTATGTTTGTGTTGAATGATGTGAGTGTCGATCGAGCGCCAATATATGCTGAGAAAATTTAGTGTCAACCAAGCATCAGTATTTGCTGAGTGTCAGTGAATTATCAAGTTATCTAGTGATGACCGAGTGACAAAACATAGTATTAATTGAGTGTCATTATTTTGAATGTTTGAGAGAGATTTGAGATCCCAACTAACATAGCTGATTTTCTTGGGATTGTTAATCTCTAAGATCTATTGATGATTAGTGACCAACACTTAGTCATTCACCTAGGCAGTTTTAGTTGGCTATCACTGTGGCTGAGTTAAAACTATGCAAGGCCGAGCAACATTGCCGAGCAATTTTCAGTATGCCTAGTTACATTGCCGAGCCGAGTTACATTGCCGAGCCGAGTAAGACACAGGGATGTTAAGTGCTAAGTGATAGACAGTCAAGTGCCGAGCAGAACAATTTTTGTATACATGTCTGGAATGATACAAACTTCAAAGATAAGTGATCTAACCGACTTGTATAAGCTTTTTGGGCCGACTAATGTATGCATTTAATATTCTTATACGGAGTTAGTTATGCATTTAATTGTTTTATCCTATGCATGACTCATTGTATGCATTAATTGTTTTACCATCAAGGCATGGATATTAGATCTTGATCGTTGATCTAGATCTCGCTATCAGATCTAAGCAGATATATTAGATTGCTTCTAAACCCTATTTTGTAAGTGTGAATAGTGTGTGGCGACTGCATTTTCAGAAGTGAAATGCACAGAGGGTTATTTTGTTAAGAAGTAGAGATCAAGCAGAG
>MU224437.1:1571773-1612826 GCA_018584345.1 Thuja plicata
CAGATCCAAAGGCAAACAACAGTGGACATCAAAGGTACAAGAGAAATCACCAAGAAAAGGCAATACTCACAATTGGGATTACAATACATGGCATAGTTGTCATTACTGTGGTGAGTATGGACATGTTTCAGAAAACTGCATAAGGACACATTTCAGAGGTAAATCTAAAAGTTGGATGAATGGAAGCCTAGTTTGTCATAGTTGTCTGAAAATTAGACATACAAGGAAAGATTGCAAGACTAGAGTACCTGCTCCTACTGTTGAGCAAATAAGGGAACTGATGAACAAGACATGGGTTAAGAAGTCTGAACCATGCAACAGTGAAGCTAATGAAGCCGAGGTCACCCAATCCAATGGATCAGGTGATCACATCATCTCCAACTAAGAGAAAGAGGTATGTAAGGAACTGTATTTAAAATTCTTATCTTACATCAGTTCCTAACATAAAATGTACAAAAGTCCATATTTGCATATATTAAGATGCACCAGGACATATTTTTGAAGACAAATGCCGAGATGAGTCAATTGCACTAATAGGTGTCGAGTACTATTCATGGACACTAAAGTCGAGTTCTTTAGTGAGTGCCGAGTTTTGTTGGCCGAGTAAATTTTGTGAAGGCCGAGTTTAGTGAGACAAGTGGGATGCAAGTTGTGTTAAAGCTGAGGACAACTGGCTTGCACTAACTCAACGGGCAGAACATTCAATGCTCACCTACCTTGACGTTTTGAAGCTTATAAAGGGTGAACAGTCGACATTTCATTTTTACCTTGCGATTTTTACTGGTTAATGGAGCGATTGAAGTAATTTGCAGAGTTGATCTTAACTGAGTTTAGCATCAAAGATTCCATCAGCGTGTCATCGACAATCCTAAGGTGAATAGTAAATAGTGAACAATGCGAAGAGATACTTGCCAAGGTACTCTGTTTTACATCCTTCAAACCCTAAAATTTCTAGAAGTTTGAATGAAGGAACTATGGAGAGAAAGAGAAAGAAGATTGTGAAAAATCTTAAGAAAATGGTTGGCTTAGGTAGTGATGAAGAACCTGAGGATGCACCTTTAGGCCTAACCCCTGGACAAGGTGAGGATATTTCTATAGAGGAGGAAGTAAGTGCATCAGAAGAGGTTACTAAGAAAGCTAAGGGCAAGAAACCATCAATTGTCATAGTAACCAAGAAGAGCAAAGCCAAACCTAAGATAACACCTCCTGCAACTAATCGTCCGAGGACTAGAGCATCTACTGTCACTTCTCTAGTAGAAGTGCAAACAAAAGTATATGGTAAAAGGAAAGTTGCAGAAAGTAGTTCTGGAAAGGAAGAAAAGGTTGCTCCTAAGGCTGAGCCAAGTAAGCCAGCAAAGAGACCAAGAAGGAGATTAAATATGGGGACAGATAGTGATGAGGAGAAGACAGAAACTGATGAACCCAGCAACATACCTAAAGCTCAATTCAAGAAACCAGCAAGTATTGATGAGATATGTGATACTTTGAGGAATTCAGCGGGGTTAGCAACATTTAAGTTCATTAAGTATGAAAAGTTGAAAACAACAGATAGGAACAAAGTACAGGAAGCACTATTGGACATGATGAGTACTTTCAAATTAACTCCTACAGAGATAGGAAATCATGTGCCAGATGAACTGTACGATTTTTTGTCAAGCAAATGGGAATTTGCACTGTCCATAGAAAGACAGATCAGGGAAGGAACACTAGCCCAGGTAATACCTGATCTCACCTCAAAACAAAGAGTCAAATTCATTGTGGAATACAAGAGCAGATTTGTTCCTAAACTCAGAGGCTATGTTGTTCTGAAAAATGACATTGAAGGTGTAGTACAGTAGAGCATAAGGATTTGGAAAGAAATCTTTGGTCTGCTCATTCCAAAAGATAAGAAATCTGGTGAGGGGACATCCGAGCAAAAGACAAAAGAAGTTGAAGTCAAGACTACCCCTGAAACACAGATACCTAAAGATCAAATTGCGATTAAACATGACAAGGCCAAAGACGCATTAGATGCAACAAACTCTGTTGATATGACTGCAGAGAGTCCTTTGGATTATATAGTTGATGATCCAAGAAATTTGAATGCCGAAGAAAATGAGATGTCAAGTGGTAAAGACACTAACTTGCCTATTAAGGCAACTGATACAGAAGAAGGAAAGACCACAACGTCTGATGAAATAATTGAAGTTGGCAGTGATCAGAAAGGTGAAGGACAACAACAAACAAATGAACAAGAGGTAACTTCATAGAATCCACCTTTTAGAGGTTGTAAAGATAGTTTTAGATAGTGGAGTAGAAATAACAGATATTGTTGATAATCCTAAAGAAGTAGAGGCAGTGCAAGTGTTGGTTGATCTACCACACTCTACATCATCCACTCCTACTAGTTCTAAAACTGGGAGTATGTTGAACCCCCAGACAATATTGACAGAATTGAAGGAGGCATTGGATATTGACACTGTCAAAGGGAAAGATATTATGCTGTCGAGCATAAGTTCTCCAGAATTGAAGAAGAAGAAAATCTTGAAGAAGAAGTCTCCGATTTTAGATGTAACATTAGATGAGGTCATTGTCATTCCACAATGAAATCCCAATGAGTTATCTTTTGAACAAATAGGGACTCTTCAATAATTGCTTAAGAGGAAGAAGAGACAGGAAGAGTTGAAGATAGAACAAAAGCAAAAGCAGGTGTTGCATGATATCAAAGACATATTTGCAAAGGTTTTTGACTTAGAGGATGAAACGCCTCAAACTCCAATCACTGATCAGCTAGTCAACATTGTACAGAAAGTAACAGATGAGGACATAGACAACAATGAGAAGCTTCTACAATGGTCCTGAAGAAGATTTGAGAGCAAAGTTCTAGAGAAAATCTCAGAAGAGATAGCACTAAACAGGTTGAACTTTCTATTCTTGTAGAAACTTTAGAGAAAGTTACAACCAATGTTTATTCTTTATATAGGAAATTATGTGATGTTGAATTTTTCACAAAGGATAATCTACAGCTTGTTGAGAAGCTACAGTTAGATTTGAGATCAATTGGTGCTACTTTAGGTAAAGATACTACTTCTAGTTCTTTACATTTTAATAAGTTGATAAATGCACAAAGGAGAATAGCCGAGCTTATGGCTGAAGATGGTCGAATAAGGGCTAGACTGATAACTATTCAGACAAGTATGTTGCCTCACTTGGAGGTAATACATAAGGAACTCTCAAAAGCAAAGGAGTTATCATAGTGCAGTGCAAATCTATCAATTGCAGAAAGTTTAGTAAGTCTAGCTGCCGAGCTAGAAATCAAATTGGAAATTATGAAGATTGCAAAAGAAAGCTGGGATACTACATTTGAATCCACCCTGTAGCTTCATAAACAATTTCTGGATAAGTACAACTTAACCCCACCAACAATCAATGACAAAAACAAGGGGGAAGTTAGTAAGGAAGTTGGCCGTTAGCAAGGAAGTTGGTAGTTAGCAAGGAAGTATGAAAGAATACATCAGTACAGCACAGGTACACTTGTATATAAATTTTTGAAGGCATGTAAACTTTTTGTATGCATTATTTTGAGTATATTCCTAGGGGGAGTTCTTTGTACACTTAGGCAATATTTTGATGAAATAAATGGAAGTAGTGATAAGTGTTTTTGCCACTAATATCAAAGGGGGGGATTGTTAATCTCTAAGATCTGTTGATGATTAGCGACCAACACTTAGTCATTCACCTAGGCAGTTTTAGTTGGCTATCACTGTGGCCGAGCTAAAACTATGTAAGGCCGAGCAACATTGTCGAGCAGTTTTCAGTATGCCTAGTTACATTGCTGAGCCGAGTAAGACACAGGGATGTTAAGTGTCGAGCGACATACAGTCAAGTGCCGAGCAGAACAGTTTTTGTATACATGTCTGGAATGATACAAACTTCAAAGATAAGTGATCTGGCTAACTTGTATAAGATTTTTAGGCCGACTAATGTATGCATTTAATATTCTTATGCGGAGTTAGTTATGCATTTAATTGTTTTATCCTATGCATGACTCATTGTAAGCATTAATTGTTTTACCATCAAGGCATGGATATCAGATCTTGATCGTTGATCTAGATCTCGCTATCAAATCTAAGCAGATATATTAGATTGCTTCTAAACCCTATTTTGTAAGTGTGAATAGTGTGTGGCGACTGCATTTTCAGAAGTGAAATGCACAGAGGGTTATTTTGTTAAGAAGTAGAGATCAAGCAGAGCAAGAACACAGTGAACAACAGAGTAAAGTTATATCAGATTATGAGATCAGAAAAGGTACTGGAAAGAGGAGATCCGTCATCAGCATCAAAGTGCATAACAAAGGATCAATACTTGAGACATTCTAATCATTGTATCAGGTGAAAATATCTTAACAGAGTGGTTTTGGCAGACCTCTCTTAAATCTCCTAACAGAGTGCTTACTTCATTGTAAGTTTCAAATCCTTTCACAGGGTAGATTGTAATGATCTTAAGCTCTTAACAGGGCAGACCTTTCACAGGGTAGATTACATTTTGTAATCAAACATTGTAACCTTAACAGGTACACTTTATTATTGCAGTAGTGGAGAATTTTGTGGGTGTCATCCCCACCCCAGTTTTACCTATTCGGGTTTCTCAGTTACCAAGTTATTGTGTTATGTGTTACTTATTTCATTGTGTGGATGCTATCTGAGATTACATTAGATTCATTTATGTATTAATATGGATCAGTTTTCTTTAAGTGTTTAATTTTGAAGATCTAATTCACCCCCTTCCCCCTCTTAGTATCTTGCTTTCCCATTATTGTATTTCCAACAGGGATATGTGAAGTGTATTTAAGATAAGGATGATTATTGTGGAGAATTAAATGAACATTTAATATATGTTTAACCATTTTTATGTATTTTTTCAAGGAGTTTTAGGATGAATTCTACAATGTAGATGGAAATGAAATGTTGGAAAGATTCGTTGGATTTGACCTAACCCTAAGATCTACGATGATGATTAAGCGGCAATAGATCGAGCTACCTGATCAGAGAGGTATAAGATTAACCTAATTGTAGGTTATGTATGAGTGTGTTATATGAGGTTAATTCAGTTGATTGGAAAAATCTAAGAAGAAGGAATAAAAGGTTGAAGAGAGCAGTACAAGACTGCACAGTAGTGATTGCTTGAAGGATTTCTGAGCAAATCTGAATGATAGAAATGACAATGAAGGCCAGTCAGTGAATTAGCATTTGAGCTATAATTGGATTTGTATTTGCAAAGTGAGTTGTATGTTTCAGATCACATTTTGTTGTTACTTTCTAACCATTGTATCAGTTGCAAAATTGTTTTAAACAAGGTTGACCTAACAGTCATATTGTTCTTTAATCAAGGTGACATTCTAATGGAATGGTCTAAGCCCTCTAACAAGGCTCACTTCTAATAGAGTGATTAAATCCTTTAACCAGGTCACATTTAACAGTGTGTATTGTAACCTTTAATCGGGTTGGCTTTTCACATAGCTCACTTCAGAAGAGTGAAAAATTGGTAGCATGTTACTCGTGGGTTTTTTCCCATATTAGGTTTCCATGTTAAATCCTAGTGTCATACTTGTGTGAATGTTATTTGATGTGTTGTACTTTTAAGAGTTTTATATTCTGCAAGTTGATTACTTTAGGACAGTAAACTGCAAGTTTATATTATTGATTATATGCTATAGAGACCGAGTGGATTACTGAGTGGATCTGAGTTGGTTGAAGTGTTTGAAAGTTCAATTGGTACATCTAGACCTAGGATAATTGATTCACCTCCCTCTCAGTTATTCTGAATCCTTCTAACAATATATATATCATCAAAAAATGGAAGCACTTCTATTTTGGACTGGTTTAGCCCTCTGAGTAAGTGGTTTGGGGTCATGTCAAACGCCTTGAATGGGTCTTTGACTTGGATCTGGCTTTTCCCCTGTTCTTCCCTATTTTCCACTTCTATCCGACCTATTTCTAGCATCCTGCTCTGTAAATTTGAGGTTCTTGACCTCAGGTTCAAGGTCAACCTCGACCCTAACCTAGGTCAAGGTCAACCTTGACCCTGACCTAGGTTAGGGTGGACCTTGACCCTGATTCAAGGTCTAAATTTCAAGTTTCCAAAGTTTTTGGATGTCAGGGTTTGGAAAGATTTAATTCCCGCTTCCGGGTCAGCTGTTTCAGACTCTGAAGTAAGGACTCTTAAAATTATATTTAATACATGTCTACTTCTATGGGTATAGGCCTAATTGGAATTTAATTCTCCTATGTCGGCCTCTCTAGAAGATTGTGCCCTAGATTTGTATATAAGGAAGCCTTTCTCCTCTCATTTTCTCTAAGACACAAGAAGATAAAAGAAATTGATTGAAGTATAATCTATGCATGATCTATCAAAAGCATTCAAGCATTAAAGCATTCAAAAACATTAAAGCATTCAATTAATCAAGGAGATCCATTGGTAGCCATTGAATGATTTAAAGCTCTATGGAGCTCTCTTGTTGAAGATTTCTCCATCCACATCCATGCAAGCTTCTTCCTATTCCAAGATCCATTCAATATTGGTGTTAAAGATCTAAAGACAATTGATTTGAGACATCCTACATTCTACATCCATTTGGATCATCCATACTTGTGGATCCAAGGATTCGAATCCTCCACAAGGGTTTCTATACAAGCAAGGTGAATTTGTTTATTTACTTTGTTTATCTCTGCAAATTCAATTATATTTTAAGGTTAATTCCAAAACTGGGGTTTGACCAAGGTAAACCCCCCAACAAATAAAGCCATTTTCCTTGTAGGTACAGGTACGAAACTATGAATTATAGAGCAGATTCAGATACCCTTTTTGGCAAACTTTCAGGATCTGCAAACAAAATTTCCATTGGAGCAGCGTAGGTCAAGGTCGACATAAAGGGGTGCAATTGTGCCCCCATATTTGGGTCAAGGTAGACTTGACTCATAAAAGAAAAAGATTTTTAGGTTTTGTAGATCTTATAGTTTCGGTCCAAGATCGCGAAAATCAACAGTTTCTGAGACCGTTTGACAGGGTTTTCAACAGATTATTTTTTGGAGATAAGTACTTTTTATTTCTTCATTTCAATATTAGTCTTCTAGATTTACGTTTCAAATATTCTCAATTGCTCTTTCCTAAACCCTCTCTTTGTAGAGGTGAGGGAGAAGTTAACCCGAGCCATTTATCTCTTTTGTATAGATCACATATTGACACTTACCTTTTGTGTTAATCGGGTCTCATTGGAAGATAAATCTTGGTATTCTTCCTCTCCTTTATATAGAGTGTGGATCCACTTTCACACTATACTATATATATATATATATATATAGAGAGAGAGAGAGAGAGAGAGAGAGAGAGAGAGAGAGAGAGAGAGAGCAATACTAACTTTTTCTATATATAATACACTTGCACATATACGATTAAGAGGAAAATTTCTAAAAAATCCAAAGAAAGAACAACACTGTCTTTTGTCGTGCCTATTAGAAAGCACATTTTTGTAAATCATTTTCTGTAAACTCTGATATAAAATGAGGGATTGTCTTGTTTATTTTAATGCTTCAGAAACTTACTTTCTTGTTTTCTGGTTTCAATTGTGTAAGCAATTTTTATCACCGAATCTAAAAAACAAGCAAATAGCTACAAGACATGTTTAATGTTCCAAAATCTTATGTTAATGATGGGAACTTTGGACTTCAATGGAAGTAGCTCATAGGTTTTGAATTGTATGTTCAAACCAGATTATGATATTTATAGTTGAATGTTCCTGAGTTCTAAAATGAACATCAAAAGAATGAACATTATGTTCATGACATTCAAAATGACTATTAGAAAGAGCAAACATTATGTCCGTAAAATTGTGTTTTTATGAAATTTATGATGCTCATTATAGTATGTCTTCATCACAGTCAATTGAAGTTACAAAATGTCAATTATCATAACTTATCTTTATGATTGTAATGTGGTTGAAGAGATTATGGTTAGTTGTAGCTCAAATTAGTTTGAAATTTTCCTGTAGATTTGGTTGATAATTATTATGCTTCCAATCAATACAAACAGTTTTGAGCCTAATCAATTACAGTAAATGAAGTGTTGCACAAAGAAATGATTTAAAATAGCATTGTTTTTAAAAAATTCAAGATAGATAATTTACTGCAAACAAGACAATAAGCTGAAGAATAGAAATTTTCAGGGAGTCTTAAAAATTAAAATTTTCAAGGTTTGAAAAAGAGACTGAGAGTTGTGCATAACAAAACAGATCTAAAAGGATGAAAACAAAATTTCCATTTATTTTCACTATAAAATTTTATCCTCTCCTTCAAAACCTATAATAAGATTTTTTTCAACAACTCTGTTGCAAAACTAACCACCTCTACTACAGGCTGAAAAATACTCAACTCTATTGGATCATCCTCTGGGTGTGCTAGGTTTCTTATCAACCATTTTGACTCACTCTCTTTGGTTTATGATTAGCGCAAGGAATGAAAGAAAAACAAATAAAAGAACTCTATTTAAATTTTATTGTGGAGATGAACAAGGAACGTAATCCAAATCCTCAATTAAAAAACTCTCACACGACTGTTGTTTAAAATTTCTTATACTATCAAAGAAACATAACAGATTTAAAAGACAAATTTTCAGGGTTTGAAAAAAAAAGGATTAGAAAAAAAAAAAAAAGAATAGATGGGTCATTGCCCCATAAGATCCAAAAAAAGACCTTACCTACCCAAACATTTCCAAATCCCTTAATTTTTTGTGTGTTGTTAGAATTAATCGTTCCTTAGTATTTTATATTTAAAAGATATACTAAGGTCATGTCTCATTTTGTAATTCCTTTAGTAAGGAAATTAGATATTCCTCCTTAAGAGGATTCCTACACATGGCACACACCAAATGTTAATGTGGCACACATAGAGCATGGGAGTTACATGCAAACTCCTCCACTCATCTCTACTTAAGAGATGGTTCTCACACACTTCTTAGGGTTCTCATAGGGGTTCTAAGTTGGTTCTCACAAGTTGAATAATCTTCTCTATTTTCTCACTTATCACATTCTGAAACTTGCTCTCATTATTGTAATGAGCTTATTGCTCTCTCTCTCTTTTTCTTTAGGCTTTGTGCCTCTTTCATATTATACACAAGGGGTTTTTTCTTATTTTTTCCCCTTTCAAAATCCTTAAGGTCTTGTGTTGGTCTTGGAACATTCAAAATTAAATTTATCTCTATTGCAAGTTTATATATCATTCGTTTATTGCAGGTGCTCTATTCTCAACATCTCTAGTTTTTTTATCTATCTCTAACGTCTATTGTAGGCTTAATATTATCTCTTATTGCATAAAGGCATATTTGTTTGGCATCTCTCTATTTTTGTTGTTGTCAAGCACACTATTTTTGCAGGGATAATATTGCTTTTTGCATTGTTAATATTGTTGTTGATCAGCTACCTCATCCAACGTTTTTTTCTATTTATCCCCGACTCTTCTTATTTCTTTCTTTCGCTGCCCCCTTGGCAGTGTTCTCTCCCTCCCTAGCTCCTCACACATCCCATCTCCTTGCTGGTCCCACCCCTCTCGCAGCCTTCTAGCAAGCTGCCCCCTCCCCTTATCCTGCCAGTGCAACTCTTACTCCTTTCTCCACATTGCCTCCTCCTTGCAACTCCTTCGCAGTAGCCTGTTGTATTCCTCACGATGCCCACTCATCCCCACTCCTTATTTATCCTTTTCCTTCTTGCGCTTCTTTCTCCCTATGCATTTTCCCATGCCGAGCATCTCCCTCGTTGTCCCCACATTGCATATTAAACACATCTTCTCCTCACCACTCCAGGATGCCCCCCTGCGCAACTTTGTATAATTTAACTTATAGAAAAAGTTATAAGTAAGTTCAATGTGTTTTTAACTCTTCTCCATGTGCTGCATATTCCTTTCCTTCTGTGTTTTTTATTTGTCTTATCTTGCGCTTGTTTAGTCTTCTCCTGCGCAACACTTCTTGTGTTTCCTTTCTCTTATTTCTGTCTCTTCCTTCCTGCGTTGTTTTCCTTCAGGGTGGATGATCAAACATTGTGTATGCTATCAAAGAATTCATTTCATTGCGTAGGTTATCATTGCTTTGCAACCTATAATTATCATTCCTACTTTGCAGATTATTATTATAGACTTGCAGATTCTTTTAACATTTTCTGATTTATGCAGGGTTTGACAACTCTTCCTTATTTAATCATTATTTTCACTCACATCATATTTTCTAAATTCATCTTAAACCCATTTATATTTAATCAATATAATCATTATTCAATAGCTAATTCTTTATTTAATTGCAATACAAATTTGTTTCATCAGTTTAACAGAAAAATTTAAATTTTTTTAATAGTTAAAAATTCTTGCATATTGGCGTTTACTAATCGCGTTAAATTGGATTTTTAGTTTCATTATTATATTCTACAACTTGTAATTCAGATTATTTCAATTCATTATGTCAACATTAATTCTAAAGATTAAATTAACAAGCTCCAATTATTATGCGTGGAAGACTCATATGACTTTTCTCTTTCATTATCGACATATTCTTGATGTTGCAACTGACTCCACTTTTGTTCCTCCTTTTGTTGTTCCTCCAACTGTTAAAAATATATGGAATGATAAAAATGATGAGGCTCTTGGCCTTATAGGTATTCCTTAATTCCAGATTTATATGTCTTAATTTCCCATTGTACTGAAGCACATGCAACTTGGGGCGATTTTGCAAAAAACATTTAACAACGCCAAAGAATCTCGAAAGATTCAACTCCAAGATCAATTGGAGGATCTTAGGTATAAATATTTCTCAACTATGGATGATTTTTTGCTTAAATTTGATCTTATTCGAAGTCAATTAACTAGTTTAGGAATAATGTTATCTGATATTTGATTAATTCATATCATCTTAAAAAAATGCCTTCCTAGACAATTTCAACAATTCATTACTAATATTCATTTTCAATTAGCTCTTCCTTTGTTAGAAAATCAATTAACTTATGCTATCTTTCAAACACTTTTATGTCAAGAAGAGGCTAAGTTAATTCACTTTGGGACACTTAAAAATAATGAACATGCTTCGCATAATAATAAATCAAGTTATAATGATCATCCTAATGGTTATACTAATAATAATAATCATCCCCATTGCAATTATTATGGGAAATTTGGTCATGTGATCACTACTTGTTTTAAGAAACTCAAACATGAGAAGTCATTTACTCCTAAATCTCATAATAATAACAATCGTCATGCTTTTACTATTCAGTATGAGGTGTCTACTTGTCACTATGATGATACTACTATTTGGGATGAACCATATGATTATGGCTACTCTTGGAATAAGCCTCTTGATTACTATCTTCCTACTCAAAGTGATTATATGCTCTCTCCTTATGATGCAATGCAATTTGACGATTCTTGCTCTCATGTTGATGATATTTTTGAACAAGAAGAAATTATCTTTAACTTTATTAATGTTACTTTGCAAGATATGTTTATTACTCAAGATTAAATTCATGATGATAGTACTAATCCTATGTTTGTTGTAGAGCATAATGATAATAATGGTGATTCTTATACTAGCTCTACTCCTCTTGATTTTAAATATTATGATGAATACATTACAAATTTTTTTTATGCAACTGAAGATTGCATTTCTGATTCTATGACTGATGATTCACATTATGATTTTACTTTCCAAAGTGTTATTGATTCAACACTAGGAGATCCCAATGATGAGAGCTCTACTAGTGGTTCTTGCCTTATTGCAGGCTCAGGTGTTGATCATGCTCCACCTCTATTTTCTACTGGCAATGAATATACAAAATGCATCAATGTGTCTCAAGAATCTCAATGGTCACTTGAAGATTTGGCCCCCCTCCGCATGCAACTACACCTTTGTATTGTCAAAAGAAACATCTCAAAATCAAAAGAAACATCTCAAAATCATTGTAAACATTTGGGTGTGATACCTATTGATCTCATCTCCCCAAGTAAAGATTAAAGGGGGATGTTAGAATTAATCTTTCCTTGGTATTTTATATTTAAAATATATACCAAGGTCATGTCTCCTTTTTGTAATTCATTTAATAAGGAAATTAGATATTCCTCCTTAAGAGAATTCCTACACATGACACACACCAAATGTTAATGTGGCACACATAGAGTATGGGAGTTGCATGCAAACTCCTCCACTCATCTCTACTTAAGAGATGGTTCTCACACACTTCTTAGGGTTCTCATAGGGGTTCTATGTTGGTTCTCACAAGTTGAATAATCTTCTATATTTTCTCACTTCTCCTCACATTCTCAAACTTGCTCTCATTATTGTAATGAGCTTAATGTTCTCTTTCTCTCTTCTTCTTTAGGCGTTGTGCCTCTTTCATATACACAAGGGGTTTTTTCTTATTTTTTCCCCTTTCAAAATCCTTAAGGTCTTGTGTTGGTCTTGGAACATTTTGGTGAATTTGGTGTTTGATCTATTGAAGCAATGTCTCTCTCTTTGTGTATTTGGTAAAATTCTTACTCTTGCTCACTCTCTTGGATTCTTTCCTAAGCTCATTTCCATTTTTTTTAATGTTTCTAACATGTGTCCGCATACATAATTGTAATTGTTACCTCCTCCTTTGTTTCCGCACTCGATCCTATCACAAATACAACACAGATTCAATTAATCAAATAATTACAGGCCTTGCATTATCGAAGCATATTATTTATTCAGTTATAAAACCCTTGGTGAAGCCACACTTCACCCTTTTTTTAAATCTCTGTGCTTCTTGAAACTGACCCAGATTTGAAGCCAAGTTAATATTTCAAATATGTCCTCGATGTTGTAAATGTGATAGATGCCTACAAAGAACAAATGGATGTCTGTAAGTAATCAAAGAAAATGTATGAATAATAATGTAGATGAAGAAGGTGCATGTAATGACATTCAAAAACCCTTTGAACATGAACCACTAGCTGAATGTAACGCCCTAGAACAATTCTAATGTTGATCTAACCATGAATGAGAGTACCGACCAAGGGAATGACTTAGGTCAGGTAAGGGTAGGTTTGGACCTAGGCCGCCATTTTAGAAAGCGATTTTTACAATAAGAAAACGTACATTCACATTAACCTTATTAAAAATAAACGTGCATTCATTCATTCATTCCCGTCCACTATAATAACCAAAAAAACCAACTAAAACTATTCAAAATCTATTACGAAGATCTCAAATGTCTTGCACCTCTTTCTCTGTTTTTGGGCTATCGAAGACTATTGACTTACGTTGTCATCTGATCAGATTCAGATAGGAAAACCTTTGGCTCAAATAGAACAAAGGTCACAGAATAGAGACCCCTCTACAAAAAATGATCAACAGGGAAAACACCAAGAACACAACCGCTTACCTTCCAACAGAGATTTATTTCACACTGGGAAGGTTGTGGAGGAGACAATGAGGCAGCAATGTCCAAATTTCTGCTAGACGTGGTTGCTTCCATGTAAATCTTCACCCTCATCATCCCACAAAGCAAGGTTTTACAACAACGAGTGGCGGCGGAAAAGCAACGAATACAATTAGGTTAGGATAATAATAGGAACAAAAAATTAGGGTTAGGTAAAAAATAGTTCGACCAAAGGAGTTTTATATTTTATTTGTAGGTTTTCGACTATTAATGATAGAAAAATATTTGTTAAATAATTAGATAATTAGTGAATAGATATATAATATATTTATTTAAATATAAATATTATTTTGTATAAATAATCCATATTATATGTTCATATATGTAATACATGTTGAAATTTAACATGACAAAATGTTCAAGTATTGGTGTTAGGATTAGGTAATACTAAGAGGGGGGTGAATCAGTATTACAACACTTAATTAAACTTTTCAACCAACTGCGAATAATCCATAAGCTTGCAGAAATGAAAAGAACACAAGCAAATAACATAGTACTCATAAAACCATTATTTGTTGTCGAGGAAACCCTGGCCAAGGGAAAACCGCGGTGGGGATGGTACCCACAAGCATGCACTAAAGTATAGTGTCCCTATTAGGAGACCTAGCCCTATCAGGAGCTGAATATTACATAGTACAATTCCTTGTTAAAGGAATAACAACCTTGTTAAAGGTATACAACACCCTGCTAGGGGCCAACTGATCATACAACTCTTACAATATAGTTCTGTTACAAAATATTATTAGTAATGAACAAAACAAGCATCTCTAATGCTTAGATAGTTCCAGTCATAGTTCTTCAATTATCTTTGTCATCCTCTACTCTGCCATTCGTATATCACATCCAAAACTCTGTTCACAACTCTTTCTTCACTCAACAAAAAGATATTACATATATATCTTTCTTCTTTACCAAGTCAGCTCTCAAATACAAATATTAGATAGTTTGCTCTCAATACAAAATACATTTAATAAAGAAAATATAAAATGCATATTCGATGCTCTTACATAATCATAATATAGGTTATCAACAATCATAATCCAACTCTGATTTCTAGGAGTCCACGTCATACTCCCTGAATCATCGCTTCTATCCAACTGTTCTGTATCACTATTCTGTTATTGTCTGTATGTCTTCAAATCTCTCTAACTTACTATAAACATCGCCAAAATAAAATAGATCTTAGGTGGAGGTCACACATACCCCATACTATCTTCTTCTAAGCTCACTTTCTGTAACTCATCGATCTTGATCTTCGATACTCAAAATACCTCTGTATTTCTGCTTTTGTACTTAGCCAATTTTAGAGTCACCAAAACTTAACTCTAAAGGAATCGATCAGTAATCCAGATGTGTTGCCATACATGACAACCAAAAAGTGAATCACATCATACAAAATTGATCACTTGCCAACAATCTCTCCCTTTGGCATTGATGGCAACACCTGACAAAAAAAAATGACTTAATGTTCCAACAAAACAAAAACTGTCTCTCCTTCTTTCTCTATTTTTTTTTTCTCTTCTCCCTTATACATTATCTTCTCCTCTTCTCCCCTATTCATTTTTATCTCCTCTCTTCTCCCCCTTTGAAAAAAATGACAAAGGTGCATAAAAAGTAATAAAACTAGTGCTTGCTTACCAATTTTAGAATATCTTGAAATGAATCTTCCAAGATCTTCACTTTGTACTCTATGACTTAAGAAGTAGTTGACTGACATGAATTAGTCCATTTAATGCAAATGATATTGTCTCTGCTTCTTTCAACTTTGTTGGCATATAGTTAGCCAATGATTCTGCAATTTTCTCCATGTCTAATAAGTGGGCTTCAATAATTGATAGCTTAGGAGTGATTAAAATCTTCAGTAAACCAAACCTTGTCATAACTCTCCCTTTCTCAATATCCAATACATTTATTTTAGCCAAAATTCTTGTTACTTCTTTGTCCAACTCCATTACAGATTGTGAAGAGGTCTCACAACTGTCCATCATGTTGTTCAAGGTTGCCCTGTCCCTGGCAATAATGTCTTCAATGTTTTGAACATGCATGATAGGATTCATGCAATAGCTGAATAGTTTCCTGCCATGTGCAACACAACTCTTAGCATTTGCTATACTAGTTCTTAGAATGCCCAAGTCCCATGAGATAGACTGACAAACTTCAAATAACTTCTTCTCCGAGTAGTTCTTTTATGTCTTTCCTTCTGCAATCTTTACCAAGTTCTCATAATGTCCATCAAATGCATCAAGTGCCAAATTCAGGTTCTCTACATCATCTCTATTCTGGAAAATAATAGGTACTGGGAGCAATCTGTTCACAGTATCAATTGCTCTAGACATCACCTTGGTCTTCTTGTCACTTTTCTTGTCAGATCTCTCCTTTGCTTTAGTAAGTGTAGTAAAAGCTAATTTTACCAACATGCAATCAACATTCATATCAATAGATTTGTCTTTACTTGCCAACAATAAGGTATAAGATGTGTCAACTTCATTCTTGACTTCAACATTTGCTTTTTCTTCTTTCTGCTCTAATTCTTTATGTCCTTCTTCCTCAGTCACTGTATTGACATTATTTCCTTCAAATGGGTCATTCTCATCATGTGAAGTGTCAAGAGTCACAGACACACCAGAAACATAGAAATCTGGTTGCATATCAACTTCACTCTTCTCAACACTTGCCTCAGCTGTCTTCGAACTCTCTCCCATTCCTAAGGGTGAACACAAAGTAGTTGTAGGAAGTGGGGTCTTCTCAAGAGTAGTGTTTATTAATATCTGGTCCAATGCTTTCTGAGTCTCTTCAGTAACTTCATCATATTTTCTTGCCATAATCTTCACTAGTCTAGTCTTAGTTCACAATAAAGGTTTCGGTTCTTTAAATATTTTGTCTCTTTCTTGCATAGAAACTACAAGCAGCATATTATCAATTTCACATTCTCCAGAAATTTTTGTGCTAACACTTCGCATAGATTGTATTTAGTATTCTCTTTCACCATTCTATATGTTATCATGATAACTCCTGCAAATATTGAATTAGGTCTACTACTATAGTAGAATTTGTAACCAAGTATCATAGCAATCAATTTTACATCTTGTTGCACAATGTCGCTTACTGACATAGCTCGCCTGTCCCATTTTGAGTGTGTTAGGGTTTCAACTTGCTTCTTAACATGTTTCTCTGCTACAGGAATGATTCCAGTATTATCCAATCCATTAATCTCATGAATCAATTCACTACAAATCTTCACAGGTTGTTCGCCTATCCAAATAAATTGATCATGTACTCTGCTCAACAATATCTTAAACCATTCTTCTTCATCGAATTCATATAAGTCCAGAATTTTCATAATTCTCAATTGATCAACATGTTTGTATTCATCTCTCATAATGCATTTGTCAGTCATATAATACATTTCAGTAGAAATTTCATCGACACAGTATATCATACTTACAATGAATGTATGCCCTAATGTCTTTTACGTGTCAAACTCTGTGTGGTGTCTGAGAAAATGCTCCTTTAGGGTCTTCTTCACAAGACTTGAAAGGATGTTTCTTGAATTTATATCTAGGTTGATCTACAACATCATAAATAATAGGTGCATCCATAGCTAGATGATGTAAATACCTCTTACATGTTGAATTCCAAGTTTTCGCTTCAATCGATCACGCAAGGCAATTGTAAGATAGACTGAATCTCTCTGCTCTCTGATTTCCTTAGGTCATTGCTCGTCAAATGGTAAGGAAATAGATAATCATATGGTGCTTTGTACAATGTTAAGTCAATAAAAGTTCACTTTACCCAATGTTGTCCAGTCGACTATAAATCTCACGATCACACAATAAGCATTGTTCAATGTTGTGCTCTAAATATATACTCCATGATGTCGGCTACAATCATACCTAAGCTCGCTAGAGCTCAATCCACAAAATCAGGGACTGGATATATTCTAATATCTTCAACCAATGCTCCCCCTAAGGCCATGATTGGCCAATTAGGTCGATTCTTCTTTGTTACCATCAGGCGAAGATCCAGTAGCATCTACTATCTCTCCCTGAACCAATGTCTCACTTCTCTCTTTGATCTTCCATATCTTACCACTGCTGTTATCCTATGCTTCCTTAAAGCAACTGTCAAAATCATTCGTTAAATCTCCATTCTTCTGTGTATTCATAGGATGTGGTACTCTTCTGTTGTTTTCTCCATTACACCTGCAAAACTTCACTATATGACCTGGATGATTGCATTTGTAACATATAGGAGGTCTTCTTTCCTGATTTACTTGCAACTTACAATACTTGGCAATGTGTCCAAGATTATTACATTTATAACATGTAGGTTTCACTGTAGGTTCTCTTCCATTGTCTTGTCTATATCCAGATTGATTAGGTTTCTTGCATTTTGCTTTCTTGTGTCCATATCCATTACAATTAAAACAATAACTAGAAAAGGTCTTAAGAGGGGCATTACCTCTGCAACCTCTTTTCATGTATCCAAACTTGTTACAACCAAAGCATCTACCGTTGAAGGGTTTGATTTGTTCTCTAGGTTCTTCAATAGTAGGGTTTTCAGCATCAATCTTTGCATCATATTTTTCTTCTTGTTTCTTCGAACATTCAACTTCATTGAATCCAACACTAGTCATATCACCTTTAGGTTTCTGTCTGTCTCTTTGTTCATCGATCAAAACACTGCTAGTGTGAAGTTTCTCAATGTGTTTCTTTGCCTCAACAAGTTCACCTTTTATAATCTGATTGTATTTCTCCAATTCTAGATACTTGTTCTTGTAGATGTCAGCCTCATTCTTCATTTGTTCTATCAAAGTATTTGCACTATTCAAAGCTTCTTCAATCTTCTTCTTAGCATCTTTTTGTAATTGAATCTCTTTAGTCATGGCTTCATTCTCAAGATTTAATGTTTCATTTTCTTCTTCAAGTTGCTTCATCTGATCTGAGTTGTCTTTGTCCGAATCTTCTTTTATCTGAACCACAAGATCCTGTCTCTGACTTTTGGAAAGTTCAAGCTAGTCTCTAAGTTTCTTTATAAATTTCTCAGCTCTTCGCATGTTGAATCTTAATTCTCCATTCTATGCTTTTTCTTTATCAAGGTCTTCAAGTGCAACATCAAAGTTTTCTTGCAAACTATTTAAATCCATTATGATCTCCCTTAAGCTATTATACTTTCTCTCCAACGACCAAAAGCTCTTATACCAATTGTTAGGATTAGGTAATACTTGGGGGGGGTGAATCAATATTACAACACTTAATTAAACTTTTCAACCAATTGCAAATAATCCATAAGCTTGTAGAAATGAAAAGAACATAAGAAAATAACACAATACTCATAACACCATTATTTTTTGTCGAGGAAACCCTGACCAAGGGAAAACCCCCGTGGGGATGGTACCCACAAGCATGCACTAAAGTATAGTGTTCTTGTTAGGAGACCTAGCCCTGTTAGGAGCTGAATATTACATTGTAAAATTCCTTGTTAAAGGAATAACAACCCTGTTAAATGTATACAACACCCTATTAGGGGCCAACTAAGCATACAACTCTTACAATATAGTTCTGTTACAAAATATTCTCAGTAATGAACAAAGCAAGCATCTCTAATGCTTAGATAGTTCCAGTCATAGTTCTTCAATGATCTCTGTCATCCTCTGCTCTGCCATTTGTATATCACATCCAAAATTCTATTCACAACTCTTTCTTCGCTCAACAAAAAGATCTTACATACATATCTTTCTTTACCAAGTCGGCTCTCAAATACAAATATTACATAGTCGGCTCTCAATACAAAATACATTTAATAAAGCAAATATCAAATGCATAGTCGACGCTCTTACATAATCAAAATAGAGGTTATCAACAATCATAATCCAACTCCGATTGTCAGGAGTCCACGTCATACTCCCTGAATCATCGCTTCTGTCCAACTGCTCTGTATCACTGTTATGCTACTGCCTATTTGTCTTCAAATCTCTCTAACTTACTGTAAACATCACCAAAACAAAATCGATCTTAGGTGGAGGTCACACATACCCCATACTATCTTCTTCTAAGCTCGCTTGCCATAACTCATCGATCTCGATCTTTGATACTCAAAATACCTCTGTATTTCTGCTTCTGTACTTAGCCGATTTCAGAGTCACCAAAACTTAACTTTAAAGGAATCGATAAGTAAGCCGGATGTGTTGCCATAAATGACAACCAAAAAGTGAAGCACATCATACAAAATTGATCACTTGCCAACAATTGGGACTTGTTCAACCAAAGATCGGGGGTGGTAATTGACTACGATGGGTAGGGGGTGTGAAAAATGACAATTTGAACACTTTTTACCATGACATTAAAAATTGATTTCAATTTAGATGGTGACAACTCGAAACCTAAGTTATAAGCACTTGACTAGTTGAAGAAAATGTCATAAATTTTTTATCCATTTTTATCATTGTTATGATAGATTTTGAGTGATCCGAAGTTAGGGTGCACGACTAGTGAGTCCTCTCCCCTAAAACCTTCACCAAGCATGCCCATAATAATTTTATATAACGTTTTTCATTTTTTTTTTAATATAATATGTTTTTAAAAATCCTCTTTTCATATTAAATCCATTCGTTTCCTTATGCTACTTACGTATTATTAAGAAATATATATATAAAAAATAAATGCACCAAAACCCTGGCTCATGAACGGTTCAGGTATTTTCATTGTAAGCTTCCGCTAAAAATCCCTGGCATTTTACTTCTTGTTGGTTATCTTGGCCTTTACCCTCCTCTTTTGCCCTGTTTATTCGGCCGCTGGGCAGTGCTGGAAAAAACCCTTAAAAGAATCATCAGCGGTTCGTATTCGGGCGTTAGCACAGCTTACTCTGGTGGCATCTTCGGGTCATAACTGTACAATTCTATCATCCTAAAAAGTCTTTGCATTTGATTTTTCATCGAGTTTTCCCTGGATTTATAAGAGGCAAGAAAGCCCTAAAAAATACAAAATTGATTAGATAAGGTAAATTTTTATTGCTGCTGAGGTTTTCTATATTTCGCTCAATTTTGTTTTGATTCAGGCTCTAGTAGTTTGTTTCCGTGTAGTAAGCAAGACATGATTTATTAAGAATACACCCTGTAACCCTGCAAACTCATGTCTGTGTATATAGGTTTTTTATTTGGCACTTTGATTGTGCAAACCCCGTGGAGCAATTATTATCTTTGAGCATTAAACCTTATACTAAATGCATACGATTATGTAATAATATTGTACTCGTTTCTTTGCTGTTCTGGATGGTTGTTTTTATTTCGTCCTATTACTTGTTGTGATGTTTATATATTGCTTTTTCCGGGTGGTTTTGTCGGAGCATAGTACTTTGGTAAGTTTTGGATAAGGTTACAAGTCTCCTATTCAGTTAAAGTTACTCTGCAACCTCACCTTACGTATAGTTGTTAGTGCTCCAAATTACCATTACACCACAGCCACTTAGACAAGGGTTTATCAGGATTGTTTCTGTGTAATTGGGTATATTTAGTTTGTACGCGCTACCTTGAATTTTTGGTTAAACGAGATACAATTTACATCTTTCCTTCCAATCTGTTCAAGTAGCCAATGGATGTTCTCAGCTAGTTCTCGTACGAAGATGAAATAGTCAATGGTATTCTATGCAGGGTAATATCCTTTATACAAAACCTCCATTCAGTTGATTGGCTTTGAGGATGAAATTTTGAAGGGTCTTCTGCTTGCCACATGTGAAATTGTTTTCATTTTTTAGCTAGTATTTTGTTTTTTGAGACTGTATTGCTGTGTTGGAGATTTTTTGCATCCCTTTTATTTAACTCATTGCATTAATTATGAATGATCAACTGGTCTTGTTTTGTTTGATGTCAATGGATAAGATTGGGTTAAGTGTTGTTTGATTTGCACATCCGCTCCATCAAAAATTATTTGAAACTTGCGCTCAGTCTAGTTTGAGGCTGCTTTGTCTTTTGTTGTTTTCAGCATCATTAATGCTGAGGGCAAGCTCAGAAATTTGCCTCACTTCTAGTTCACACGCTATTGGACATAGTTAATCGTATTTGTGTTTTGCAGCAGCTTGCTCCTCTGTCCTTTTTTCTCTCGCTGTTTTATGTAATTGGCTCTAATTTTGATGGCAGCCTGTGGTTTTTAATGAAGTTACACTTTAATTTTATGTTTGAGTATACTATATTTAGAATCCAATGACCTTGACAATTTACTATTTTTCTGGCATCACTTGCACTTTGTCTTTTCAGCAGGTTTAAATTTCCTGACATTTACTTGGCATAGTGACAATGAGCAGCCGAGCTAGTCGAACTTTATATGTTGGCAATCTACCTGGAGATATCAGGGAAAGGGAAGTTGAAGATCTCTTTTACAAGGTTCTTAGTTTGAACTCGTGTTTTATATAGGTTTTTGCCTTAACTGCTTTATGATTTGAATCCATGCCTTTGCACTTGTATTAGTGTAGATTTGTTCTAATGAGTGTGTATTCCTTGTGGGATTTGTGATTATAATATAGATATGTCACGTCCATTAATATATCATGCTTTAATTCAGGTCCGAGTGCAATGATGCAAATTTATGCGTATTTTGTTTCTATTGCTGGCACACTTTGAACTTCCAATGGCTATGTGATTTTTTTTGATCAGCATGCTTTTAGTTGAGGACAATTCAATGACTATTCTGACATGTTTCTATTCCAACACTATCTATGTTTTCGTGAATTGTCAGTTGCAAGTGTTTCTGTTCTTAAGCTAACTTGCTATGAACAGTGTGTTTTTATTTTTTTGGTATGCGAGTTTCTTGGTCCTGATAGACTGATCGTTTTGGCAGTATGGTCCTATTGTTGATATTGATCTGAAGATTCCACCCAGACCTCCAGGCTATTGTTTTATTGAGGTGTGGTAGTTGGCTGTAAAATCCAATTTTTATGGTTTAAGAATTTATGCAGTATCCTCTCATTTGGATGACAAACTTCTTGTCTTTTTTACTGGGCCAATGATCATTGATATCTTCAACTTTTAACACATTTTCAGTTTGAGGATGCCCGTGATGCAGAAGATGCAATTCGTGGTCGCGATGGGTATAACTTTGATGGAAATCGTTTGAGGGTAAGTTACATTGGACTTATGTTTGACCTTTTTAAAATTTTTTCTTTTCAGATTGCAACAGGTATGTAACTTTGCTTGAGAGTAAGCTACGTTTTTTGTTTGTTCAAAATCATTACAGTATAAAAGATTATGGCTATTTAAAGTGCGACAGTTAAATAATTTGAGATTTTAACTGGTGAATATAATAGTGTATGTTTGGTTACAACTGCATATGGGTTTTTTATTCCAATGTTTAACTTTTGAGTCTCATTTTAGACCTCACTACAATGAATTAATAGATTTAAAATGACACAATTGTCATAAATTATACTTCGAACAGGTGGAGCTTGCACATGGAGGTCGAGGGCAATCTTCATCTGTTGATCGTTACAGTAGTTACAGCAGTGCTGGTGGGCGTAGTGGGGGAGTCTCTAGACGATCTGAATATCGCGGTCTGTTTTTTTAATTGATGTACGAGTTTAAAACATAGCAATCCTGTGTTGGGTTTTATGAGGACCCCATTCTGATTCTGTTTTCCATATATTTTGCAGTTCTTGTTACAGGTTTGCCCCCATCAGCATCATGGCAGGATTTAAAGGTGTGAATGCCTTGTTTGTTTGGTATTTAGGTGTGTTTGAAGTAGTTTAACAAATTTATATTTTGTGTGTTTAATCTTAAATTTCAGGATCATATGCGACGGGCTGGTGATGTTTGCTTTTCGCAAGTCTTTCGTGATAGCAGTGGTAATTTTCTTATCATTTTAAAACAAATTATTCTTAAATATTTGAGCTCTGATGCTGGTTCAAAATGCATGTAGTTGTTTAAGCTTGAAGACTATTATTGTAGTGTTTGTTTTTAAACTTTAATGTGTTGCCTTAGTAGCCTTGTTTGCTCTTTATTTCTTTAAATGATGCCTGCTAGTAACTGTGAATCTCAAAAGGGTGCTGATGTTTTGAATAATCAGGGCTTTACAATGTCTTCTTTGTATTCATTTGGTTCTTTGACATTGTTTTGTTCAGCAAGGCACTATAATGAATTGTTATACGTTTCCTGTATATGGTTATTAATAATAGTTTGAGAATCGTGGATGCTTTAGCACATGCATGTCTTTGGAGCCTGAAGATTTAGATCAAGTTTGCATGTTTTTCCTATGCACGAAAATCTTTTTGGTTTAGTTGTAGATCTAAGATCTGTCAGATTTTTCTGTTTCTTAATAGCCAAATTGTTCCATATGCTCTCTAGTTGCTACCTACATGCTTTTTTACATTGTAGCTATCTCTGCTTTCCTATTATAGTTAATTTGAGAGAACAAATTTACGTTTTCTTTTTTTGAACTTATAATGGTTGTATTTGTTGGAAATGAGTTGAGTAACTGAGAGGGGACGGGTGAATCAGTTACCACAAAAACAAATCCAAGTCCCTTAGATGTCTTAAACAAATCAGTCACTGTTGCTAGGTTAACATAGATATTTCACTGTCACTCAGTTAACATAGCAAATCTTAAGATATTAACTGTGATTATCTTTAGTAATTAATTGCTGAAACATAAACCATAAAGCAAATGAAATGTACACAGATAACACCAAGATTTAACATGGAAACCCAATATGGGAAAAACCACCAATAGCAACTAGTCACTGTTTTTCACTCTTTTGAAGTGAGCCGTGTTAGGAGCCATCCCTGTTAAAGGTTACAATAACACTGTTAGGTGTGACCTGGTTAGAGGATTTAATCACCCTGTAAGGAGTGGCCTTGTGAGAGGTCTTCAAACACTTCAATATAGAAATGTCACCTTGTTAGAGGATTTACAAAAGACTGTTAAGTCTACTCTGTTAAGAGATTTTATCACTGTTACAATTGTTAGAGAGTAACAATGGATTGACCTGTTTTAATAAGCAACTGTCCTTGCTGATACATATCTCTGTTCTGGATTAAGTGCTTGATCCTCACTGATCGGATATTCTGTTGTAGTCCTCTGTATTCTGTCTTCAATCAAAATCACATCTGATTTCGCCTTCACTCGTCATATCACACTTCACAATTATCACACACACAATCTCTATTATGAATCCAAACTTGACCTTACATATATATGTTAAGCCTTGTCAAGTCGGCCTTGATATCCCTCCAAATAAATAATAAACTCATGTCTGTCGGCTGCATATAAAATATAATCCACTGTTAGTCGGCTGACACTAACTGTTCTGCTCGGTCAATACTGAGATCCTTCAACGCCTGACCAACACTGTAATGCCTGAGTGAACTCGGTTAGAACTAAAAAACACTTTGGTTATCTTCAATGCCCGAGAGAGCTCGGCAAACATTGGCTGTGCTCGGATAGGATAAGACATTTGTGTAAACATCACTATACTTGTGTAAACATCAATGACAATACACAATTGAATAATTGTCATCAACAATATTTACTAATTTAGGATGTCTATCTTTGTGCACTTTTTAGCAATCTTTTTTCTTCTATTTTTATAGAAATACTTTATGTTAAGCTTTGATTCAACAAGGGCTTGGGTAGTGTTTATAGGAGTTTCGGGTTAATATAATTTTTTTTGAAATTCAAAAAACAGAAAACCTGATAACCTGGGTTTGAGTTTGACAGATTTTTTTTAGATTTGGCTATATGGAGTTTTAGGTTCAAATAGTTTCATATGGGTACACTCAATATTATTTTACTCAATTCTATTCAAATTTCAACATGTAGATGCTAAAAACCCTGTGCAAATTGTAAATCAACAATTTTGCTAGAAATCACTTTTTAATGAGGGAAAAAATCGGCGAACCTAACAATTTTTGATTTTACAATTTCTGCTTGTGCCTTCTCTTACTTAATTTGTGCTAGAACACTAGTAGAGTAATCACTGTTAGAATTGTTTTTGTTGTCTACGCCTTTCCTTACTCTGGTTTGCGGTCATGATGACTTACAAAATAATTATGAATTTTGCCAGCTTTATGATTATGAGATATTTTCTTGTCTTTGCTTTACATCATGAGGTGAATAATGTATATAATTGCACTGTCCAGGCACAACTGGAATCGTGGACTACACAAACTACGATGATATGAAATATGCTGTAAGTTCCATTCAAATTGAAATGTATTTTTTGTTATTTTAATTTTCTTTTGCTTAAACAGGTTTTACTTTCGTAACTTAAATTTATTCAGAAATCATACAGTACTGTCCTTATGACTGACATTTTGGTGTATGCAGATCAGGAAACTTGATGATTCTGAATTTAGAAATGCATTTTCTCGATCATATATAAGGGTATATAACTCTCCTTTCTCCATCTTTATTAATATTGATAAGAAAGATGTTTTTTTTTTTAAAGTTTAGCTTATAAGAGAATTTCACTTGGAATTTGATTTAGGTAAAGGAGTACCTGTCAAAGAGGAGTGTTTCTAGGAGTCGCAGTGGCAGCTACAGTCGAAGTCCTAGCAGGTCTTTGTCTCGGAGCCCCAGCAGGAGTCGAAGCAGAAGCAAAAGCAGGAGTCCAGTTGGTAGACGTGGTCGGAGTTTGAGCCGTAGTGTCAGCCACAGGTGCAATTCAGTAATACATGAGTTGTGATTGTGAAATATATGTTGTAGATTGCAATATTTTATCATGCAATATGGTAATTTTTAAATATTAGTTGTTAATATTTCATTAATGGTTCAAGTTGTAATATGCAGTAAATCACCGAAGTATAGATCAGTATCTCATTCAATATCAAGATCACGCTCAAGATCTCCTTCACTTCCTCGCACTCGTCCACGACATCGTTCTGTATCTAGGTAATGTTTTTGATTGCCACAAGTTGCCTTGCTAAATATTTGTAAATTTCAGTTAAAATATATTATATACACCATTATTGGGTAACTGAACACTTACTGGCACTTATTGACTACCACTTGTCTCCTTGTAAATGTGTTTACTCGCTATTGGAAGCTGGATTTGAAGTTTGGAGTGCAGTTGGCTTCTACACTTGGGACTTTACTCTTTGGAACTTGGCAAGTTGGATGCAGCTTAAAATTAACATGATAAATGTTGTGTACGTAGAATAAGCTGACTTTAGTAATGGTTGATGAATTGTGATTTGTGAGCATAAGATGGAGTATGTGAATACCTGTACTAGTAAAACTAGGATTTGTGATTCTGAGACCTAGTTGAATTCATTGTTTGTGAAACAAGAAATCATGGTCTAAGTGGAGTTATCAGCAACAAGTTTATTTTACCCTTCTTGAACAGAATTGATATTGTGAAATTTTCCAACAAATAAATACTTGAAATCAAATTTTTACAAAACTGGCTGCTGTGGCACCTAGTCGAAGGGAGGCCATAATTAGAGTATAACATTAGTTTTCATTAAACCAAAGAAACAGAGTAAAGATTTCTAAATGTTTTTCTGTAACAATTTTCAGAGCATATTTTCTTACATCAATGAAGGATTTGTAATTGACATTCAAAGGTTTAGTAGTGTTGTAAGGTACTGGATACTGATTGTGTGATTCCATCATTATAAGTGATCGTAGTCTGACTACTCAGCCTTTTTTAATGTTATAAGGATCTCTGAATGACTGTCTACGTATCTGAATCAAAGACTAGTAAAATGCCTGAAACTGCACAAAAAGTATTTACTTCATGGGCAAAAGGTGTGGATTGTCATAATTCAGAATGCTATCATTTACAGAAGCAAAGATAAGTTATTGAATTGTAACTTAAAGTACCGCAGGCCCCAACATTCCTTGGGATAACACCTCCACATCAAAGAGTTGATATTGTTGGGTATATACACTAGAAATGTCTTATATTTTGCAGGCAAATATATATTACCTTTACCCATTTTTAGTTCAGTGGAAACATATGCCAGCATTTCTTGCACTTGAATTTTAATTACTTGAAACACCAGAACCAGCTCTGCAATGTTATTGTTTTGTGTGCAGGATTCATTTGGTTATTGTATGAAATACCAAGTGATTAAAAGATAGTGAAGAGGAAAATTTCGATGGTCACATCCACCCGTTATCATCAACACACACATTCAAGCTTTTGAGAAGTTGAAGCAGCATTTAGAAGTCTTTTTATTTTTATTTTTTTGAGTTGTAATGTGTCTTTTGTGTGACACACACCATGTAACTTTCTTCCTATGGATTTTAGTTTAAGGATTCATTTGAACAGTTAATAAATGATAGACATTCTTTGAAGTTTATCCGTTTATGCATCTTTTTTAAGTTCTTGGATTTTTGCCTGAACATGGAGTTAAATTTAGGTCATACCAGATTAAATTATCTTTTGTTTTACGTCAGAAGAGCAGTGGATGTTATACTTGCAAATCCTAGCTGTCAATTTATTAGTACTGGAGTGATAGAGGCTCTGTTGTGAACTGTTCTAAAAAAACATTTGAAGTAGCAGGTTTACAAAAGTGAAAAGATCGAAACAACTTACTAAATAGAAACTTGTAGAAAACTTAGCACACCTGAAATAAGGAATATGCTCTTTTTTTTTCAAGCTATGTTAATAACTAAACTGCCAAGTGGTCACAGAATACTACTTGTTAAATCATAATATTTTCTTTTCCTACAATGTTTCCTCTACTAGAAAATAGTACTGAGATTTGCAGGAGAGGTGGCATTAACCAATCAATTGGGTACAGATATTTATACTGGTATGAGGTATAGCATTTTAATCATGCAAACGGCATTTTGCAAAGACCTGGAAGTGTTGCTGTTATAATAACATCTAGTACTTTCCAAAAGATGAGTGGTATCCTACAGATGATAGACGGTTTTTATTATTTTTAGTTTTGTTTTTGTTTGCTGTTCTTTTGATGATTTTGTGGGACGGACTTAGATTTTGTATCATCTGGATTCTGTATCATAATATGAATATTTACTCAGGTTGCTTTTGAACATGGGTATTTATCTGGGCATCTGGGCTATTTCTGAGGGAAGTAGCATTATCTGTGGTGGATAGAGAGATGCATTTGTAAAGGGATATGTCTGGTCATTTACATTGTGAGTAGCAGGCTATTGCTGAGGATGTTCTATGCAATTTTTATGTTAGTAGCAATGGAAGAGATGGTTCATGATAGCAAGGTATGTATTATTATTATGTATCCATACATTGTAGTAAGAACCCTGTCAAACCTGGTTGCTGATGCAAGTTTACTTCGCCAAATTATAGCAAATTGATGTTAAAAATGCATTTGTAAATGGCGGCCTTCGAGAAGAAATGTCTCAATCAAAATGATTTGAATAGCCAAACAAAGAATAGTGTGTGTAAACTTGGAAAGTCTCTATATGGATTTAGACGAGCTCGTCAAGCTTGGTGATCTAATATTATCAAAATGGAAATATAGTAAGCATAGAGTTTAAACTTGAATAAGGTAAAAATAATATTAAATAATATAAACATAAACGGTGGTAGATAGCACTGCAATGGTACAAATTGAAGCATCATAATTATTTGGTATGTGAACTGGTTATTTAGGATTTAGAGGAAATGTATTTTAATTGTTCATACTTCAGTCAACATTAGTATTGTGTAAAGACGCATTATTTTGAATATGATTCTTATTCCGTTGAAGATTTATTCTTGTAGAGTAGGGCTCAACAAAAATATAGACTGTCTAAGGTTGATGTCTGGCCACATTTGTTTCTACTACTCTCATGCAAATTGCAGACATAAGAGCTTGTTTGAATATTTATTTGCAGTTTGACAAGCACTTGATGATTCCCATCCCAAAACTCATTTTTTTAGTGTGGGACGTTTGATCAATTTTTGTTGAAATCTATCTAAATAATATATTACATGGATGTTTATGCTTTCAGTGCATTATTTTTTTATAACAGTTAGTTTAGTAGCATTTGTTCCTTAAGGTTTTGGCAGTATTTTGTGACCTGTAATGAAAAAGGAATAAAGAAACCTGGGAATAGTTACACTTGATGATTTTCAGTTTACTGTTAAAAGAGGACACTTGAATATTCATTTGTGAAAGTTTCTCATGTGCATATGCTAAACATTAAAAATACCATGATATCAAGTGCAAAATTTATGTTTTATAAAATTGCGTAAAATTGCTTTGCCTTGTCATGCTTGCATTTTGAGGCATTTTTTAGGGAAAGAGCAGTGGCAGTTTATAGAAAGCTCAATGCCTTTCTGCTGGATTCTACAAGGCTGCTGTCACTTGACGTGAGCATTCTAGATTTGAATACATTTTTTTGAATTTTTTTCCCCTTCTTTGTGTAAAATGTATATTGATAAATGCTTTTGTTATTATCGTGTTATTTAATTTTTTTTTTGTTTTGCTGTTGTGAATTTTGGAAGAGGATCTTTATTTTGGATTTGCTTCTTTCTTTTTTTGCATATATTGAACGATGATCAATGTTCCTTTAGCTGATGACAGACTTTGGGATATGAAAAACAATTCTATTAGAGATTTTAGTTCTCACAGAGGCGATCAATAACTGGATGGAGATGATGTTGAACAAGAAGGAATCTATATAGCCTCTGTATTTGAACATTTTTTGTGTAGACTTAACTGAAAACATTAACGGAATTACTCAGATGTATATTCTTAGACCAGGGAAAACCTCTATACTCTAAGCATAGTTTTTATTTATTGTATGTACAGAAGAAGAAAGATCAAGTAAGAGTTTAGTTGTGAACCTTTCATATTTTTGTATGGAAAGCCAAATGTTTACAATCTGTCACAACCTTATATTCATATTGCGAAAGCCAATGGTTTGATTGTCACACTAGTTTATATTAGCCATCGCCTGTAAAACATTAGCTGTACATGGCGGGGAATCCAGTTTGGCGTATTTGTATAGTAAGCAAACTTTATAGTTTTTTACATATATGCTCAAACCTTAAAGGAGGCTCGTCTGATTATCTTCTGTATTGTGCTAATGCATTCTCTCTATTACCGTATTTCTCTCAGTTCTATTTAAGTTTCTATATTATTTCCCACAACTTGTGGTTGCTTCTGTATTCCCGTGCTACTTTTTAAGGTTAAAGAATGATATCATGCTTCACATTCACAGTCATCCATCTGTTAACAGTTGATGATAACATAATTGGTTGCTAGACAGTTTTGCCTGGAACTTGTTAATTATGATAATTGGTGTTGACAAATGCTTCTGAGGGAATCTGGGGTGCTATCTGCCAATTCTCCACACCACCCTCATTTTTATTTTTTGCAACCAGTCCGGGCTGCTCCATTTCATCTAATTTACAGTCACAGAATGCCTAACATTACACATCATAACTTTCCATTAGTGAAATGGTCAGCACCCGTCTTTGGTAGGTTTTGTTTGAATAGGGCTTTGTACATTGTGATACCCATAGGTCAGGTCACACAAAGTGAGGAGTCGAAGTCAAAACAACCCGACTTACTGCTTTCTTATCTACGTAATACTGCTGTGTATTTTTTATGTTGGTGAGTGCTTTATCATGGAAACACGGGGCTATACAATCGAAAAATCGAGGAATAAGAGAGAATTTTAAGCAATTTCTTGCATCTGTTCATAATACATCCTGCGTGTATATCAGTGATCTGCAGCATCAAATCCAGATGTGGGGATTGCATATATGAATGATTTAGATGCACTTGTTCAAGACCTTTGTTCCACTTTTTTGTGTGGAGGAGGTATGGAGTTCTGTAATGTGTACATTTGAGCATTGTATGCAATGAAAATTAGCTTTCATGATTTATACAATTCAACAACTCCAATGTTGTTAGGAGTTAATGGCAGTGTTACAGAATGGACTGTAAAGCTGGCTTTCCATGAATTATGAGGATAGCGATCAGGAATGGCTGGTTTGCGTGCAATGCAACAATTATAGGACTCAAGTTACCACATGCTTTATGAGGTTGGCTGCCAGTCATTCTTTTCTTTAATCTATCTTGATTCTTCCTTGTAGCTAGATGTTTGCTCTTCCCAATTTTGAGGGCTTACTTGTTTGTGCCATAAATTTCTTGTATTATGCTGTAGTTTTATTTCAAGACATAATGTGATTAACTCATTTCACAATATTTTCTCTCAATAATATTTTGATCTGTAGGTCTTCAGGGGTGGTTTATTTTACAATTTGGTGCACATCTAATTTTTAAGTTGTACATAGTCCTTGTTCAGAAAGTTGCAAATATCTTCTTGGACTTCAAATAGAAAACACAATCTCAGCAAGGATGGGAGGCAAATCACAATATCTCCCTGATTTCAAATTTGTTTCAAGGGCAGCTTAAGCAAGAATATAGTAAAACAAGATGGTCTCTGGCAGTCCAATTGAAGTATGTGGATTTGATCTTGGAAATCAATCCAGGTGTATTCCTGTTTGTATTTTGTAACAAATGGTTGCCTTTTCCAGCAAGATCTTTGGTAAACATTCACTCAATGGTAAGATACTACAACTAGCAAAAGGGGTGTGTGGGAGTCATTACAAAAATGACATTCTACCTGCCAAGAAATTTACAAGCTTAACAGTTGTGTAATTTTGAAGAACAGAACCTAGTGATTCTGATCATAGGTTAATGATCACATCAGGGCAGATATAATATGATTATTCAAGTTTTTGTCATCTTAATAACATTATGGCAAGGAAATGGGATTTCATGAAAGTTGTTCTAATTAACATTGGTGTTATAAAATGGAATTTTCAGTGTATACACGCAGCATAGAAAAAATTGACACGGGAGTGTTTTACATCACAAGAATGTAAAATGGGGAAAGTTCTTCAATAGTTCCCTTTTTGTTATTTATGGCAGTGTTAAACTTTGCATTTTACACCTATTCACAGGTTTTTAATGGTGTCCACATAAAGTTTTGCATTGTAAACGATTCAATGGAGTAGGACACATAACAAGGCCAATTTTCAGCATTGTCTTTGTTTTGTTTGTAATAAACTGAGAAGTGGGTTTTAATCTGTCAAATTAAAATAACTTGTTCCCCATGCAACCTGTTATTTTGCACTTCCATTGTAGAAATTAACAAAACTAACAAGGCCAATTTTCAGCATTGTCTTTGTTTCGTTTGTAATAAACTGTGAAGTGGGTTTTAATCTGTCAAATAATCATTTCCCACGCAACCTGTTATTTTGCATTTTTGTTGTAGACATTTGTTTTTCGATAACAGAAGATTGTTAGGCTGTGTGTTCTCCTTGGAGAAGATTAAATTATTTCATATTATTTAAAAGATGCTTTTTCTGATGGTATTTAGAGTTACCTCTATATCATATTGAAAAACAATTTGTATCTTCATTTTGTGTTACTGTTTACTATATTTGGTTATTTTTTTTGTATAAAATAATAAATGTTAATTCTTTCTTTACTATACTGTGGCTAATTTTTGTGTATGAAAACTAATTCTTTCTTTATGTGTTATGTGCTTGTTTGCAGGTCAGTGTCCAGGTCCAGGTCCAGGTCTAGGTCACCCCAGCGCTCAGTGAGTAATTTTCATACGTGCTTTTAAGTTACTGTTAAAATACTCCAAAAGGAAAATTTAATGATTTTGCTTCATGCAACAGCCATCTTCATATAAACCTAGAACTCGTAGTCCCAGGAGTAGAAGCCCTAGCAGGAGTCGTAGCCCGAGTGGGAGCCGCAGCCGATCCTTTTCTCGTTCACCTGTAATGTTTTAACTTTTCTTAACTTGCTTTTAAAGATTGGGTAAATTGGCTTATTTTAGCAAGGTTCTATGTTATTGCTGTTTTGTATGAATCTTTTTCATCTACACAAGCAACAATGATTAAGGTGCTGTGATGTTGTACAGGTAAAATCAGGACGAAGCCGATCGGCAACTTCTAGAGGGGATTAATTTTTATTTTGTTAAAGGCGTTTAAATCTGGAATATTTATGGGGTAGCGAATGAAGAGTGTACCATGATTCTCCCACATTTTAGGATGAGGCATAAGTTTTTTTCTTGTAGGGAGATCAATTTGAGTTATAATGGAAAATTCTTGACGTATCCTATGATTGCCCCAAATTATGAATACATGTATTATTGTTAATTTGTTTGAACTTACAGTGGTTATCTGGCTCACAAGGGTAATCCAATTTTTTTGTTTTACCAGTTATATAACTTATCTGACTTGCATTCTGACTTAATTGTCTTATAAAAACATGAAAAATTGGCTCTATTGAGTAGATTTTCTAGAATGCTTAAGCCATACATTCATTTTATGGCTGTTCTTGACTGCTTGGGATTAACTTTAATTGTTTGGGGATGTGTCTGCTTAGATTGGTGTTCTTTGGATCCTGTGCTGTGTAGGAGGTACTGAAATTTAATTCATCGTTATGGTGCAGGGATGATAATTGTGGTGCTACATTTTTGTGGTATTTATTAATTGTAATTTAGTTCATTGTTTAATGTGTCCGTTTGAATTTGGATTTTGCCATGTGTTTTTTAAAGTTTTTTCAGTGTAACATCTTTCCGTCTAAACACGAAATGCCTACTTAGATGAGACAGGGTGTTGGGACGAACAATGTTTAATTTTGTGATAGATTTTTGACATGGTTGTGTTGGATGAACTGTAATTAGTTTATAGGCATATGCGTTACATTTTGTGGATAGTGAAGAATGGTTGTATTCATACCTGTTGAGATTTTTTGTTGTCCTATGCTCTGTTCATGATGCTCTTTATAGATATTTCAATTGTTTCTTATTAATGCCAAATATACAATACAGCAAGGATTTGTTTGATAGCTCTTTACCTAGCAAAATGCTGAGGGTTGCCAAAGTTGACCAATGTAATGGTAAGTTGAGAAGTTCCCTTTTCCATGCAAGAGGTTTAGCATGCCAAGTATCGGTATTGTCCATGTAGCTTTCTGAAAAATTTCTTATACCTTGTGATTTTAGTAATTCTGTGATATTCATGTAATAGCTGAATGCTTGGCTTACATTGTTTTGGTTTCACACATTACTAGTTTGGCTCAGGTTCTTTACTATATTTCTAATGTGCTGCTAATGTAATGTTTTTGAAGAGTTCTAGAAACAACAGAATTGGACTGTCTGGGTGGGTTCTTATAAGTGTTGACATGACATTTGGCTAGTTAACCGAGTAAAACAAGTTATATAACTAAATTTGGTATGCTTTTTATTGGTTAGCATGTAAGATATCATGTTATGGATCAGCTGGAGTGGGTGAGAGATGCTTAATTGTTGATCTTGCTTTTTATTGTTGAAACTATGGTGTAAAGTTATATTTCACCTGTGTGCCTGCTGTGCCATACTTGTAGATGCTATGTCATTTTTCTGCGACAGTTGCTTTTCCATTGGTTTATGTTGGATTTAATTTGTGATTAGCTTGAAGTTACAAGAAATTGACCAATCTTTATGCATTTTTGAGAACTGATTGGCTTGCTAATTGCTCACAATCAGGGGGAGCAATCTGTTGCTGGCCTCGTAAGCTTAATGTTTCCTTCCTATTGTGACAACTTCGAGACTAGTAGGAATAGTGTAACATGTTATATCATCTCTTTGAGCCTTCTAGCTAGTAATTTGTCTTTTATGCTTACAGATAGTTGGAGAGGTACGCTTTCTTGTCTTGTATGGGGAGAGATAATTGGGAAGGCTAACTTTCTTGTCATAATTAAATAGGTGGAAATATTGGAATTTAGTTTCAAACTGGGATTGTAAAAGCACAGATTACTTGCATATGGTTGAACAATGGGCTGTTGAGTGATGTGATGGGAGGTTGCTTAAAATTAAGGATTTCCCTACTAGGATTGCATAATGTTAAACTTCATGCTTGTCATTTAAATGGTACCGATATTTGTGAAGTAACACTAGCAGTTCTATGCTTACATTATTGAAACTAGTGCTCACTATTTATTGAGCAATATTTAAAGTTTTTACAACGCTTTCTATGTTGCAGAGAACAAAATGTTGAAATGTCTTATTTTTTTCTTGTTTGCCTAAAACTATTTAGTTGTCAAAGAGAATTATTTTTGGTTTCTACATGTGAATCAAGGATGTTTCTCGTGCCATTTAAAATGGACAATGAACATCATTTAATGGCAAAGAGAGGTGTTGAATGCTTGTCGAGTAGAGGAGTGCATGCTTCTCCTTTTCTTGTATCTCAAAGGAAAATAAAGGTTCTTTTAGTGGTAACGCAAGTTAATCCACTGAAATGCATAAAGACCAGCATAACTCAGCTGGAAAAAATATGCATGGTGTCGTGATAGTGGGATATTGACAATTTGAAATAATCGAATGCAAAGTTAGGATGTTAAACGAGGGGTGTGTACTAAGCTCAATAATTGAGAGTGTTGTCCAATGGATAAGGAACTACATGATTTGTGCAGCTACACATGGTAACAATGTTTTTCGATTAGTGTGATTGCTTGAAATGATCTTTTGGATCTTTTACCTTGTCAGAAGACAAGTTTGTTGGTCAGGAAGAGATTTGTGATTGCAGCTGCGGATCCATTCATTGTATTCATTTTGGCAATCTGAAGCGTTGTCTTGCAACTTTGCTTAAAAGTCTTCTGCATTGCCTTCTATTTTTGAATGAAATTAGGGATTGACATTATTGATAAAAAACTTGGTAGGGTTGCCAGAGGTCTCAGCCGGGGAAGTATGGCACTTTGATCAAGCCCCTGAAATTGAATTATAACAAAAAAACAACAGGCTAAGTGTTTTGACATGCAACTTTTTTTTTATTCTTTTTAATTGTACCAAATAGAAGTGTGCCTTTGTTTGAAGAGTGTTTATCTTTTGGATACCTTTCGAGGATTCTAAATGTGGGATTGATTTGTTGATAAAAATGAATGTATTGAATGTCTTTTAAATACTAGCACATACCATGACAGTAATTTTTTAAGGGTAAATGGTCTGGTTGACCAAATTTATGTCTTTAAATACTAGCACATATCATGGCAAAGTCGGTTAGTTTGTAGAAGGGTAAATGACCAAATTTGAGATTTGAATTTTACATAAGAAATACAGTATGTGACTACAAACTTGTTGTGGAGTAGAGTAACAAGAGTAACAATTACATCTAGTTGTGGCAAATGGCTAAATGGATATTGGTGATGGAAAACAATTAAATACAATTTGAGGGGTGGAAGAGAGAAATGCATACGAGTGTAAGTAGAGTAGGATTTAATGTTTAGGGGCATGAGTGTGTAAATAGATAGATGCTATTTTTAATTACGTATATGTATTATGATAGTACAATAGAATAGGCACAAAAACACAAATGTGAAATGGTAGGGGTCTGTGAGTTCTGCCCCTATTACAATTTTTTTTGGCGAGTGTTAATGAGCAAAGTTGTGCAATTTCACCAAAATAGTGTCATCTATAAAGACTAGTTTCAAGTGTATGTATTGTAAAAATTGATATAATTTGGTTTTAGGATTGTTGTGTACCTTATATTTAGTGTAGTGAATTCTTGTTGCAAGAGGAAGGTTGTCATTCAGTTGTATCAAAGCCCAGGTTGAGGTCCTTGAAGGTAATGTGTATGACAACGTCTATGGGGCTGTTTAGAATGCACGATCCCATAGCATGGTGGATGTGTATTGGGTCTTATTATTGTAGTAGGTTGTAACAAGTTCAGTTTTCTTTTAATTTTCTTTTAATAATGTATTTGATATGTTAAAATAATTGCCTTGAGGAGATAGAGGCCAATATTGATCATTGTAGAAGCCATTGTAGAAGAAATGTTTGAAGAATTTCAAAGAAGGTTCGTAGCCTTGGAATGAATTGTCAATTAGAAAGGAAAAAGCCCTGAAAGTAAATATCCTAGTCAACAAACAAAGTTGGTAATAGCCTCTCCAACAAAAAATGGTGTAAACAAAATCAATTTGGATATGAAGCTTTAGATAACAACAAAACATTAATCTAGACTAAAGACAATAAACCAAATTTGTAAACACATAAATAATATGGCCTGACCACAAGAGTCGATTACAACCAATCAACATTGGTAAATAAGAATTTTGATCGGGGCTTTGCGTGCCAATGAAATTGTGCTAACAAAGAATCAAAACTGAATAAAGTTGCAAAAGAGAAACCAGGAACCTCAAGACTAAAAAATGGTAAAAGCTATTAGTGAGGAAGGAGGTTGTAGAAAGCAAGCTATGATACCATGTTACGGTTTTCACCCAACCCAAAGAGCCAATCTGTAGACACACCTTCACAACAAAGAGAAAATCAATACAATAACTAAAGTATTGAGATAAGCTGAGATGAGAAATAATGTACAATAACCTTTCTTATAAAGGCAAGATCGGTGGAGAAGAGAGCACAAGATATGGACATGTGCCTCAATTGCAAAGGATAGTATTGTTGTCAATCAAGATTGTGCCTATAACAAGATGTGGAATCTAGCTATCCTGTTGAAACATGGAAACACTCTCAGGTCGTGGGCATCTTATGGTGAGAGTGAGTCTCCAAGATTACAAGGTCGGTTCCTTAATGGTACTCACCTAAACTAAATTTGAACGAGGAAAGGGATAGAAAGAATTGCTTGTGAAATTGAAAGACTAAAACTAATGGGTGATGCACCAGATGAATAAGGTAAATTGTAGCTGATAAAATTAACCAAAACTCTCTAAATACACCAAAACACTCACAACCTCAATCAATATGTTATGCAACAATGTTTCTTATGACAGATCCCATTACTATCACGCCTTTAAAGGAAAACAAGATTGTTTTCTCCAATTTCAGCACAACAATGGAGGACACAATCACAGACTTGCATTAATAGATATCAAATCTTGCATTTAACAATAAAAGAGTTTGATAAAATGAAGGTTAATACACAATACGATCAAATTATCCACAATAGTGCTCAACACATGAATAATTGAGAATGAATCTGTATCTCTATAAAAATGATGATGAAAAACTTGCTACAATATGCTTAATACAATCTACCAAAATCTACAATGTGCAAAACGTTTGCCAAAAGAGAGAACCTTCAAAAAATGAGGTCAAAATACAAGATATAGGCCAAGAACACCAAAGGGTCGAATATATGAGAAAAACAAGGAGAAAGAGGGGTTAAATTGCTATAAACATGCATTTGACCACCTCAAGACTCCCCAAGACACAAGTAAAACTCATGTTGAACTCCAAATCAATCACAACTGCCCCAAAAACATGCAAAATTATGTGGTCGTATGCAACTGAAAATCCCCCAAAATTAGGAACATAACTGTGAGTAACTTAAGCACAACTGCATGAAAGGCCCTATCAATTGATATACCACTGGAAAATGGCCTCAAACTACATAAAAATCCTCCAAACTGCCCACTGAATTTGAAAGAAAACAAAACCCCTCCTTGGCCTATATGCACATGCAAGAAAGCAAAATGCCCTCTAACCACTGCAAAATGAACTCTACTTTTGCTCAAAATAGAAACTCAAGGTCTCATGCAAATCACCAAGGACTCCAAAAACATGTACCATTTTATATTATTACATTTTCAAATCGAATATTTACTAAAATAGTTTATAATATACTATTTTAATAAATATTAGTTACACAAAAAAAATTGCAAAATATAAAACAAAAAACAAAAACAAAATAAAAATAACTTTTATATCTATATTTATTAGGTAAGTAAAGCTCATTACCTAATATTATAAATATAAATTTATTAATATTTTATTTCCTAACCCTGCAGTCTTCTTTATGAAAAAGACTGTCAAAAATAAAATACAATAAGGCACGAGCCTTTCCTCCCCACATGGGATAATTAGGGTATAAAACCCTAAAAAACACAACTTTTCATTTCCATTTTATCATTCCTCTGCACTATTCGAGCGCCATGGTGATGGAATAGGGTTTCTGTGGAGTTTAATGGAGATTGCTGGAGATTTTCTTGAAATTTTGTTTTAGATTTGACTCTTATTCAAGTAAACTCGAAATCTCCTCTGTAAAAGAAAATATAATTTTATGCAAGAAAACTTGTGTTTGATTGAGAATCTGCCTCTATTCCTTAATTGTCTGGCACCCATCAGGAGTTTTTGCGTTGTTTTAAGTTTTCCTTTTACTGTGACCACCATGCTTGATTAGGGTTTTTCCTTTGATATTGGCTCCGCTCAAACACAAAATGACTTTGGAAAAGTTTATTCCAGTTTGAAACTTCAGTATCCTGCGCTTTTCCGTCTCACAAGTCACGGCTCAAAAATCTGTATATGGAAGTGAAACATGGTGAATATGGCATTTTTCCTTCATCTTTGCACTTCTTTGGTTGAGAAACTTGAAATGTGATTGTGGCACGATCTCTGAGTGCTTTCTTTCTAGCCACGAATGGTTTCTAAAATGCTTGTCTCATTTTCTGCATATTTGTTAGATATATCTGATATATGTACCCATCTATGCATTCTGATTTGGGTTTTTATGCCCGTTCTCTGGGGCTTTCATTCTTTGTCCATGCATAGGAGCCCACGGGATTTCACTTCAAATAACCTATAAAAGAAAGAAATAACGAGTCTTCTCTCCACTCGAGGGTTTCATGTATTCCTGTAGTCGTGGTTCCAATCTGTATTTCTGTGCCTTTGGTGTTGTGGCCGTTGTTTCCTTATATGCAGGCCGTGAATCCCTTTTGCAAAAACAATGAAAAATTTCCATTATTTCCATTATTTGCTTTCCATGTCTGTAATGGATATCACTTGATATTGTTAACTCATAGATCGTTGTTTTTCTGCTTAATGGCTAGAGGTTAACCCTATGACCAAATCTTATAATGATACTTCATTTTTTAATCAATGCTATAGCATTTTTGGTTATTAGCATCATGATTATCTTTGCGTATCATGCTAAATACGATCCTGTTGTACTATCCAGATCATCGTGGCATTGTTGTTTCAATGTTTTGATATACATACATTATACATAAATCACTATCTAGCTTGCTCCTCACCTTGAATATCTCTGATTTCATGATCATGTGAGTGGAATGTATTGTCTTCCTCTTGTCCACTGGTTGTCCTTCATAAGAAGATACTATAACACCGTTTGATCATTGTCATGCATTATATATCTGCAAACTTGATTTGAAGTTATAAAAAAATTGCCCGATGTAAAAGATTGTATATCATTATTATCGTGAGGCATTGTTTCAATTCTGTTACAACAATCCATTCTGTCTTTCGTAGGAACTGTCATGTGATTTCCTCATTAATGCTCATTGAATGCTTTAACAACACCACCCCTTTAAATTGTCATTGTCATTACTCCATTTTAAGCATTTTGGCACTATTTGTAGCATTTTTTTCGTTCTCTGTGAGGAACCTCCTTACAGCAATATGGTGAGAATGCACGAAATCACAGAATATAGAGCAATAGCAGAATGCAAAATGAATCTATTGATCGCGAGCCACTTCGAGGGGGTAACCTCCTTTGAGCAAGCTCAATACAACAAATTCGTCGGTATCCAGCAAAGGCCTCAACCTACTCTTATATACTAAGTACGATCTAGAAAAGTAATACTACCTATGCATGTGGGATAATAAAATATACTCACGGGACGACTTACAAAGCATATGC
>MU224437.1:1612876-1632363 GCA_018584345.1 Thuja plicata
AAAAGTAATACTACCTATGCATGTGGGATAATAAAATATACTCACGGGACGACTTACAAAGCATATGCGTCCAACAACACTACACTAACCAAATAAACAGAAGGAACACACAGGTTCCTAACATTCTCTGTATCATCATTTGTATTACTATAATATTATCTTCTACATTGTGTGTGATAGCATCCTCTCCACCTTGAGCATGCATTGTTTAAAACATTTGCATGCTCTAAACTCAGTGCCTTTTGTATGCTCATGTTGTCGTTACTTGACTTCATCATTGCTGTTCATGAAAGCAGTTCCTTGTGATTATGAATATACTACTATATTTATTATAACTGTCTTTAGAATTGATGCAGGAGCATCTAGGGATTTTGGAAATCTTGCATCAACAAAAATAATTGTGTTTTCTTGTTTGGTTAGTCTGGTGTTTTGGTTAGTAGTCAATCTGTGATTGTTCTTTTTGGTTGTGGCCATGGAAACATGTTCTTGGTTTCATCGCGCATAAGTTATGACAGATTCTTCGCGTGTCTATCTTGTTCTTCATTTTCCCAGTTGGTTGTTGTATTTCCGATCGTTTCCCGATCTTCCAGTGGGTTTTTCCGAGCTCGGTCATGCCAGCTCATTGTTATGTTTGAGGCCGACTTTGTTGTATGATCACATCTCTTAAATATTTCATTGGAGGTTGTTCTAATGATTTGGGTCCTGACCTATTTATTGTAATACATTTTCTCAATTATTGGGGAATGTAATCTTTTCTAGGCCGACCCGATGTTGCAATGGATTTATAAGCATATGGACTTGTTCCTAAAGGATACGTGATCTCATAAGATTATTTGGCTTAGCTTGGCTATGATTGTAAGGGTTTTTGAGTGTAATTGGGCATGTATGCTGGGCATGTAAGACTGCATGTTGCAGGTCTGTTGTAAATGATTTTTGATGATAATAAAAGACTGGATCTCTCATTTTCTTGCTACTTGTCTTGTTTCTTCAGTTGTGTTATATTGGCTGGAAGGTTTGGACCAATCTCCTTGAGGTTTATCCATCCTTGAATGTGTCAGGTGGTATCAGAGCCAGGTTGAGCAAGGTAGAGTGAGGTTGAGATTCCTGTGTTTGCAAATCCAAGTTCATGACTTGTGAAGCCCTAGACCTGTTGATCATGAGGTGGCAGAGTGAAGATATGACTCGCAATCACAAAGGAATTGTGCAAGGTGGCTAGGAAGGGTTGCTACTGATTGTTGAGAGTTGAAGGCATATCGAGGGTGTATAGATCACTGGTTGGAGAAGCATCTTGTAATATATCATCGGTTGGAGAAGTAGTTGCACCTAAGGATTGAAAGATTCCACCTAGAAGGATGAACCCTAGAAGGATAGAGAAAATGATAGAAGACTTTAGGGTTGAGACGAGGAAAGAGATCAGAAATGTGTTGACTGAATTGAGAAGGAATCCTGAGACTGAAGAAGAATTTGAGGAGGCTGCTGAAGATCTTGAGACTGTAGATACTGAGATCTCTGCAGATGAGGAAAGGTTATTGAGAGCTATGGAAAAATAAGTAAAAGTCATAGGATGGATGTTTCTATTTTCACTGGTTCATTGCATCCTGAGGATTTGATAGATTGGATTGGAGAACTAGAAGACTACTTTGAGCTTGAAGACATTAGAGATCCACAGAGGGTTAGGTTAGCCCAGACTAAGTTGAATGGTCATGCTGCCTTATGGTGGAAGGAATTGTAGAAAGATAGAGAGGAGCATGGTGAAACAAAAATCACTAAATGGAAGGTAATGATTTCTAGGTTAAATTATAAATTCATCCTTGAAGATTATGAAATAGAGTTGTTCAAGAAGTTGCATAACTTGAGGCAGAAAGACATGAGTGTGGAAGAATACATAGAGGAATTCTACAAGATGACTAATAGATCTAGTCACAAAGAAGTATCTAAGAAGAAGGTGGCTAGGTATGTTAATGGTATGAGATTTAACATTCAAGATGAGTTGAGTATGTTGAGGATTTATACTATTGAGGATGCTTATCAATATGCATATTAAGGGCTGAAGATAAGTTGAAGAGAAGACAAAGTAACCCTAGAGGAAGAGAGAAACAAGCTAGCAACAATGAGAAAGAAAAGAAAACCATTGAAGTTGAATTTGATCAGAGAATGCCTAGAAGAGGGAATGGTAGCAAGGAGTTCAAATGTACTTGTTTCAAATGTAGTGGCATAAGACATAGGGCTTTTCAATGTTCTGAAGGATCTAGTAAGAAAATGGGAAAACCGAATCTTATGGCACACGAGAAACAAAATACTGATGAATTAGTGGTTAATGAAGAAGAAACTGAGATAGGAGAGTCTCTTATGCTTAGGAGAGTCATGTAGAGTAAGAAGGAAGCTGGACCTTTACAAAGGAGGAATTCATTTAGTACTGTTTGCAAATCAGGAGGTAAATGTTGTAAGGTTGTTGTGGATAGTGGTAGTATTGAAAACTTGGTATCAGAAGAGATTGTGCAGAAGCTTGGATTGAAGAGACTTAAGCATCCTTGTCCTCATGGGATAGGTTGGTTTTAAGATGAACACATGGTGGAGGTGAAAGATCAATGTTTGATTAATTTCAATATTGGACCTTATAGAGATGAAGTGTTATGTGATGTGATTTTCATGCTCTTTTGGGAAGACCTTGGCAATTTGATAGAGGAGCTATTCATGATTGCAGAAGAAACTTGGTTACAATAGAGAATGATGGACATAAGTTTACTTTAGCTCCTTTGAGGGAAGAAGTGCAAGGAATTTGAGTATGGTAAATAGTTATTGTTCAGAGAAGCAGACTACAAAGGTTAGAATAGATCGGAAGAAGGATCTTGAAGGTAGCTCTGATGAAGGCAAGTTTGTATCAGATTCTAAGAAGAGTAAGGTGAAGCAACATAGGATCTTGGCTGTTGAATAGATAAAGGTTTGTAACAAAGGTAGATCAATTATGCAAAAGGGAGGAGGCAGTGATTTGAGCTCTGATTTTGATAGGAGATATGACTGATTGAGTGCATAGGAGATTAAGTTGATGGATATGACAGAGGCGAGCGCAGAGGTAGAAAGGAAGAGAGTTACAGATAAAGAGGATGTTTGGATAAAAAAAAGCATGGGATTTATGTTCCACGACTTGTCAAATGTTCATAAGTTTCTCTTATAGAACATTTTATTTTACCAGGGGTGTTTGATGCAAGAGCATCTTAGGATCTTGGCAATCTTGCATAAAAAATATGTGTTTTCCTGTTTGGCCAGCCTAGTGTTTTGGTTAGCGGTAGATATGTGATTGTTCTTTTTGGTTGTGGTCGTGTCACTGTATTCTTGGTATTGTCCTGAAGCTTATCCTATGATCACGCATCATTTGGTTTTGTTGCGCATAAGTTATGGTAGATTATTCGAGTGTTTGTCTTTTTCATCATTTTTTCGGGTGGTTGTGTTTTCAATTGTTTCCCAATCTTCCGGTGGGGTTTCCGAGCGCGGTCATGCCATCTCATTGTTATGTTTGAGGTCAACTTTATTGTATGATCACATCTCTTAAATCTTTCATTGGAGGTTATTTTAATGATTTGGGTCCTGACCTATTTGTTGTAATACATTTTCCCAATTATTGGGGAATGCAATCTTTTCTAGGCCGACCCGATGTTGCGATGACTTTATAAGCTTATGGACTTGTTCCTAAGGGATACGTGATCACATAAGATTATTTCACTTAGCTTGGCTAGGATTGTAAGGGTTTTTGAGTGTAATCAGGCATGTAAGACTGCATGTTGTAGGTCTGTTGTAAATGATTTCCGATGATAATAAAAGGGTGAATCTGTAATTTTCTTGCTACTTGTCTTGTTTCTTCCATTGTGTTATATTGGCTGCAAGGTTTGGACATATATCTTTCGTTGGAATTATTGGAATGCACTGAGAGGGGAGGGGTGAATCAGTACCTCTAAAACTTTTTATGTGATTGACCCATTAACCTTTGTGTCATCAAATTTGTATATACCTATCTATCTGTTCATCTTTGATTATGTATGTGTGATCATAATATAAGTTATTTATATGTATAAACATTCAAGAAACATTCATGAAAAAAATAACACATAACACATGATATGATATCGCAGAAAACTTCTGTTATGAAGTAAAAATTGCGGTGGGGATGTCTACCCACAAAACTTCACTATCTACAGATAAGAAGGGAGCCGGTAAAGGCTTACAAATGATCACTTCTGATGATTAACCCTGTTAAGAGTATTAGAGTGGAGACCTGTTAGGATCTACTTCGTTTGAAGCTTTAGCAACACCGTTAGGTGTGCACTCTATTAAGAGATTTATCAAAGAACTGTTAAGTCCACCTTCTACAAAAGGATTTTTGTTGTGATGCACTTGTTAGAATGTAACTACAATATAAATGTTGATCTGATAGTGAATGCAATCTCTAATTGCTGATAACAGATCCTGTATAGATTACAATGTATGTATGTAATCACCTTGAGTGATTGAGTAATACCTTGTCTCTGCTCGTCGGTAGCCTTCTTGTGTTCTTGATAACTGCTGTGATCTGTTTATGAACTTTGCATAAATTCTCTTCTTCTGCTTAGATTCTCTCCATAGCTACTATCATTCTTCAAATGATTACAAGTCCTTTTTTATTACTAATGATGGAACATCTATTTATACTAGTTTCTAGCTCTATTCTTGATTCACGTTTTTCAAATTAACTCTAGATCCAAGGTTTACAATTTGACCTTGATCTTTAGTTAGATATGTTTTAGATCCGTTAGGATGCTTTAAAACATTTGCAATATGCTTTCTTGACCCTTAAGTTAAGATTTAAAACAAATAAAAACTCTATAAATAGAATTACATTGCTTTATCTGACGTGTAAAATCAGATCCAGTTTTTGCGGGTTCTTTAACTGACTGTCGGTTCTGATGGTCGGGCTGCTCTGTCAGTCTGTCGGTTTTCTTCTCCGTCGGTGTTCCTTACTTGAACTGTTCGTCGGGTATGCCTTTTCTGCTCCGTCGACGATGTTCTCAAAACTGTATCGTCGGTTATGCTTGTCGTCGGTAATTTCTATACTTAGTATTTTCACGTTAGACATTTTGTCCTGTCGGGCATGCTTGTTGTCCGCCGGTTATGCTTATACCGATGACCTTCATCATGTTTTTCCCTTTAAGTATACTAATGGAAAAACTTAATGTCATCATCCTTGAGGTTTCTCCATCCTTTACTGTGTCAAGAATTGTACGTTGCTATTAATAACAGAGAAATATAATGCCCACTACTATCATTGGTAAGAAGTTCTAAGGATGCTTCTTTTCATTTATTTATTGAATAATTACTGATGATATTTGATCACTGTTATTACATCATTCCTTTCAAATATAATACCATGACACAACTTCCTGCAACTGTCAATGAAGGTTCACAGTAACTCTGCTCTTTGTGCTCTTTATCATTACCAAACACTTATCTTGTAGCTAGAAACTTGTAACATGAAATGTTGATTATATCTTGATGTCACTACTCTTTCATTGTTTCATTTTATACCATAGTCAATATTCCTGTAGCCTTGTACTGATTGATGTGTCTTTGATAGAACATAACAATAAATCAATAAATGCATAGCAATGACTTTGTTCCTTTGATATTCAAATGATTGTATCTGACCACATCTTGCATGCTGATTTTCCTTATCTGTACTGAATGTATCATGACTACTTCCTGAATGCTTACCTTTCTATAGTATCTTCGGATATCATTACATGGATTATGCCATTTATTTTGCTTGAGATGTTCATGCACATAAATTTCTCTTGCTGATCACACAATCATTATAGTTACATAACTTGTTGGATAATAAGAAATTCCTCTAAATGCTTGTATCCATATCTACTCTGGTTGCAACATGCCCTTCTTTTCTTTTTTACCAATCTTTTCCTCTGATTGATCAAGCATCTGTTGGTATTTGGTAATATGTTTAGATATTGTTAGTTGGTTGTCATTGATGTCAACTAAGCGAGTACAAGTCCTAATATACACCAGGTAAAGCAAAGATACAATCAGTAAGAAGGTCATACATCACCTTGGTCATGGTCATGGTCATGGTACAAACCAAATTCTAAGGAGAGGTCATAGAATTAGCTTCAACCAGTTTACATTGCAAAGTGGCTCCAACCACAACTTATTTTGTTGAGTGGTGATAGATTTTTGAGTTTTGAGTGTCACAGACACCAAGTTAGGTAGAAATCTTATGTTCTTGATCAACTGGTCAGTAGATCACAGATTGGTGAGTGGTAAAGTATATGCCATCATTTATAATAATTTATATGATTTGGAATAAAGGTTATAAATCCAATGTATGGGAATTTAGAAGATTGATGCAAGCATTTAAGACAAACTTGAGGTGTTGCATTGGAGGAGTCAAAACGTGTTTGACTATCTTGGAGATATAAACTTGCAGATCTTATCCTGACCTAACGCGGTCATGATAAATCATTTCTTTATCAAGATTATCAATTTGACACATGGTATTATCTCATGAAAGAAATTTGAAGCTCAATTTTAAGTCGGTGCAAGTTGTTTATATAAGGAAACATAGAGAGAGAGAGAGAGAGAGAGAGAGAGAGTTGTTGAAGAGTTTTTTTGGGTGATTAGGGTTTTATGATTTCAAGTTGAAGTTGAGATCAGAGAGGTGAGAGAAGAAATAAGTTACAAAGCACAAAGGTATAGAGTATAAAGAACTTATAGGATATGCTAAGAAAACAGTGCTACATCCAGATCATTTATCTTGTTGTTTCTTAATAGTTGCAACAGGAAAAATCCCTTAACCGGGTGAACTCTAACAAGTTCTTTTTGTAAATCCTTTAATAGGGTGACTTCTTTATTGAGGTTTTAAATCCTCCAGTGAGGTAGATCATAGTTGATCTTATTGTACTCCTAACATTTTACTAGTCACTCCTAACAGGGTGAACCCTCAGAAAAGGTATTTGTAGCTCCTAACAGGTAAAACTCATATACTGTAGTATTGGGCTTGTGGGTGTCATCCCCACAGTGGTTTTTTCCCTCTTACAAGGGTTTGCACGTAAAAAATATAAGTGTTATGTGTGATGAGTTTTTGGATGCTTGATAATACTTTCTTTCATATATTTGCATAAAGTTATTTACTTTATAGTTTGAAAATTATTTCAGCAGTTATTTGTTTCAGTGGTGGAATTAGTTTATTATTTATTTGTACTTATTTTCCCCCCTCTCAGTACCTATTATTCCTATAATTGGTATGAGAGCTTTGGTCCTTTTTGGTGCTAAGTCTAACAACTTGGGAAAATATCCACTATGGAAGATAGGTATGAGATGAAACTTGATAATGCAAACAAGATGATCAGGGAGCTAAAGGAAAATTTGAGACATTCTCTTGCAAAAAGGAGAGAACTTGTTGATAAGTTGAGTGAGAATCAAGACTACATTGAATAACTATTTGAAGGAAGTACATCTGAAGAATATAAAGAAGCAGTGACAAATCTTTTGGAAAAGAACAAGAAGCTTACATAAAATATGGCTAATCTAAGAAGGGAGCTTGAAAGTTAGTTTGTCAGGATGTGTGAAGATCTGGAATAGAAAAGGAGTGCAGTAGCTTCCAAGAAAGTTGTTGACGCCCTAAAAGTAAAAGGTGAAGAGCTTGTCAAACTAAGAAAGGAATTTACCCTATATCATAATCAAATGCAGGATATTGTTGTAGAGAACCTTCAAGTACTAGATGAGAATGAAAGACTTAGGAAGATGAATGAGTCATTAAGGAAAGATATGGAAACTAAGAAAGAAGAAAATGAAAAACTAAGAAAGTACAATGAAAGCTCACAAAATCTTGATGAAAAAATGAATATTCAAAGGAGACACATAGATAAAACTGATCTAGGTTATTCAAGAGAAGGAACATTCAAAGTTTGAGAGTCCTCTAAAGCTGAACCTAAGGAGGAACATACAGATCATAAGGTAGATCCAATCAAATTAGGTAAGAAACCTAACAAACCTACTTATTATAACTATGGAAAGCTTCATCATACTGAAAATGTGTGTAGAAGCATACCGATGATTAAACCTTACACTTTTAATGGGTATTGTTACAATTGTCACAAGTATGGTCATGCTGCATATGAGTTTAGATCTAGGAGTAGATCTAGTGATGGATCCAGTGGAGGTAACTTTGATGGATACTATTTTTCATGCAACAATTATGGACACAAATCTGAAAATTGTAGATCAAGAGTATATGCACCTAGGTCATGTGTTCCATCGGTAATACTGTTAGAAGTGAAAGACAATTCAACACTACATGTTTTGTATGTGGTAATTATAGACACCTAGTAATAAACCACATAATGAGAACTATGAGAGGTAATGTTGGTCCTTGGAAGTCAACATGTATGACATGTTTTTTATGTCATAAGATAGGTCATCTGGCTAAAGATTGTCAGTTTAAGAACCAATCTCCTCATCAGTCAGAAGATGGAAAAGAAAAGCAGGTTGCTAATATTGATGAAGTGAAAAGTGATATGAAGAAGAAAAGGGTGAAGAAAGGTGATCTGAATTCCCTTGAGTTGATTGAGAACTCCACGAGTTCAGGAAATGTGGAAGTTCCATCGGTAAACTAAGCATATTATTTTCTTAAGGGGAGTACTTAAAGACAAATCCATTATCGATCCCCTAGAATCAAGAGAAGAAAAGATCTATATGCACATTATGGTGTAAGTTTCCATGATTTTATATTTGAGATTGTGTATAGACCACACTGAGGTTTGAAGGTCAATATCTATTTGATAGCAGTTATTACTGTTGGTTGATCACCAACCAGTGGATACGTGTTAACCGGTGATGTGACACTATTCGTACCGTTGATGTATGCAATGTCTATTTACTAATGATGTATAAAGGGACAAGTAATTTCTTTTGACACTCTTACTTTCTATTGAGAATTCGAGAGCTATCTTGAGCTAGTGTGTGCAAAAGGTTATATTGGTAATTGAGATCTTGAGTTAGCTTCATATCGATTTTTCGTGAAACTCTAACTTGGGTATTGTTAGATATCATTTTAGTCTGTGGTTAGATTTGTGTGCTTTTGCAGTTGGTCGTAATGGGTGAAAATATTGATGCACCAGATCTGGTGAACATTTCTGGGGAACCTCGGCCCATATTCAAATTGCATCCTGTAACCACCCTAATTTGGTCTGCTCTGACCATAGACCCTATTTTCCCTAAGTGTGATCATACCCCCAATTATGTCAAAACAATTCTTCAATTTATTGGCATAATTCATTTAAATCAAATTTAATCTCCTAAGTGATTTAATCACTAAATTACATTAATTGCCTTAGCCAATCAAATCAAATCAATTCAATTATATCAAAAACATGGCTAAGGTAATTAATTAAAAGGAATTAAATAAAATCCTATTTACACCTCATCACTTGCAAAAATCCAATCCCCTAGCCTAATTAATTTAATTAATTAGCTATAGTCCTGATTAATTATAAAAAGAAACCAATGTTGGGATTAATGGGAAGTAGTACTGAGAGGGGAGGGGTGAATCAGTACCTCTAAAATTTTTAACTCTTTTCTCCTTTCATCACTAGCAATCATTCTTTACTGTATTACCAACCATTACTGATGTTCTTCTTATGCATATAACATTAATTCATAATCTTTAATTTTTTGCAACATTCATAGAAACATTCATGAAAATAATAAACACATAACACAAGATGTGATATCGCAGAAAAATCCTGTTAGGAAGTAAAAACTACGGTGGGGATGACACTCACAAAACTTCACTATCCGCATAATGGAAGGGAGCCAGTAAAGGCTTACAATTGATCACTTCTGATGATCTACCCTGTTAGGAGTATTAAAGTGGAGACCTGTTAAGATCTACTCTGTTAAGAGCTTTAGAAACATTGATTTAAGTGTGCACTCAGTTAAGAGATTTACAATAGGACTGTTAGGTCCACCTTTCTTGAAAGGATTTCTTAAGTGTACTGCACTTGTTAGAATGAGTACAATATGTTTGACCTGACTGTATGCAATCTATTATTGCTGATCACAGATCCATTAAAGCTCTCATAATATTAATATCACATATAGTGATTGATGAATACCTTTTCTTTGCTCGTCGGTAGCCTGTGTTCTTGTTCTTGAAACTGATTTGATTCTTTTATGTCCTTCTACATGAATTATCTTTTCTAATCCTTAGATGATGTCAGTGGCTACAATCCCCATCGAACAAAAACATATTCACAATAGATTGATCATCTATTTATACACGTATTTGACCTATTCTAGAATCACACATTACAATGTTAACTCTAGATCCAAGGTTTACAAATTGACCTTGATCTTTAGTTTGCATGTTTTAAATCAATAAAACTAATTAAAACAATAATAGTTACATTGTTTCCTCCACACATAATGGATTTAAAACAAATCAAGAAGCTAAATATACAACTTCAATGTTTTATCTGACGTGGAAAGTCAGATCCACTTTTTGCGGGATGTAACTAACTGTCGGTTCTTGGTCGTCAGGTTGAACTAAAAGTCTGTTGGTGTTCCTTTGTTGAACTGATCATCGGGTTCCCTTCATATGTCGAGTTCCTCTCTTTGCTGTTCCGTCGGGTTCCTTTATCCTTTTTGTCATCGGGTAACAATGAATAGTGTTTCTTGGGATGCTTTGAACTTGGCAGTATCGGGTAACCTTAGCATCGGGTAGTGCTGTGCCCTGTCTGTCGGTGTAGTGTAAACCGATGGTGTATATCATGTTTTGCTTTGTATATACTAATGGAAAAATATAATGACTTCAACCAAAAGCTTAAATAATTAATTTCCCCTATTATTGAATGAATATATTATTTATATAATTCAATTCATTAATATTCCCTTTAACCCCTAACCTAACCTATCTCAACCACCTTAACCCTGGGTTCTAACTAATCCCAACCTCTTCACCCATGCTAAACCTAATTCTAATCTTAATCCCATCTTAACCCTCTTCCTAATGATGTCGTATTCATAATCTTTTGATTAAGAATTCAAATCATTCCAAAAAGTCCACTTTCTCAAGCTTGGACTTATACCCTCACCATGCGTCATAAATGCCATCCCTCATTAAGGCTCTTACACATGCATTTAATGGTCTTATCTCTCCTCTCACTCCTAAATTCTTCTATAAATAGAATGAGTTTTAAGCTCAATGGGCCCCTAATTTTTGATTGTTGAAAGCATTGTTATGCTGTTCATATTATTAGAGATCTATATTGCATTTTAACTTTCATATTATGCATTGTTATAATCCTCATTTTTAGAGCTTAGAATGCATATTTCTTGAGCATGTAGATTAGTTTCATTTAAATCTTTCATTCTAGGTTGTATATGTCACTGACAAATGCATAATCTAAGGGCAATTATGACATTTTTCACACTCTTAGATATGAAGCAATAGGTCAATTTTAGTGATTGATATGCTTGATAATCCTTGTTTTTCACTAATACAATGACTTATTGAAGTGTTGTGTTGCATCTAACAGGTACACAAAATAACACACATTTCTGGAGCCCACTGCGGGGCAAAATCTTGGATTTTACCTCACCGTCAATTCATTTTCTACTAATTTGTCTCCCCAGATTTTAGGAACAAAGTCATTTTTGGTCGCCAAGGTTCGCATCTCGGATATTGGATCGCATCGCAAAATCCTGGATCGCACCCTGGATGTCAGAATTTGCATCCTGGAAATCCTGTATCATTTTTGGTAAAGGCTCGCATCTGGTATGCATTGTATTGTTTTTGGTACATTTGATCACATCTGGGACAAAGGATCGTATCCAGGGATTCTAAGGTCATTTTTGGTTAACAAAATCACATCTCATTTTTGGATTTGAAAAATAAAAAGCCTAACCACTAATCTTTTGCTAATGTCTGTTTCTGTCTTTTAAACAACCTAACTTTCGTTTGTAGATCGTCGTCAGAGACTCTTTTGCTAAAAGAGTTGGAGATAAATTACTAACTTATGGTTTGTAGGTGGTTTAGTAGCTCTATTTCATTTTATTTATTTGAGGCATTGAAACTAAGACACATTTTCTAATCACTTGCTAAATCAATCAGATTAGTATGCTCTTTTCTTTCAAGGAAAATAAAAAAATCAAAAGTTGGTTTAAAATTTGAGAGGAATTTGGAGTAATCGAACAAGGCAAACAAACTCATTGTTTAATTAACTTTTGGCAAAGTAATTGAACAAGCAAATCATTAAACTTTGTGAGATTAATTGAACAAGACTCACAGTTTAAATTTCCCTTTGGATAAGTAATTGAACAACACAAAGCACTAAATATTGTGGGAAAAAGAATGACTCATTGTCTAAATTTGGATAGAAATTGAACAAGCAAATCACCTAAGTTTGGGGAAATTGAACAAACAAACTTTTCTTTCAAGTACTTGTGTTTTTATTAACTTAGGAATATTTAAATCAAGCTGAAGCATACCTTTCAGCCTCAATAGAGGATTTGCTCTTCCTTCCAAGTGGGGGAATCAAAAACTTGATATGGGGGATTGGGTTGTGAGTGAAGTGGTTTGAGGGAACGAACAAGTGATTGAAGTGCTTTTGAAAGAAAACGGCATGGACTAGGAGAGTATGCTCTTCTTCTTTCAAAGAATCAGAAATCTTGAAATCCTAAGCTCACCAATCCTTTGTATGCTTATTCAACATTAGAGGGCCTGCCAAATGAGGGAAAAATCTCCTGGGAATGACCCAAGTGAGGACAAGTTTTACGCCAACCCTTCCAAATCACTATAAATAATTGCTTCCTTGTAGGCCAAAGCCTTGGAAGAAAGAATCAGTTTTGTTCTTAGAATTTCGACATCATTCCTTGAACATGCTTAGGTATATGTAGAGCGGAGCCACTTGAATCTTGCTTGTGAGACTACACATATTTGAGTACTCATAGGGCTATACACCTCAATTTTTTCTTGTGCAATTCTATGGGAGACAATTTTGAATGGATTTCCCTATCATAAACAAAAAAAATTGTAGTCAAACTACCCGATTCATCCCCGAAAGGGTGATAATATTTGTGCAAGGCAAAAAGTAATTGCCCCAAGATACTCATCATTTCGTGCCCTCACTTGCGTTTGGAGTTGGATAATATGACATAATGAATGGAGCCATTGCGTGCTTGGTGATGGCCATATTCTGATGAGCATTTTAGTGTGTACTTAAGTCTACGAGCAAGGATTTTAAACCTCTACTTAGAAAATAGGGCATGAGGATGTGTTTTGTCCACCCCTAACAACGAAAAAATGTTTGATGTGTTTGAAAGCTCATTAACAAGATAAATAATTCAAACAAGTAACAAAATTCAATCCTTTGGCTACATACTATATTTTTAACTCACTGGAAAGACTCAAAAACAACCTACTATCAGACAAATTTGCACAAACTTCAAGACAAATCAGACAAAAAATTGACACAACATCAGAGAGTCGTATTTGGTCTATCCTGGCTCGCATCTAGTTGTGCAAACTCGCATGCACTATGCAAGCTCGCATCTGGTCAATCTTGTATCACTTTTTGGGAGAAATCTCACATCCATGATACTTAGGCTCGCATCTAGTTTTGCAAAAGCTCACATTCAGAGTGTCGCATCTAGGACAGTGGGCACTTGCATAGTTGCCTCTCAGATATAAGCAATTTATTTGAATACTCTTTTGGCTCATTAGTTTGACCCCATTGCTTCTTTCTGGTCTTTCTATTTCTATTTCAAAATTTTTTTTAGGTCTACTTTGCATGTCATTTCAAACTCTTACAATCTGTCTCAAAATGTGTGGTCTATTCACTCTCAAAAACAACATGATTCCCAGCTCACTATTAGGGCATTCTAACCCTTTGACGCTGGAGTCATCCACTTTCGCCAGCTACAAAAACAAACTTTCACAATTTGGACACACTTGAACGATTTGAGACCTCACTTGACACTATTGGGAAACTTTGGACATAGTTGAGATACAACTTTATGGTTAACACAAGACGTAAAAAGTATCTTGCTGATGAATCAGAAGTACCTCCTAAATTGCTACATTTTCAAAAGGGGGAGACATCTCGCAATCCTCTATTTGACACAGACTCACCAACTATGGATGCAGATAGGAATGAGTGGGATAATGCCTTCGAAGAATACAACCATGATAAAAACTAGCGAGATCAAGACAATACCAATAATGAGGAAGACGTCAACATCACACACCCTTTGTTTGAGTCAAAAAGTGATGAAGACATTCCCGAAGAAGAGTACAATAGACTCAAAAAAAGTAGGAAATTCCAAAGAACAGTGGAAAAGATAATTGGTGAAGACAAAGAGAAATAATTTCTCCATCTAGAATCCATTGGAGTAAAATTACCTAAATATTATGATGTTGAAAAACTAAAGGACAAAGAGATATCAACCCCTATCTCTATTCTCACCAAACAAATGACCTTGATGCAAGCAGAACTTGCAACTCTCAAACAAGAGAAGGCTAAACCCAAGACAAAATACTCTTTGGACTCCATTTGTCCATTTCCTTTCGACAAGAGTATCAATATGGCTCCATTTCCTCCCAACATGGCAAGGCCAAAATATGACAAGTATATGGGAGAAACTGATCCACATGACCATGTGAGAGAGTTTTGTTCCCTAAGCATAGAGTACATGCAGGGACCTACATACCTAATGAGGTTATTTCTGGGAAGTCTAGGCGGAAATGCTATGGAGTGATTCTCTAAACTCACACCTAAGGTAAAATATTTTGAGGAGTTAATTCAACGGTGTATCCAACATTACTCCTACAATATACAACATGACATAACCATGATGGACTTGTGTAACACAAAGCAAAGAACCGGTGAATCCTTTACCCACTTTCTACAAAGGTGGAGGAAAATATTTGCAAGGTATTCAAGAGCTATTCCCGAATCAGGGAAGATGGAAATCTTTATTAATAACTTGATACCTGAATTAAAATATGCATTGCAAATGCAGGATTCACCCAGTTTTGATAGAATGATCAATAATGCCATCCATATTGAAGAGGTCATGGTTAAGAAAGGAGAAATCACTCTCCAAAGTGATAAAAAATCTACCAACTCCAACAACAATCCTAAATGGTGGAAACAAAACAAGAATGTTGTTAACGATGGAGTGGTAGATGAATCTAATGCTAATCCTAAACCAGCAGTGTTCAATCTAACGAATAGCATACAAGCAAGTAAAGATGCCAAGGTAACAACCACAATACCTAAAGAAAATAATGAGAACAACAAGAGTCGACCATGGATTTCTAAGCCTCAATGAACATTCAATTCTTTGGGCAAACCTCTTGAGACTTTTTTAAAGACACTCTTGGACAACAAAGTTCTTACAATCCGGGATTCAAAACCATGGGAACCAGAAGTCAAACCAAGATGGTGGGATGACAATTCTTGTTGTATCTTTCACAAAAACAAGGGACACAAGACTAATAATTGTCTTAAAATTAAACATTCTATACAAGACCTTATTGAAGGAGGCAAGATCAAAGTGGAAGGACACACCACTAATCAAGACCATACAACATTTAACAAACCATTCCCTAATTATGAGAAAGAAGAAGCATCTAAAGGAAAATGAAATGAAGTAAACTACACCTACTGCAATAACGATAATGTGATCAACATACTAGACATTAAATATGAATCAATTAATGTGATCACTATCAAAGGTGTTAAAGACACATCTCCCCAATCAAATGCAGTGACACAAAGTCAAGCACAAGTCACAATCAAAGGACCTAATTCCTCATCAAAACCAGCAACAAATTCTAAGGTACCTATTGTCACTATTCCCAAATAGGCGGCAACAAGATAAACAATTACCATTCCAACAATGAACTATAACTTGGTGGATCAATTGCAATGAACCTCTGCTCAAATTTATATCTTTGAGGTACTTAAAATCTCCTCAGTGCAAAGGGAAGTTATTGAACAAGACCTACATTCAAAAAATGTGCCAAAGGACATTGATGTAGATAAATTACAAGCAATGATTAATATATCTTAGCACCACATTATCTCTCTTTTTCAGAAGAAGATGATAAATCATTGACACATTCGCATAATCAACCGCTTCATATTGAAGTCCTAATTCACAAATCCCGTGTTAGACGTGTATTGATAGATGGAGGCACAGGGTTAAACATTTGTACTCTAAATCTAATTAGGAAGTTGGGTCTCTCAGAACAAACCATTGATTCAAGAAGTAAGATCACTATCAAAGCTTACGATGAAGAAGAAAGATCCTCTAAAGGTCTCATTTTTCTACCAATCAGAATATGACCAGTTGAAAGAAATGTGATATGTCAAGTTATAGATCTACCCTTGGCTTACAACATACTATTAGGAAGACATTGGATCTATGAAATGCAAGCAATACTATCTACTTACCACTAGTGTATCAAATTCCCACAATGGGGTGAAAGTAACAATTCTTGCAGATGCTAGCTATACTTGCAACAATGTTAAAGTAGATAGTATGGTCCCTCATAACAAGGAAGTTCCAAAAGAAACTATACCTGAAAATACTAAAGACATGGTTATGAAAAGCTTTGGAAAGACCTTAAAACTTGAAGAAACTAGTATGGGAGAATACAAGCTAGACATGACCCCATCATTGGCAGAACTTCCTGTGTCACCAAAATCTTATGGGAAACCTTCCCCATCTTTCACACCTACTGTATCTAAAAATTCAGAAATTCACAAAGAAACAGGTATGGTTAAAGCATCTACCTCCCAAGAAGATGACAAAGAAGAAAAAACAGTCTTGGCTTGGCTTTACAAGGGAAAACCAAAAGAAAATGAGGTAAAACATGTGGAAATATCCCTAGAAAAGTATGGTAAAGGATATGATCTTCTCAAACAAATGGGATATAAAGGAGAAGGACCTTTAGGAGACAAAGGAAAGGGACTTGTTGAACCTATACAAATGAAATTATGAATTTAATAAATTTGAAAACCCTACTTTAAGAGATGGTCCAATTTTTGATGAAGGAAATGATGAAGAAGAAGAAACAGAACTAGAACAATGGACCTATGAGAGATTATTGCATATTGGTACAAAGTATCCCAAATATCAAGGAGAAATATATGTACCTAGCTTTGAGACGCCACAAGACACTCATGTTCCTTTATTAACACAAGCTACTGTTCAAGAGGTAGAGGAAACAATAGAAGACACTCCAGAAGTGCCATTGATAGAAACAACTACTGAAGACATACCCCAACAACAAGATTCACATCCTAACTGGGGGCAGCTAGTCACAATTTCACACATCCTAGATTTACCACACCTAGATCTACAAGTGGCTAATAAGGTACATAAGATAACTATTGCTGAGTTTCTAAATAGATCAGATGATGAAATAATAGACTCACATGATTATGAATGGGATGTCCTATCTGATGCTACCATGGACATTGAAGTAGACTTTATTCATAAGTTGGCACCAATATTTCAAAGAGGAGAGAGTTCTAACACTTCCTCTGACACTGCTGTTGTTCCAGAATCAGATGAGATACCATTGCCTAGAATTCTTGATGAAGAAAATGGTGTTTTACTAGGTCTAGAGGACATTATGAGACTACAAGAAATGATTTCTATTTTTCTAAGAGAAGAAGAAGAAATCTCAATTGATGATTCGCTAGATTTAGGTCCACATATTACTAACAATGACCCTATTAATGACAGTTTAACTCTTGATGATCTAAACGCTATATAAGTAGACCTAACAGAGCATGTCTTGTCAGTTAATATTTTTCTCGCTAACATGATGCTATCCTTACCAAACTCTGATTCATTATCCTTGATAAACCTTGAATTAATTGATTGGACAAATTTAGATCCTAATCCTATCATGAACTTCCCTAATGACTACACTTTGTCTTGCTACCTAAATGCTTGTGAACCTTATCCTTCTTCCACCAATGCAAGGAGCGTGAACATGTCATAGGAGGATATCAAGTTTCTCAGTCACAAATTGAAAAATAACAAGAAGAAATGAATTGATGGTGAAAACCATGTTGTGGCAGTGTCAGATTCTAAAATAGAAAAAAAAAAAGACGTATTTGATGGTGAAAACCTCCTAGAGGTGCCAAAGGATGAGATTCTTGATATCCTCCCTGAGCACTTTCAAGAAAGATCTTCGATTTTGATAGAACCAACACAACCAGTTAACTTGGGCACAGTTGAAGTTCCTCAAATTGTTCACCTGGCACAATCCTTAACAGATGAGGAGAAGATACAATTCACTGAGTTCCTAAAAGAGAAAAAGGTCAACTTTGGATGGTCATACACAGATATGCATGGACTTGATCCTGAGTTAAGAATGCATCATTTATCTATACCTCCTGGGATCAAACCCGTGAAACAAAAACTAAGAAAGATGCATCCTCATGTTGCATTACTGGTGAAAGCAGAGCTAGAAAAATTACTGAAAGCTGGGTTCATAAGAGTCATCGCTTACGCAGGATGGATTTCCAATGTGGTACCAGTATCTAAAATAGATAAATCTATCAGGATTTGTACAAAATTAAGAGACTTGAACAAAGTGTGTCCTAAAGATGATTTTCCATTACCAAACATTGATATGATCATAGATCTAATAGCAGGCTATCAAATGTACTCATTTATGGATGGTTTCTCAGGCTATAACCAGATTAAAATTGCTCCTGAAGTTCAAGAGAAAAAAACATTCACATGCACATGGGGAAATTTTTGCTGGACCGTTATGCTGTTTGGATTAAAGAATGCAGGTGCTACATACCAAAGAGCTATGACTACTATATTCCATGATATGTTGCATAAAAACATGGAAGATTACATGTACGATACCAAGTAGCTAAATCAAAAGAAAGGGCTACTCATATTGAAGACCTACGAAAGATATTAGATTGCATGGAGCAATTTCAACTCAGGCTTAATCCAAAGAAATGTGCCTTTGGGGTTCAATCGGGGAAGTTTCTGTTGGAAACAATTGTTTAATTGTGTGTTGTCCTTGATGTTACACAAATGTCATAACAGTCATCAGACAGAGTCTACCGAGTTCAGAATGTCATATCAGTCATTAGACAGAGTCTACCGAGTTTAGAATGTCATATTAGTCATTAGACAGAGTCTACCGAGCTAAGAATGTTCAGCAAAGCAGTTTACCGAGTCTACCGAGTTCAGACGGTAAGAGAAGCAATTTATAGAGTCTACCAAGCACTCCAGAATACTATATCAAGAAGTTAGTTACTACCGGGCTCTCTCGGTCATCAAAGAATATATGAAGGAAAAGTCAGTCTTTACCGAGTTCGCAGTGCTTACTGAGTTCAGTCGGTCATCAAAGAATATATGAAGGAAAAGTCAGTCTTTACCGAGTTCGCAGTACTTAC
>MU224437.1:1652869-1664934 GCA_018584345.1 Thuja plicata
TTAGTACCCACAAATATTGTACTAAGTATAATGAACTTGTGAGAGTTCCTTTTCCCTGTTAGAAGCAGTCTTTACAATATGAGTACAATGACCTGGTTAAAGGTCGAACCCTGTTAGGAGTCTTTTATAAAACCTTATTAAAGGTATATGGCTCACTGCCCAATAAGATTAAGGCTACAACCTTCTGAAACATGATATGCACTATATCAGAATGAACTGCTGTGATGACACTGTTGTCTGATCAGTTCTGTGTATGCGTGAATGCTCTTACTCTCTTAAAGAGCTATATCATATACTAACTTCATATTACTATCCCTTTGTATCTTTCTCTTAGATGATAATTGACACTTATTTCATATCTTTACATTACATACTTATATATTCAAATCCGAATAGGCGCGACCTGAAACAAAACACTAGTCGGTCCTAAAACAAAATATACAATGCTTCTGAAAAAGTTGGCTTCAAGCGTGTTTCCTACAATGTTAATTACATCATTACAAACATATAACAAATGGTGCTTAGCCATTACATCAAAAAATAACACACGCTGATCAAAACACTTAGTCAACTTCCATGCTCTGTCTCCTGGACTGGTGGTCTATTGATCTGATTGTAAATTTGTGTACTATAGTTTCATACTATGTGTGTCTAGATGTAGCATGTAAACATGTCATACAACTTATATCTGAATGTGCATAAGCTGAATCGATCTCTTGCACGTCCGTTGATGTGTTGATCACTGAGTATCTCTATCTGCCCTATTTTCCTTACTTAGTAATTTTGTCTTTTAAGATAGAGACTAAGTATGACTTTGTTGCCATGATGACAACAAAAAATGAGTCATGCATCCTTTGGTAGTCAACTTTCCAAAAGAAAAAACATTAAAATGACTTCGTTATCAAAAAACTAAAGGCATGAAAATTCCTTGACTAAGTCAGGACTGTTGGATTGAAAGCTTTGGTTCTCACAAGCTGAATATCCTATGTCTACTTTTGCTTAGATTATTATTAAAGCTCCTGACAACTTTATACTGACCTTCATTCGATCAATTTTGAAGTCAGTATTATAAATTTTTGGACAACAACCAAGTTCAAAATTGGTATCTTTAAGATCTTGCTTATTGACCTTTGTTCGATCAAAGGTCAAAGTCAATACTATCAATTTAGTTCAATCAAGTGCGAGACTGATCTCATCAGACATTTCATTCGATCAAGGGAAAAATTGTCAAACTTTTTGAAGTCAACATCAAAAACTTTCTTTAAAATCAATGCGCTGCTCGCACATCCATTCAAAGAAGGCCAAATGTAAGCACCCTAATTTGGTCTACTCTGACCATAGAGCCTATTTTCCCTAAGTGTGATCATACCCCCAACTATGTCAAGATAATTCTTCAATTTATTGGCATAATTCATTTAAATCAAATTTAATCTCCTACGAGATTTAATCACTAAATTGCATTAGTTGCCTTAGCTAATCAAATCACATCAATTCAATTCTATAAAAAAAAATCAAAAACATGGCTAAGGTAATTAATTAAAAGGAATTATATAAAATCCTAATTACACCTCATCACTTGCAAAAAGAAAATCCCCTAGCCTAATTATTTTAATTAATTAGCTATAGTCCTGATTAATTATAAAAAACAACCAAAAGCTTAAATAATTAATTTCCCCTATTATTGAATGAATATATTATTTATATAATTCAATTCATTAATATTCCCTTTAACCCCTAACCTAACCTATCTCAACCACCTTATCCCTGGGTTCTAACTAATCCCAACCTCTTCACCCATGCTAAACGTAATTCTAATCTTAATCCCATCTTAACCCTCTTCCTAATGATGTCACATTCCTAATCTTTTGATTAAGAATTCAAATCATTCCAAAAAGTCCACTTTCTCAAGCTTGGACTTATACCCTCATTAAGGCTCTTACACATGCATTTAATGGCCTTATCTCTCCTCTCACTCCTAAATTCTTCTATAAATAGAATGAGTTTTAAGCTCAATGGGCCCCTAATTTTTTATTGTTGAAAGCATTGTTATGTTGTTCATATTATTAGAGAGCTATATTGCATTTTAGATTTCTTATTATGCATTGTTATAATCTTCATTTTTAGAGCTTAGAATTCATATTTCTTGAGCATGTAGATTAGTTTCATTTAAATCTTTCATTCTAGGTTGTATATGTCATTAACAAATGCATAATCTGAGGGCAATTATGACATTTTTTATACTCCTCCTAGATAGGAAGAAATAGGTCAATTTTAGTGATTGATATGCTTGCTAATCCTTGTTTTTCACTAACACAATGACTTATTGAAGTGTTGTGTTGTAGCTAACAGGTACACAAAATAACACACATATTTCTGGCGCCCACTGCGGGGCAGAATCTTGGATTTTACCTCACCGTCAATTCATTTTCTACTAATTTGTCTCCCCAGATTTTAGGAACAGACTCATTTTTTGTCACCAAGGCTCGCATCTCAGATATTGGATCGCATCGCAGAATCCTAGATCGTACCCTGGATATCAGATTTGGCATCCTAGAAATCCTGTATCATTTTTGGTAAAGGCTTGCATCTGGTATGCATTGTATTATTTTTGGTACATTTGATCACATCTGGGACAAAGGATCATATCCAGGGATTCTAGGGTGATTTTTGGTTAACAAAATCACATCTCATTTTTTGATTTATAAAATAAAAAGCCTAACCACTAAGCTTTTGCTAATGTCTGTTTCTATCTTTTAAACAACCTAACTTTCGTTTGTAGATCATCGTCAGAGACTCTTTTGCTAAAAGAGTTGGAGAGAAATTACTAACTTATGGTTTGTAGGTGGTTTAATAGCTTAATTTAGTTTTATTTATTTGAGGCATTGAAACCAAGACAAATTTTCTAATCACTTGTTAAATCAATCAGATTAGTATGCTCTTTTCCTTCAAGGAAAATCCAAAAAATCAAAAGTTGGTTTAAAATTTGAGAGGAATTTGGAGTAATCGAACAAGGCAAACAAAATCATTGTTTAATTAACGTTTGGCAAAGTAATTGAACAAGAAAATCATTAAACTTTGTCGGATTAATTGAAAAAGACTCAAAGTTTAAATTTCCCTTTGGATAAGTAATTGAACAACACAAAGCACTAAATATTGTGGGAAAAAGAACGACTCATTGTCTAAATTTGGATAGAAATTGAACAAGAAAATCACCTAAGTTTGGGGAAATTGAACAAACAAACTTTTCTTTCAAGTACTTGTGTTTTCATTAACTTAGGAATATTTAAATCAAGCTTAAGCTTACCTTTCAGTCTGACTAGAGGATTTTCTCTTCCTTCCAAGTGGGGGAATTAAAAACTTGATATGGGGGATTGAGTTGTGAGTGAAGTGGTTTGAGGGAATGAACCAGTGATTGAAGTGATTTTGGGAGAAAATGACATGGACTAGGAGAGTATGCTCTTCTTCTTTCAAAGAATTAGAAATATTGAAATCCTAAGCTCGCCAATCCTTTGTATGCTTATTCAACATTAGAGGGCCTGCTGGATGAGGGAAAAATCTCCTGGGAATGACCCAAGTGAGGACAGGTTTATGCCAACCCTTCCAAATCACTATAAATAATTGCTTCCTTGTAGGCCAAAGCCTTGGAAGATGGATTCAGTTTTTTTCTTAGAATTTTGACATCATTCCTTGAGCATGCTTAGGTATATGTAGAGCGGAGCCACTTGAATATTACTTGCGAGACTACACATATTTGAGTACTCATAGGGCTATACGTCTCAATTTTCCCTTGTGCAATTCTATGGGAGACAATTTCAAATGGATTGCCCCATCATAAACAACAAAATTTGTAGTCAAACTACCCGATTCATCCCCGAAAGGGTGATAATATTTGTGCAAGGCAAAAAGTAATTGCCCCAAGATACTCGTCATTTTTTTCCCTCACTTACATTTGGAGTCAAATAATATGGCATCATGACTAGAGCCATTGCATGCTTGGTGATGACCATATTCTAATTAGCATTTGAGTGTGTACTTAAGTCTACGAGCAAGGACTTTAAACCTCTACTTAGAAAATAGGGCGTAAGGATGTGTTTTGTTCACCCCTAACAAGGCAAAAATGTTTGATGTGTTTGAAAGCTCATTAACAAGATAAATCATTCAAACAAGTAACAAAATTCAATCCTTTGGCTACATACTATATTTTTCACTCACTGGAAAGACTCAAAAATAGCCTACTGTCAGACAAATTTGCACAAACTTCAGGACAAATCAGACAAAAAATTGACACAACATTAGAGAGTTGTATTTGGTCTATCCTGGCTCACATCTAGTTGTGCAAACTCGCATGCAGTATGCAAGCTCGTATCTGGTTAGTCTTGTATCACTTTTTGGGAGAAATCTTGCATGCAGGATACTTAGGCTCGCCTCTAGTTTTGCAAAAGCTTCCATTCAGAGTGTTGCATCTAGGACAGTGGGAACTTGCATAGTTACCTCTCAGATAAAAATAGTTTATTTGAATACCCTTTTGGCTCATTAGTCTGACCCCGTTGCTTTTTTCTGGTCTTTCTTTTGCTATTTCAAAAACTTTTTCAGGTCTACCTTGCATGTCATTTCAAACTCTTACAATCTGTGTCAAAATGTGTGGTCTATTCACTCTAAAAAATAACTTGATTCCCAGCTCACTATCAGGGCAATCTAACCCTTTGACGCTGGAGTCATCCACTTTCGCCAACTACAAAAACAAAATTTCACAATTTTGACACACTTACTTGAATGATTTGAGACCTCACTTGACACTATTGGGAAACTTTGGACATAGTTGAGATACAACTTCATGTTTAATACAAGACATAAAAAGTATCTTGCTGATGAATCAGAAGTACCTCCTAAATTGCTACATTTTCAAAAGGGGGAGACATCTCGCAATCCTCTATTTGACATAGACTCACCAGCTATGGATGCTGATAGGAATGAATGGGATAATGCCTTCGAAGAATACAACCATGAGAAAAACCAGCGAGATCAAGACAATACCAATAATGAGGAAGATGTCAACATCACACACCCATTGTTTGAGTCAGAAAGTGATGAAGACATTCCTGAAGAAGAGTACAATAGACTCAAACAAAGTAGGAAATTCCAAAGAATAGTGGAAAAGATAATTAGTGAAGACAAAGAGAAATAATTTCTCCATCTAGAATCCATTGGAGTAAAATTACCTAAATATTATGATGTTGAAAAACTAAAGGAAAAAGAGATATCAACCCCTATCTCTATTCTCAACAAACAAATGACCTTGATGCAAGCAGAACTTTCAACTCTCAAACAAGAGAAGGCTAAACCCAAGACAAAATACTCTTTGGACTCCATTTGTCCATTTCCTTTTGACAAGAGTATCAATATGGATCCATTTCCTCTCAACATGGCAAGGCCAAAATATGAAAAGTATATGGGAGAAACTGATCCACATGACCATGTGAGAGAGTTTTGTGCCCTAAGGATAGAGTACATGCAGGGACCTACATACCTAATGAGGTTATTTCCTAGAATTCTAGGTGGAAATGCTATGGAGTGATTCTCCAAACTCACACCTAAGGTAAAATCTTTTGAGGAGTTAATTCAATGGTGTATCCAACATTACTCCTACAATATACAACATGACATAACCATGATGGACTTGTGTAACACCAAGAAAAGAACCAGTGAATCCTTTACCCACTTTCTACAAAGGTGGAGGAAAATATTTGCAAGGTATTCAAGAGCTATTCCCAAATCAGAGAAGATGGAAATATTTATTAATAACTTGATACCTAAATTAAACTATGCATTGCAAATGCAGGATTCACCCATTTTTGATAGAATGATTAAGAATGCCATCCGTATTGAAGAGGTCATGGTTAAGAAAGGAGAAATCACTCTCCAAAGTGATAAAAAATCTACCAACTCCAACAACAAGCCTAAATGGTGGAAACAAAACAAGAATGTTGTTAATGATGGAGTGGTAGATGAATCTAATGCTAATCCTAAACTAGGAGTGTTCAATCTAACAAATAGCATACAAGCAAGTAAAGATTCCAAGGTAACAACCAAAATACCTAAAGAAAACAATGAGAACAACAAGAGATTGTTGAAAGCATTGTTATGCTATTCATATTATTAGAGATCTATATTGCATTTTAGCTTTCTTATTATGCATTGTTATAATCTTCATTTTTAGAGCTTAGAATGCATATTTTTTGAGCATGTATATTAGTTTCATTTAAATCTTTCATTCTAGGCTGTATATGTCACTGAAAAATGCATAATCTGATGGCAATTATGGCATTTTCACACTCCTCCTAGATAGGAAGCAATAGGTCAATTTTAGTGATTGATATGCTTGCTAATCCTTATTTTTCACTAATACAATGACTTATTGAAGTGCCGTGTTGCAGCTAATAGGTACACAAAATAACACGCACACATCCAAGAAAAGAAACTAAAATTGATATGTTTGGTACCCTATCCACTATCCCTTGTGGTGTGATGCTGCTTGAAGGAGTTCATTCTTATTCACTGTAAAATTGAAGGATTGGGAGCTGAAGCAATTAGGAAAGAATACAAGGGTATGCTTGTCAATGGGAAGTTGAAAGTTGAGCACAAACATCTACATGAGAAGGGGTTGACTAATGTTGTGGACAATCCTACCAAATTCCATCCTGATTTGATTTGTTATGTTTGACCAGAGTGCACAATCAATTCAAATGGCTGGAAAGACCACACTAGATTTCAAAGACATTGATTCATAGAGTCACATGATTCTAAGCACAAGGTTTGGAATGTACATTGAAAATGGTGGCTACTCATCTGGTTACTAAACTAACCAAATCTAAACTAGAGGGGAGAGAAATGACAATTGATTATATTGCAGATAAGGAAGTTTGTTTCAAATCTATGGTGATAGGATACATAATTTACCAGTCTAGTCAAGTTTTTTTTTTGGTCGGTAATAATGGTGCTTTTATTAATATATAAGAGATTCATACATTATCATTGCTATTTCATTTATAATAGCTGCCCCTTTACAACATATAATATTTTCATACCCCCTACCCAAAAATTCTTAACCTTCAATACATTCAACAGATGTGATATCATCTGTGCATAAGGAGAAAAAACCTATGCTTGTTAATAAGTTCAAAACCACAAAATCAGTCTTTATGGAGTCAGGGTTATCTCCATTGTCAAAAACCACATGCCAAATTTGTGTTTGCTTGGAAGATGGTGAAGTAGATTTTTCACCACCTTCAATTTCATTGTAAGGATTCTTCATTTAAAATCTGCAAAAAGAAGCAACACAAAAACCTACTAGAGAGGCATTCAAAACTTTGCTTGTCGTTCCTTCTGAGTTCTGGCTATGCTGTAGGATCAAAAAAACCACCACCCCTACATCAAAAATTACCTCTGTGCTTCGGGCTAGGCCAGTATGGGAGGGAAATCGGCATTTCCCTCATCTTCCTTGCACGAGGTGATCTTCCTTTCTTGGGAAAGCGGGTTGGAACTATCAGCCTTTGATGGCTTTTATTGTAGCTCGTGATTCTATCTTTAAGTTTCTCCCATGCAAATTTCCTGTCTCTCAAGTAGCTTCCTTTATCAACCCCTTCCAACCATTGTAAGAAAGGGCAAATGCCCTTTAGGATTCCCTCCTCTTCATTCTCATAACACTCGCTGTAGTTAAATTCCCAGCCCAGGTTCACCCATTCCAGTAGGTGATCCACATTCGGAATGAGGTTTGCATCAAATAGAGAGTGTATCACTATTTTCACTACCCGTTCATGCTCACCGAGTTTGAGCCCCCAGGCCATAATCATGGCTACAATATTGACATGCAACTTCCAATGAGTTGTGTCTTCATGGAAAAAAGGACCTAGGGTTAATTGGAATGCTTCCACGATTTCCTTTGAAGGGCATTTAATCAGCAGTTTAACCCTGTGATCCTCTACTGGCCCGTAAATGCCTTTTTGTTGCCTCTTTGTCAGAAATGTGAACCTCAGCTCCATTATGACACTGGTTTTTTTTGAGCGAAGCAGTGCCAATTCTGAATGTTTGCAGAATGCAGATTTGAAGGGAGGTCGCCACTTTTTAAAACCGTTTTCTGTAGGGAAAATAAATGCATAGAATTTGTAATGATGTTGGCATGCGAGGTGAATTGCATATCACACAAACTGAAAGACCACCTCTATCATCACATAACATAATTATGATGACTTCATTTAATAAGATGATGTCATTGTGTCCTTTCCATTTGCAGGCGAATCCCCAAAGAGATTTTCCAAACGGGCCACCAAAGTTTTAAAATGAAGCTATATATATATTTCCATCCTCTTTCTGCTTTAATTATTAATAATTTCAAAGAAGGCTCTCCTCAATCCATAAATCTTTGATCCCTGTGATATTTAGTGCTTGCTTCAAAAGCTCATTTGCCTTCATGTTGTCCTCTCTTTTTATATGAGTTACTTTTAAATCTTCAAAAAGTGTAAGAATTTTTCTGATAGAGTCAAAGTCATTTTCTAGGTTCCATGATCGTATAGATAAATTGGATATAGCTTGTACTACAAGTAGTGAATCTCCCTCTAAATGTAATTTTCTAAGCCCCCTATGGTGTGCGAGTTGCACTACCATTAATGCAGCCTGGCATTCTGCCATGTTGTTTGTTCCATCTTGACATCTTTTTTCTGCCTTCAAAATAGTCTTTCCCTGTGCATCCCTAAAAATGACCCCAATGCCACTGGGGCTTGGGTTATGTTTCATAGCTCCATAAAAATTTCCTTTTATCCAGCCTTCTTCTGGGGGCATCCACTTGATGCTCCTTGCTACCCCAGGTCTGCATGTTGTCACTAAGGCTCCTGTTGGAGAGAAAAACCTCACCCCTGGCCAATTCTTCTAGATCCTGCTATCCTCCATTGTATATGGAATCTTCAAAAATTGTCTTCTTGTGGCTGAGGTGCTCACCACTTCCTCTATGGAATGCTCTAATCTATTCAGGAACTTGTCCTTAGATTCCTTCTCCCCTCTGAAAACCCTCCTGTTTCTTTCTTTCTAGATTTCCGATACTATCATGGATGGGGCTATCTTCCATATATTTGATAATGTCAATTTCCTGTTTACCCTTGGCCAACCTGCAAAAACCTCAGAAATAGTGTTAGCACGCGGGCCTGTCCAAAAGAGCTTCTTTTGGAAAAAATCCCAACACATCAAAGCAAAATCACATTGTAGCAACATATGATCTAGAGACTCCTCATTGTTTTCACAGAGTTCACACCGTGTAGGGCCATTAAAACCCAAATTTTTCCTTCTTTCACTTGTCAAAATCCTCCATTTACAAACCAACCAAGAAAACACTCCAGCCTTTGGTAAGATGTCTTTACCCCAGCATAGATCATTTGAAGGGAAAAAGGGGTCAGCTACATTTTCCAGAATTTTTTATCCTATTGTTACTGAGTATTCCCCCGAGAGGGAACCACACCATCGGATTTGATCCTTTTTTGTAGTTACTGTTACTTTTCTGCTGTTGAAAATCCCAACCATTATGTCCTTTTTCTCCTGGGTCAAGTTTTCCTCCTCCACACTTTTCCATCCCCAACTCACACCCTCACTTGTCACTCTATCTTCCAAATAGTCTTTTACTTTGCTGCCCCAATGTGATTTAAAGTAGTGTTTTAAGAACATCAGAGTTTGGTCATCCTGTAAGGCCTTGTGTCCATCCCAGGAGTCCTCCCAGAAAATGGTAGAATTCCCATCTTTGATTTTCCATGTAATATGATCCGTAATGATAGGTCGACAAGTCAGCATGAAGTTCCAAATGGCTGAGCCCTGGGGGGTTTTTGATGGTCAAGATCCTTGCGCAGTCAGCTGAATCTAGATATTTAGCTTGCAGTATTTTGACCCAGTACAGATTATTATTAATGTATATACTCGAGATAATTTTTTCCCCTAAAGCCTTGTTAATGATTTTCCAATTTCTTATCCCTACTCCTCCTTGAGCCTTGGGTTTGCAGATTTTCTCCCATGCCACTAGTGGGATCTTGTCTTCTTCCTTGTCCCCACACCAAAAGAACCTCCTCATTTTTTCCCCTAAGATTTGTGTCACCTTTTTAGGAATGTCCATGCACATCATTGAGTAGACCGACATGGAAGAGATTATTGTTTGGAGCATTAGAATTCTGCCTGCTGATGACAGCCATTTGCCCTTCCAGCCATCCATTTTCTTTAGGCACTTATCAATAAGGTCTTTCCAGAAGTTAGCTTTATTTCTCCCTTTGAAAAGGGGGATGCCTAGATATTTTCCTGGAAGAAGTCCACTTTTCATTCCTAATATGTTGCTAATTCTAGTTTGTAAGTGCATTGGAGTGTTGAAAAAGTTAATAGTGTGCTTGATATAGCTATTCACGTTGCCTATCAGATTATGAAGGATGATTCAATATATGATCTATATGATGACGAGAAGTTCATTCATGGAAAACATGGAAAGGATACAAAGAGACAAGAGACAATCATTCAAGTATGGAGCTCTACTGGTATGCATGTTTTTCTATGTTCAAATGTTTCTCCGTAGTAAAGGAAATGTTACATGGTTAAGGGACAAAATGGTAGTTATGCAAATAAGTGAATTCATAAAGGAATTATGGAATAATTTCAATAAGGTCATGTGGGGTTACTTCAAAGATTTCCAATCTAGAATGCATAAATGAGAAAGGATTCCAGCTAGCATTGTAGAGAAGTACAAAAGTGATTTCTATTTTCTTGTAGATACCAATTCAGGTATTGTGAAAGCTATGGAACCTAGGACATGTTGGATTCCTCCTATGGGTTATGAAGTTGAAAGAAATTTAGTAACTTTTCATGTTGATGAGTTGTTTTCAAAACCATTAGACAAACAAACACAAAGATTTGGAACTCATTATGAAGGTGTTTCTAAAATTCAAAAGGAATTGAAGAAACTGGTTATTGAAATAAAAACAAGAAGAATGGTATCTAATCTAGAGAAGGAGTTTGGAAGCAGTGATACTGGAACATATCGCACTACTACAACCCTAACTGAAGCTAAGATAAAATAGAGAAAATTAACTACTAGTGAAGTTAAGTCTTAAAGGGAGTCTTCAAGGAAGAAACTACAACACACTTCTACTCCAAAGAGAATCTACAAGAAGAAGAAAAATTTAAATGATGAGGAAGGGAAAAAATCATATAAGGATTCCTCTGAATAGAAGAAGAATGGTGAAACAAATTTGGCCTCTCCTATTGATGGTATTGTGGACAATGGTAGACTTTCTACTATTGCAAAAAGATACACTTCGGGGAGAAATAAAGATAAGAATAAGATAGAAGATGCAATTCTGTATCATTTTCATAAATATTGTAGAACACCTTTAGAAATCCATTCTTGCATCGACCCAAATGATTTATATCAAGTGATTGCTTCTAGATGGAGTGCCATATTACAATTGGATAGAAAGATCACGAAGAGAACACTTACTCAAGTTCAACTTGAGTTGTGTGAAGAAGATGCTAAGATAATGATTACTGGTCACAAGCCTAAATTCAACAAACTAGACTTCTAGTTGACGATACATAGAGTTTACATGATGAAATAGTTGAGACATGGAAAGTATATACACTTAAAAATGGCTTCGTTGATTAACTAATTAATTAAATATTTATTATTTAATTAATATTGACTTGATGAATTAATTAAATATTTATTATTTAATTAATGTTTATTTCTTCTATTTATTAAGTAAATTATTTTAATTTATTTAATACATTCACTATAGTCTATTCTTCTTATCCCAAGTCTTCTAAATTAGTCTTATTAAAAGTTTTTTAATTAAATACATAGTCACTAAATATGACTAAGTCCCCTAGTCCACCTCATGAACCTAGTCACCTGACACATCATCTTGGCTAAAATAATTAATTATTATTAATTAATAATTAATCATTATCCTCACCCACACATGTCCTATTCTTAAGGGCTATGTGGCCTCATAAGACTTGGTCTCATGACCACATGTCTTCCCCTACAC
>MU224437.1:1680575-1701364 GCA_018584345.1 Thuja plicata
TTGGTCTCATGACCACATGTCTTCCCCTACACCAAGTCAAGAAGAAATCCCTATTCCTAAGGAGCTTCTCAAGCCACCTCTAAGAGTCCAAGATGACTCATGGGACACTTGTACCAAGAGTCCTCATAAGGAATAATTCCTTCCTCTTTCCTCTCCATGGTCTTTGTGATACACTTGACGTGTGTCTTTCCCTTCCACCTTATTCTCCTCTATGTCAATGTAGGAGGAATATCCTCCCTATTCTTCCTCTCACATTCTAACCACATCCCCCTTTCTCTCAACACCTTCAACCAAGTCAATAGTAACCCTAGGATCTTCCACCTTTCAATATCCACCTTAGGATCGTGCCACATAGGCTTAGGTCCTCCAAAAACCTATAAAAGGAGCTTCATTCCCCCTTTGTGATATAATAGGTAATCAAGCAATCAAAAATTCAAGCCATCAAGTAATCAAGCAATCAAACATTCAAGAATTCAAGCCATCAAGAATTCAAGCATTCAAGAATTCAAGCCATCAAGCATTCAAGCATTCAAGCAAATCACATTCAAGCATTCAAGCATTTCCACACCATTCCATCATCCATTTAGTTGCATTTTTTTATTACATTCACTCAAATCTCCACACTTTGGTGACATCTTGGCTAAGGAGCTTCATTGGAATTCTGAGAGCTCAAACATCAAGAAATCAAAGCTAGGAGAATAATGGAGACAAGCTGCAAAGGGTAGGTGAAGGTGAAGCTTGTTATTTTACTTCACTTGATTATTTGTATTCTTCATTGGGTTGCATTTAGATAGATTTACTAGCTTATTAATATTAGTATTTCATTTATCATAGTTGACATCTATTTTGCATATAGAAAGAAATACTAAAGATAAATGTGGTAACAGTTCAAATAGAACAAGTTCATGTAGAATCAAATTAACCAATATAGGGAAATGATGCATTTATGTAGATTAGACAATTGGGAATATTGTTCTAGAAGTTACTAACTTGGTGAAGGACATTGAAACATAGAATATCAGTAAATCACAAACTGGTGGTGATGAGATTGAAACTGTTGACACAAATAGAAAAGAGGATTCATCCTCACCATTGCCTATGGAACATATAGAGGAGATGATTTCTAAGAAGGATGTGGAGAAAGATGAAGGAAGTAAGTAGGAGGAGACTCTAAAGAAGATTGAAGCAAAACCTAATACTACAAATAAGATAAGTCTTGTAGTATCTAGTGCAAATAAGAGACATAAATTGATGACTATTGCAAAAGATGAAGAAGATTTACCGATCACACCAGTAGATATATCCAAACTAAAACCCTGATGAAACTTTCAGAACAGTTAAGGATTTAGGCTGTAAAGAACAAGGAGAAATCAAATAAGAAGAAGAAATGAGTATTAAGGAAAGCTAGAGACATCCTAGCTGAGTTAGTGCCTGAGGTTACATATGATGAAAATGAAACACCTATTGATCAGATGGAAACTCTTGTGAAATCTATTTTACATCAAGGTCCAGATATGCAGACAACTGTAGTGAAGAATGTAGAGGAGAAATTAGAAAAGAAGATGATAGGAAAGATGATGGAAATAATTACTATAGATAGGACCAAATTATCAAAATTGAGAGAGGAAGTTAAGAGTATATTGACTGAGGTAAGTCATCTGATTGTCAAAGTATCAAGATATTCAAACTTTGTTCAAGATTTGGAACAAAGCTGAGCTGAAGCACATAAGAAATTGTTGAACTTAAGCTATCAAGTTAATCCACAATCAATTTCAGTCACAACTTACAGTAATCAGGTAAAGAAAATCAACAACAAGGTTAAGTAGATTTTTAGCAAGAGCAGAGAATGATCACTCTATTGGATCTTCAATCCACCTTATCTCCTACAATAGAAGTGATGCAACCTAATGTGAAAAAGGAAGAAGCTATATATTCCTTACTAGACATGAACACTTTAGATAGCATGGAAGAGATAGCCTCGAGTTTAATTGAGAAAATCTTTGCTATGGGTTACTTGCATAAGCTATGGGAAACAACCTTGAGTTTGGAAAAGATTCACTTCAAGGTAATTTTTGATAGGATGTAAGTAAGATTTTGTATACATATATTGAAAGTATTTGTACCTTTGTATTTTTTGTTAAAGAGGGAGTATATGTAAGGAGAGTATATGAATGGTTAAGAATATGTATATAGGGAGTCATAATTTGATATTATGATTGCAAGATTGTAAGCATATGTTTGAATTAGTATATGTTTGCCATCAATACCAAAGGGGAGATTGTTGGTATTTGATACTATGTTGAGAGATTGTTAGTTGGTTTTAATTTATGTCAACTAAGTGAGTACAAGTCCTAATATACAACATGTAAAGTGAAGATACAATCAGTAAGAAGGTCATACTAAAATTTGGTTAAGTCCAGAATATTGGTAGACTATACATACATCACTTTGGTCACGGTCATGGTACATACAAAATTTTGAGGAGTGGTCAAAAAATTAGCTTAAAATAGTTTACATTGAAAAGTGGTTCCAACTTCAACTTATTTTGTTGAGTGGTGATAGATTTTTGAGTGTCACAGGCACCAAGTCAGGTAGAACTCTTATGTTCTTGATGAACCAGTCAATAGATCATAGATTGGTGAGTGGTAAAGCATATGTGATCATTTATAATGATTTTATGCTGTGGAATAAAGGTTATACATCCAATGTATCTATATTTATGAGATCAATGCAAGCATTTAAGATAGATTTGAGGTGTTGCATTGGAGGAGTCAAAATGTGTTTGATTGACAATATTGTAGATATAAACTTGTAGATCTTATCCTGACCTAACACGGTCATGATAAATCATTTATTTTATCAAGATTATCAAATTGATACATGGTAGTATCTCAAGAGAGAAAATTGAAAATCAATTTTAAGTCGGTGCAAGTTGTTTATATAAGGAAACATAGAGAGAGATAGTTACTATAGTTGAAGATTTTTTTTGGGTGATTAGGGTTTTATGATTTCAAGTTGAAGTTGCGATCAGAGAGGTGAGAGAAGAAAACAATTATAGAGTACATAGGTACAAAGTATATATAACTTATAGGATCTATTAAGAAAACAATATTGTACATCCAGATCATTTATCTTGTTGTTTCTTAATTGTTGCAATAGGCAAAATCTCTTAACCGAGTGAAATCTAACAAGTTATTTTTGTAAATCCTTTAACATGATGACTTGTTTATTGAGGTTTTAAATCCTCTAGCGAGGTAGATCATAGCTGATCTTATTGTACTCCTAACAATGTACTAGTCACTCCTAACAGGGTTAACCCTCAGAAAGGATATTTGCAGCAAGTAACAGGGAAAAATCATATACTGCAGTATTGGGCTTGTGGGTATCATCCCCACCATGGTGTTTTCCTCTTACAAGGGTTTCCTTGTGAAAAATATCAATGTTATGTTTGATGAGTTTGTGGATGCTTGATATTAATTTCTTTCATATATTTGCATAAAGTTATTTACTTTATAGTTTGAAAGTTATTTCACCAGTTATTTGTTTCAGTGGTGGAATTAGTTCATTATTTGTTTGTACTGATTCACCCCCCTCTCAGTACCTATTATTCCTACAACATCTCATTTATGATCTACTGCTACCTTGAATAAATGTTGTTGTTAGGCTCTTTGTGACTGTAATCATTACCTTTTGTTGCATACATTATGACCCTGAATACTAATTATACTTTTAATTAAACTGGAAGGTTTTATGATTTAGTGTCACTTCCCTTCAACAATTTGTTGTCTTTGATTTGAATCTGCAACTATAACACATATAACCAGCTAAAAGGTTTCAGATTTTAAAAATTTGCCCCTTTACTAAATGATTGTCTTCATCTCTATTTGCACATGGAAATTTTTTTTTAGTTAAAACATATTTTGACTTGCATGTTCAGTTCTTTTTTCCAATTTGTTCCAGATTGATTTGATGTAATTGAAATATATTTGTATAACAATCAGCTACAAGAGGTAGAGCTAGATTTGTTGTTGCCCAGTCTATGTGACTGGCACCTTATTACTTTGATTGTTTGCAAGAACTCTAGAGGACATGAAATCAATATTCAACTAACGCATCTAGACAAAAAATAGTCCACCACTAATAGGAAATGGAGGATCTCCCCTACTTTTCTTGTCTTGAATTCTGTATTTATATATTTCTGTTGCATTATTTTTGAGCTATCCCATGTCTTGTGCGAGACTTTTATGATTTTCCCATTCAAATGACAATATACTTAATTGGTGTATCATTGGTAATTTTCACTTGTACATTACCTTTTTGTATCAGAAATTAATCATTGTAAAGTACTTTTTGCAAAAAATGAGAAGAAAGTTGTTTCATTTATATACATTTGTTCAGTTTAATGTACTTTAATAGCACAAAAAATGAATTTAATATCTTTTAAAAACAACTCTCTATATGATGATCAAAAGACCTCTTTCATTAAAACTCAAATGAACACAACACTCTTTGGAAAATATATGATAGAAATGAACCTTTCCACTTAACTAATGAACAAAACTAAACCAACTTGGCAATTTGAGCCTTGTACCATAAATTGGTAACATTTATGGCAACATCTGATGGTTTTTTTCTGGCTAAACATGATAGGACCAGTCTGCCTTATGAAATTCATTGGGTACATAGTCTGAACTTTAGCAACCAAAAACTTCCCTCCAAAACCAAAACAAAACTGAAACAAACACACCATCAGCAACTAAAAATTGAAACCTAACTGAAAGTGTTATGACTTGATGAAAGCCATTAGGATTTCATGCAGCGAACTTGTATGATATGATACAACAAGCTTTCTAGCTCATCTTTGATGTGATATGTGTTCTTTGTCGACAGTATGATTGCTTTGAGTAGGTTAGGGCTCTTTCCTCTACAACCAAATGAAAAAATAACTCAAACCCTTGTTGTAATCTATAATAGAAGCCTGAGGGACTATGAATAATGTAGGGTAGCAGGTGAAAACTCATGCCCTATGTGATTTATACTTTTTTATATTTCTTCTATGCATGAAAAAAAAATCCTCGTTATTGCTTCTAATATAGTGAAAACAACCATTTGAAACATGCTTGACCAATACTTATTGAAAGCTAAAAACTAAATTACTCTACCCTAAATTTTTCAAAAAATGATGACTCAAATGAAACCATTGACTGGTTTATGAAAATAACACCCATTTTTTCCCAACTTGAGACCTCTTACAAATTTGAAAATATCTGAAACACTATGAAGAGATCTAAAAAATCAAGACAACTGTTGAAATATCACTTTAAGAATAAAAGTAATAGGGCCTACCTTCTAATTTGGATTAACAATATCGATGTATGGAGGTGCATAAACAAACTAAGGTTGTTGTTCTTCTTTTGACACCTCATATGAAAACTTGAACTCCATTTCTCTATTTGTGTCTATCTTGGATAGGTATCTTATAGGACAACCTCGTGGGATAACAAAATTAGAAAAATGACTGACTATCTCACCATCATGCTCTACTTGAATCTCAATTTGTTGGCTGAATTTTGATGTCTTTAATGGTTCTATTAAAACTATGAACTCTAACACTCCTTGATGCCATCCTTGAATTAATCCTTCAATGATTGCTTCTCTAACGACAAAATCTGAAGGAAATACTTCCTCTTAATCCTGTAATATTTCCTCTTCTTCAGAGTCTCAAGAAAAAAACATCTTCTACATCATAAAACTGCTCCTCATTTGTGTCCTCTTGAAGTACCAACTCTAATTCAGGGGTTTTCTCACAAACATATGATTCTTTTTGTTGCGTACTTGTCTTTGGAATCAATATGTGTCCAGTATCTTCATTTTCGTCAACATAATTAGGAAACTTAGTGTATGCTAGATATAATGAGAGTCAAATAGAATGTAAATAATTAAATAAATATTCAAACTAACACTACACTAACAACATATGAGATAAGACAAATACTATAATAAAATAAAGAGAAATGCGAACCGTAAAAGCAAACCCAAAAACCTCCTTAATGTGTGGATATGTCTAAGGATGGTTGGATGTGTGCTGAAAAGATGAGGATGATCAAGCTCCATGGATTTGAGATGACTTCTGTATGATTTCAAGCTCCATGGATTTGAGATGATTTCTGTATGATGACTCTGAGATGTTTTGAGTTAATTTGATTAATCCCTTTTAGGCTTGAATTTAATTATTTGATTTCATGATTATTTAATCCTTTGATTTAATTTAAATTTTTTTGTCCACTTTTCTTGATAAATGTCCTTTTGATTTGATCCATTTTAATGCATTGAGATGAGATTTACAATTTTGAATGCTTAAGATACACCTGGTCAAATTTAGGTGTCTACAAATGCCCCTCTTTGAATTGATGTGCGAAGCGCATTGATTCAAAGAAAACTTGATGTCCTGATCATTGATTTGATACTGATGAGCTGATTGACTGATACGAAACCTGATATGAAACTCTGATATGAAACCCTGATATGAAACTCTGATTTGAAACTTGATTCGAAACCTTGATTTTGAAACTTTGATTTGAAACTCTGATTTGAAACCTTGATTTAAACCTCTGATTTAAAAGTCTGATTTGATGCCCCACTGATAAAGTTTAAATTTTTAATGCCCCAGATTTGATATAAGATATGCTACAGAATCCCAGTTTGATGATATGATGATTCCCCCTTAGAAATGAAAGCATATTGATCTCAGATGCGAAAATTTTTATGAACACTGCTGATAGAATAGATCCAAGATGATTGCATTTCTGATAAACAATGACGCTAAAAAGATGTCAAACAAATGCCCCAGTGTGCAAAATATGCAGATTTGGTTTGAATGGGTCAAAAATATCATAGAATTAGGGTAAAATAGCTTAAATAGGTTGAAAAACCCAAATTTACTATTCATTTTCACTTTTCACTGTTGAGATTTTGTTCCGATCCTCTGACGACTGACAGTGATGGTGGTCCCCATTCAAGAGCATTGGTTCGAGTGAGCACGTTGATATTAGAGACCTCCTAACTACGGGCCTCTGGTGAGTGGTTTGTACCTTCCTAGTGCATTTATTTCTCTTTAAATAGCATTTATTACACATTTTTAATGCTTTCTAGGTAGAAATTTGTAAAAAAGCCACATAGGATAGGTAAAGAGCCGCTTAGGGCAGAGAAAAGCTACCTCCGTGCATTGAAAAGTCGCGTAGGAGAAATTCTTACCCACCTAAGAATTAGGGAAAAAATGCAACCCAAATAGCTAAAAGCCACCTAGGAAACCCTATTTTTTAAAGGCCACCTAGGATACTTAAAAATCCACATAGGACTTTAAAAGGCCACCTGCTTAGCAAAGCACCGCCTCCGATGATTAAAGTGCCTTGTGTAATGTTTTTAACACCGTGGGGCTTAAAAATCTATGTACACTTATTAAAGTGCCACCTACCATGAAGTTTGAAAACTGAGATAGAAAATAGATGAAGTCCTTTCGATTGATCATCCAGATAACTCAATTGAATTCCAAGCTAGAAAATGTACGTCCAGAATGTCACTTAGTGTTTAGGATATTAGAAAAGTCATATTGATGAAAGTTTGATAGGTCAATTGGATTGATTAAAAATGATTACAAATTGTCCTTGTGTCTCAAGATCTAGAGGTTAGGAGCAATACATTGATGTGCTCAAAATAGAGCAAGGATAGATTTAATGTGTTTGATTGATGTAGAATGATCCACCAATAGAAAGACTAATATGATTCACTTTGTTTCAAAATGTAGGAACATTACCGTAAGTTGTGGATACGGGGTGTTGCGTCTTGGATTTTTTATTTAGTTGATGAGCTCACGATGCCTGAGTGGCAGACTATCGAGACATGTGGTCTTGGTTTCCTTCTAGATCTCCCTTGGTTTTAGCTGAATCGAGGTCTTTTGATAGCTATGGCAGAGCGATGGCACTCTGACCATAATACGTTTCATCTACCCCTTGGCGAGATGACTATCATGCCCGAGGATGTATATAGATTATTGAGGATCCCAATTCATGGAGAGTGGGTATATTATGATTCAGTATATGATAGAAGTGTATGTAGATGGGTGTTTGGAGACAACACCATTGATGATGATTGTATTACTTGGGAACAATTTGCCTCTTTTCCCACTTTGACAACATTGTTAGGGGCAGTGATCGGAGGATTACTTCTGCCAGATAGGAGAGGTCATGGATTTGCAGTCAGATGGGGTCGGATACTGGAGGATTTGATTGCGCATCCTTGGAGATTTGATTGGGGTTCTTGTATATTAGCATAGTTATATCATGATTTGCATGAGGTTGTATATAAGCGTAGTGCAACACTTTCAACAGGTGCAGTTTTATTACAGTTGTGGATTTGGGAGCATATCCCTATTACAAGACCAGTTTTAGCATGAGTGCGAGCCTGAGGGTATCCGTATGCATTTTTTATGATGGCATGGTTGTCCAAAATCATCTGGGCAAGGTTAAATTTTAGAGACGCATTATTGATGATATAGATCAGGTTGTGTGGAGGCCATATCTACTTTGTGAGAGTTGGCGAGAGGATGATGATGAGTTTCCATATATGTTTTTTCATCGGTGGATGATCAGCCGATCACCACTAGTTATTGAGAGATTTTTCTTTGGGAGAGTGCTCTATCAGTATGGGCGGGTTCAGGACATGCCTTAGGGTATGGCACTTTACGCTAGAGTATAGGCTGAGAGATCTATGTGGGGAGCATAGGTAGACTATCAGTTGGCCTACTTATAGATTGATCAGTTGGGATATGTGATGTGGGATATGATGATGCATGTAGCAGATGCATGCATGTCAGCAGAGTATTGAGAGTGGTTTATGCGACATCGCTTTCTCATATTTACAGATCTAGCAGAGCCTATTCCCGATGTGGATGAGATTTTAGATGATGACAAAGATGATGTTGATGATGGCAGGAGACCTTGAAGACAGAGGGTTCAGAGGGCACTTAGGGCTCCTAGAGCACAAAGAGCTGCAGGACCTCAGATGCAGGGTGGACATGTTAGGGGCCAAGGTTGTGGATTCAAGCAGCCTAGATAGAGATTAGCATAGGCACAGGTACCCTAGGGATAGGCTCCTATTAGAGTTGGTATAGAGTGGGCCAGGAAGAGACAAACATGTCCAGGTGGCCAGACAGGTTCTAGTACAGGGACAGATTCCTCAGGTTGATCCATTGAGTGGTATGGCACCGGTGATACCATAGGTACCATTAGCGCCCCAAGCACCTCAGGCTCCTCCAACATCACAGGCACCTCCAGTTCCTCCCATTGTGGATGGCTTAGTGCAGGATGTTTGAGGTTTACAGGTAGGGATGACTTCAGTTACTGTATGATTAGATCAAGTTTCCATGATGCTGCAGTAGTTTCTGACCACATTACCTTAGTTACCTACCAGTGCGAGCATTAGTCAGGCACCACCTAGTACATAGGATAGAGCAGATGACAAGGATCCTGATGGTGCAGGTGGTTCAAGTACATGTATTGCTGGAGATGGATCAGGTGCACCTGCTGGGTCATGAGACAGATCTATGATATCTTGATATTGCAGTGATGATGTATCATATGTATTTTTATCAGGACTTTGATGTATGGATTATTTGTTGATGTACCTTTGATGTACTTATTTTTTTTATAGACATTTATCTATGATGATCTTTGATTCCTCTTTTGATGATGTTATGAGATTTCCTTTTATGCACATCTATATGCTTCTATGATGCATTTATTTCTATTATGCCACAGATGCAATGTCTTAGAGTAGGACATAGATAAATGGATGCAAATGATGTTAATGAAACTTATTTCTATATGCTTTTCTGATTTAAACATGATGTATGGATTATAAAATGCAATGATATGGATGCAATACTTAGTGCAATGATAAATGAATGCAACTATCATTTTGATTTTTGGATGTATTTAATTTAATTTATGATGTGCAATTCTAAATGATTGGGATAAATGAATAATGATTAATGTTTCTTTTCTTTTCTTTTCACTTGATATGAATATATATAATGAATAATGATTAATGATTTATGAATGCAAAGGATAATCTCATATTGATGAATTGAAACCATTAAATTGATGAAGTGTTGTCAACCTTAATCCCCCCTTGTTCTTGGAAAAGTGCTAGAAAGACAAGCCATTTTAATCTAACTTGGAAATGCAATTAATCTAACATGAAGATGCAATTAATATAACATGCAAATGCAATTAATCTAACATGAAGATGCAATGCAACTAATTGTCCTTGAGGTTTGTGAAAGAAATACAAACAAAGATATATTTTCAACATAGAGAGTTGTGGAACTAGGAGTCGATACAATCCTTACTGGTGCCATTGTGACCATAAGCATATGAATATGACTTTCTCTCATGTGGTTACCCCTTCTAAGAAACCAAGTACAACCCTCACTAGTTGAATGACCAACTATGGGAGTATGAATATCGGTTTGATCGGATTCAATGTTGCAAGTGGATGTTGGTATTTAAGATATTGAAAATCTAAATAGCTAAGGTATCCTTTTGCATGAACAAACAAAGGTTAACCCTCCTTCTCATATGAATGTCCTTGATGGTTCTTTGATGACCATGTCCTTAGACTAATTCACACAAGTTAAAGGATCTTCCTCAAAACAATCACTCAGAAGCTTAAGAAAACATCATGTCTCTATCATGGCCAATCTAGTCGAAACATCATCGATTAGCTAAAAAGAACATGACTCAAAAAAGGTCAATGAAAAACTCATCAAAAATTTCCAAGTGTTTGTGAAATGTATCAATATTTCCAAATAAGAATTCCAGATAGTTTGATCATTTAGGGTGTGTCAATTTTTAATCCTGATAAAATAAGGTCAATGAAGCTCAAGGAACGTGTTGTAGGATCAAACTATTTAGGGTTGAACAATGATATCCATCAAAGGTTCTCAAAAATCTCTCTTCTAAACATGAAAATCTACTTCTGATGTGTGACCAAGATGTTGCACTATTGAATCTGTTTGGTACCAAAAATCTATGATGCGTGCCCCCAAGTGATAAATGTGCTCAATGTGAAACTTAGGGCAACTAAAACCTAGTTTGTGACAAAAATGCATCTCTAAGACTTTATTAGGACAATGCACAAATGACAGATGCAATGAGGATATGGACAAATGAGATGATGAAACACAATATGTACAAATGCAACTAGGAAATACCTAAGGGACAAAAGGCGCCTGTTTCCAGGTTTTCACCTCTTGGGATTATTTCAATTTTTTGCTTTTTTTGCTACCAAGGTGCCTATTGCTAGGTTTTCACCAAGGCACTTTTTCTCTTTTTCAAATGTTTTTGGCTTTTGAGCTTTCTAATTTTTTTTGTATTTTGATCTTTTCTCATTTTTTTTGGTATTTTGATTTTTTCCATGTATAAAGGTGATGCTGACTCATCTGATACTCTCAACTTATACTCTTTCCTCTGAATCAGGTGTGAAACCTCTTAAGATGAATGCTATTGATAGGTTTTTGCAATTCATCACCATCACAATTAGCCAATTTGTAGGTCCCTGTTCCAAATGAAGAAACAATGATAAAAGGACCAATCCAATTTGCTTCCCACTTTCCTTTCTTTTCTCTATCAGCCTGAATCTTTTGGATTTTCTCTCAATACTAGATCTCCTACTTGAAAGGTTCTTGGTTTAATATGCTTGTTATAGTTTCTTGAAATTCGATTCTGATATACTGTCAAATTGATGCAGGAGCATCCTGGGTGTAAGGGCAATCTTGCATCACCCAAAAATATGTGTTTTTCTATTCAATAAGGGCTATTTTGTACAAAGCTGCTATTTTTGGAAACTTACTATTTTTAGTAAGTTGGTCGTTTGAACTCAGAATGTTCTAATTTTCCAGGTGAAGGTTCATCTTAGTCATATAAGAATGCCAGTTGAATTTCATTGCCAGATCATCTGTATTGGTGAAGTTATTAAGGATTTAATGTTGAGATTTTAGGGTGCAAAACCTTTGAGCTCAATTTTCAGGACCTTAGAAGCTCCGGATTGAGGTCGAACCCCCGACTGACTTGTGCTTCACTTGTCAGGCACTGTAGATCGTGATCTCCCCTTTTTGGAAAGTGGTTATAATAGCCAATTGGAGCTACAGTTCAAAAGTTATGGCTTTCGGAAGTTGGGCTACCTAATCTCATGTTTTGTAAATATTTAAAGCCGACCCTTTTGTAATAAAAGTGAAAAATAATTAAATGCTAAGGGTAGTCGGTCTTAATGGCTAGATTTCTGGAACCTTCTCGGGCGGTGGAAAATTGCCTATTTAAGGAAGGCCCGTGGTGTTTTCTAGGGCAGTTCTGGGTGGTTATTTGAGGCTTTGTCCTAAAGATTATTGTAAAGGATGCCCATATGGCTTTTGATATTGTAATTCTGAAGTTTGTAATTCCACATTTGTGGAGCCAATAAGAAGCCAATTTTCTGTTCTTGCAAATTTCTGTTGTTTCTCTTTGTTTCTGTCGTGTACTTGTGGTACTAAGGGGAGTCCCCTTCATCACAAATGATCATAGGCTTGAGTTTGATGTTCCTCCAACATTTCCAATTGTTGAATTCAGGAAACTCTATAATCCTAATCTATGATTAATCCATGCAATGAGACTCTAAGGGATGGTATTTCAACTTCTAAAGGTAGAACAGCTTTGGCCCCATAAACTAATAAAAAGGTGTAGCTCCTATCGGGGTTCGAATACTAGTCCTATAGGCCCATAATGCTGGATTGATTCGAAGATGCCAATCTTTTCCTGACTTTCCAATGGAGCTCTTAAGGATTTTAAGGATGTTCTTGTTGGTAGCTTCTGCTTGTCCATTACCTTGGAGATAGTCAATGGATGAAGAGTGATGTGTAATATGGAATGTGTCACAAAGTTCATCAACATCTTTGTTCTTAAACTATTTTCCATTATCCATGATGATGGCATGAGGAATGCCATATCTGCAAATGACATGATTTAGAATAAACATGGAAATTTTCTTCCCCGTTGCAGTTGATAAAGGGACAGCCTCAACCCATTTAGTGAAGTATTATGTTGTCATGATTATATACTTGTGTCCATTTGAAGAAGGTGGATAGATCATGCCAATCAAGTCAAAACCCCATTGATAGAATGGCCATGGTGTGACAAATGGGTGTAACTCTTGTGCTGGTGCATGGATCATGTCTCCATGGTATTGACATTTTACACAAAATTTGACAAACTAACAAGCGTCTCATTCTAAGGTTTTCCAAAAGTACCCCATACATAGGATTTTCTTAGCTAGGTTTAAACCACTCGAATGTGACCCACAAATCCCCTCGTGTACATCTTTTAAAGCTAATTTTGATTCATCTTTCTCTAGACATCTAAGGAGCGTTCTGTCAAAACTTTTACGATACAATGTGTCAGAAAGGATGGTATAACGAGCCACTTGTCTTATGAAATTTTGCTTTTGAGCACATGTTTGGTCTATAGGTAAGGTTTGGTATTTTAGGTAGGCATAGATGGGTCCATACCATGGTGAGTCATGTCCATTTAAAAGGGAAATAATTTGGGTATCAGGTAGGTCAAATGTTGGTTTAACCAATTCTTCCACCAAGAACTCATACTTTTCATTTTGATCGGGCATTTGAAGTAAAGATGCCAAAGTAGCCATTGCATCCGCTGCTCTATTCTGTTAGAGTAGTCAAGTATTGCTAATAATTAAATCAGTTAATTATTAGTTATCTACTCTTAGCTTAAGTTAGACTTAGGAACTTTCTATTTCTGAGAGTTTCCCTTTTAGGGTTTCGGTTTCCTTTATAAGGAATCACCGCTTTGTAATTGATCATCGAGATTGTAAATCATTTCATTGTTGAATATAGAACATAATTTCTGTCAACATGCATTTGCAGTCTCTGGCCTATCGGCCGCCATAGCCATTCTTTTGTCTTCTCTCTTTTGTCTGCTTCTTCTTCTTTGTAACAGCTTTGCATGCAGGCGTTCTTGGGAAGATTGCAGTTTAGCAATCCTAACATGGTATCAGAGCCATCTTACTGCCGGCTGTTTGAGTTTCATTGAAGCATTCGAGGGTTTGAAGGTTTCACAGCTTTCTCTGGGTTCTTTTAGTGGTTCTAGGGGGTCTCTATTTTTGGAGGCATTTTGGGCCCAAACGGACACTTCCATTACGTCCGGAAGGCCCAAAAACCCTAGAATCCATATAAAGCTTGTCTGATTTGGACACCGAGGCCTCTGGTAAATTTTTTTCGGCCTCCGAGGGCCGTACGAGCACGGAAATCGATGTACAAGTCGAAAAAAATTTAAAAAATAGTGTTTTTTAGGCGTTTTTATTGCGCAGGTGGGCGCGCCGCCACCGCCGCGCCGCCTCTGCGTCTCCGCCACACCCCTGCGCGCCACCCGCCGCCCGTTTGCGCTGCGCGGCCGACCCCGCCGCCTGTTCTGCAACCCCGCTCCAGCCACTAAGCCCGGAGCCCTCCACTCCGCCGCCGCTCTGTTTACCGCGACCCGAGCCACTCCGCCCTCCGCCGCGCCCCGCAGCTCTGCGCTCGGCGCCTGTTGATTACGCCGCCCACCGCGGCAGACCGCTCACCGCCGCTCCGCCAGGCGGTGGCGAGTTTTTATGCAGCCCTCGCGGCCCTCTTATGCCGAGCTCCCGGTCATATGGCGACCAGGGGCTGCGGCCCAGCCGCCGAAGCGCGCCATGCGCCCGGGGGGCTTATTTTTTTAGCCCCTGGGGCTTAAAACATGTCTTTTAGGGCATTTTGGGGGTACCTGGACGTTTCTCGCTCTACAGAGAGCATCCGGGGGTATTTTTCTGACTTCCATATATCGTCGAAAAGCTCTTTCTAAGCTCTTTCTGATGGTGGAGGTTAGGGTTTATGGTTCCACCATTTCAATAGTGATTTTGCTGTTGAAGTCCGATGTCTTATTTTGCCTTCTAGGAGTCATATCTGGCTCATCCAGACTCCTTTTTTGGCAAACAAGATATCGTCGGAAAGCTGATTCAGTGTACTATTCAGTGGTAGAGGTATTTCTTCTAGATTCTACTCTGGGTTTTCACTCCTCTGAGTTTTGCAGTTTATGCACTTTGGTGATGTGCTTGGTTCTTCAGGTCCGGGGATCTCTCCTTCTGAGTTCATAGCTCACTCTTCTTTCTGACATTTGAGCTTGCATGCTCACTCTGATGCATCTTTATTCTGTAAATGCACTGAGATAAAGTGCCTTGTTCTGCATTCTTGGATCTTGTACACCTGGTTCAGTTTTAGTACTCGCACTGTGTTATAAAGTGCCATGGGGGGATTATGATGCATTTGCCGCTTTAGGCACATCCACTTTTGTCAAGTGAGTGTACCTTCCACAACATTAGCCCATGTAGTCTGTGTCTGTGACACCGACTTTTATCCTGTGTGTGTGCTTCTGTTGCACTGTTGGTGTTCCTGGTTCTTCTTCTGTAGTTGTTTCTGGTACTGCATTTCAGTGTTCCTGTCACCTCTCCCAGTTCAGTATTATGGGGGGGTTCACCTGTTAGTTCTATTACTTCCTGGTTCGATTGATCAGCTCTTCAGACACTTGTCTTCTCTACCTGATCATGCACTTTAGTGGGGGTTCCAGTAGTATCTTCTGACAGAGTTTTCAGACATGCTTTGGAGATGCTTCTTGCTCTCTTCTTGTTCCTCTCCCTGGGACATCTTTTCCCTTTATGTTTTGGGTACCTGATCAGGCCTAGTTGCCGGGACCCATCTTTCCTACTTTCTGCAGTAGTTTAGCTTTCTTACTTCTCCCTAAGTTACACTTAAGGGGGGGTGTTAGAGTAGTCGAGTATTGCTAATAATTAAATTAGTTAATTATTAGTTATCTACTCTTAGCTTAAGTTAGACTTAGGAACTTTCTATTTCTGAGAGTTTCCCTTTTAGGGTTTCGGTTTCCTTTATAAGGAATCACCGCTTTGTAATTGATCATCGAGATTGTAAATCATTTCATTGTTGAATATAGAACATAATTTCTGTCAACATGCATTTGCAGTCTCTGGCCTATCGGCCGCCATAGCCATTCTTCTGTCTTCTCTCTTCTGTCTGCTTCTTCTTCTTTGTAACAGCTTTCCATGCAGGTGTTCTTGGGAAGATTGCAGTTTAGCAATCCTAACATATTCTTGTCTCTTGGAATTTTTTCAAAAGTAATCAAAGCAAAGTACTTTTTTCAATCATCCACCAATTTCTTGTAAGGCATCAATTTTTCATCCTTGATATTATATTCATCATTAACTTGATTGATGACTAATTGAGAGTCCCCATAGACTTGTAATTCTGTGAAATTCCATTCCAAGGCCATCTTGATACCTATGACGAAAGCTTCATACTCTGCTATGTTATTGGTGCAAAGGAACAATAAATTTTAAGATTTTGGGATTGTGTAACCTTGTGGTGTGATCAAAAGAATGCCTGCTCCACTACCATTGTGGGTGTAAGATCCATCAAAAGTATAAAGTCCATGTTTTAGCTTCTACATTAACGATTTCAGAATCCAGAAACTCCACTTGCATAGGATGTGTAGATTCTTGAGGATATTCAGCCAATTGATTGGCAATAATTTGACCTTTGATTTCTTTCCTACCAACATATTCAATGTTGAATTCACTAAGCACCATTACCCACTTTGCAATCCTTCTAGTTAAATCTATTTTGCTAAGTAAGTATTTTAAGGGATTAATTTTGGCTATGAGCTTCACCTTATGCAACAACATATAATGTCTTAACTTTTGAGAGGCAAATACCACTGATAGGAAAGCCCTTTCCATGAAGCTATAGTTTAATTCATATTTGATCAATGTTCTACTCAAGTAGTAGATAGCTCTTTCTTTTCCTTCATCATCCTCTTGTGCCAATAAGACTCCTAAAGATTTTTCCATTGCTGAAATATAGAGTAACAAAGGTTTTCCTTGAATAGGTGACATCAAGATAGGTGGATTCATCAAGTATATTTTCAACAATGTAAAGGCTTTATCACACTCCTCATCCCATGTGAAAATGGTGTCTTTATGTAGTAATCTGGTGGAAGAATGGCATTTTTTTGCCAATTGAGAAATGAACCTCCTTATAGATTGAAGCCTTCCTTGAAGTGACCTCATCTAACTAATATTCTTTGGAATGTCCATGTCCATTATTGCTTGTACTTTTTCAAGATCTACTTCAATGCCTTTTGCTAAAACAATGTACCCTAGGAGTTTTCCAGATTGTACCCCAAAAGCACATTTCTTTGGGTTGAGTCTCACTTTGAATTGTTCTAGCCTTGTAAAAATATTGTCAAGTATGGCTAAATGATCTTGTCTTTTATGTGACTTAGGTAGAATGTCATCCACATAATCTTCCATAAAGGTGTGAATCATGTCATGGAAAATGGTAGTCATTGCTCTTTGATAAGTGGCTCCGACATTTTTGAGACCGAAGGGCATTACATTCCAACAAAAAGTACCCCATGGGAATGTAAAGTATGTCTTATCTTGATCCTTAGGTGCAATGCAAATTTGGTTATACCCACTAAATCCATCCATAAGTGAAAACATAGAATGACCCGCAGTGAGATCCACATTAGCATCAATGCTAGATAATGGAAAGCCATCTTTTGGACAAGGTTTAAATCTCTGAAATCTATGAAAACTCTTATGGTTTTATCATGTTTGGTAATCGGTACAATTTTGGAGATCCATTCGGCATATGCAATTACTCTTATAAATCCTTCCTTGAGTAATTTCTCCAATTCTCCTTTGACTAAAACGGCTACATGTGGATGCATTTTTCTCAACTTCTGCTTGACGGGCTTAACCTTGGGTTTCACATTTAAATGACGCATTATGAAACTTGGATCTAATCTAGGCATATCAGCCTGTGACCATGCAAAGTTGATTTGTTTTTCTTGAAAGAATCAAATGAATTCTTTCTTCTCCAAGGGACTCAAAGATGTTGCCAAGTGAATGAATTTAGGATCCTCTTCTATTCCAATGTTAACCTTTTCTATGGGTTCAATAAGTATAGGTGATGTTTCATCTTCATGGGCTAGTAAGGTGTCCAACCTCTCTCCCTTAGGTGCCAGAGTTGGGTTTTCACCTTTGGAAACATCCTTTATTTTTACTTTTTTTGGGTCTAGCACTGCCACATGGTGGTTTTCACCACTAGACCTTCTCATTTTTTTGTATATTTTCTCTTTATTTTTTGGATTAAGAGGTTGAAAACCTATCCCTATCATCATGTCTAGAGTAAATTCATTGGTGGAAGAATTGGGTTCAACCGCATTGAATTATAAGGCCATTGCATTGTCATTTGGGAAGTAGAGTAAGTCATTTGGCTCGGAAAGATCCCAATTAATAAGTTCGGGGTGCATTAAGGACAAGGATTCATTGGATGGGCTTTTATTTGAAGGATTTAAGGACATGACTTCATTTGATGGTTCATACATTGTATCATCATGGTCTATGACATGTGCCTCTTCAAGATGGTCCATGGAAGAAGGATAAAAATCCTCTTCATTAGAGTCATCTAAGATTTCTATGGGAAAGAAAGCATGTGGATTAAACACTAGGTTAGAATATCCCACCCATGAAGGTACCCAAGGTTCACCTACCCATTGAGTGAAAAGAGGTGATTGTTCTATATTGGCTTGTTGAGGTTCACTTGATGTTTGAGTTGAATTCAAACTTTGAGTCACATGTTCTTGATTCTCAACTTTAGGAGGAGTTACATAAGTGTGAATGGTATCAACCTCTATGTCATGAAAAGATTATTTGGACAAGGAATCTCGCTCATAATCCCTAGAATCATCTTAAATTTCAGAATCTACCATACGGATATGTGCACAAAAATCATGCATGGGACTTGAACTTTCTCCTTTATGTTGAAAAACAATGCCAACTTTCTCTTCTTTTGCTCGCCAAACTGGTTCAATAGGTTCTAACAACCCTCTATGTCTAACTCCTAAGGGTCCTATTACCTTATACCCCATTTTCTTCATGATATCAAATCCTTTTCCATATTGATCAATTTTGATATTGATATGTTGCACCCTTTCATTGGAGTTATCATCCTCTTTATAAAGCCATTGTAATACCTCATTATCTTCTTTGTCCATTTCTTGTTTGTCACATTCTCTCACAAAATGGGAATTGTATTTATGTGGTTGATGATCTTTGGATGGCTTCCCATGTTTCCTTGGAGATGTAGGTAAATAAAATAGGGAAACAGAATATTCCCTTACCCCCTCTGAGTTAATTTTGTATTGTTTCTCAAATTGATTCATTAGATCACTCATCTTTTCATAATGATCTTTCTTAGTTTGTTCCCTTTCCTCCTTAGTGGGTTTAGACATTTCCATTTTCAATGTTGAAGTCTGGACTGAATTATCATTTGAATTTGAACCCTCATAACTCATCTTTTCTTTTCCCTTATTCGATGTAGTTGAGTTAGTTTGAATGGGGTTAGAAGTTGATGTGACATTTGATGTTGGTTTTGGACTTTCTTCCTTGGCTTCTTCCATGGTAATATCTAGGATGGCTCCTTCCCTATTATGAGGAATATATAATTCATGAATTGGCTTTAAAGCATTGCAATATTGGAAAGGGTTTGAATTTCCTCCAATCGTGACCTCTTCCCCCATGTATGGAAATTTTATGCATTGGTGATATGTAGAAGGTACCGCTTGCATTTCGTGTATCCATGGCCTTCCTAGTAAGATGTTGTAGGTCAATTTCATATCAAGAACCTGACATATGGTATCCTTTTTGATAGGTCCCACTTGAATTGGTAGAATGATCATACCCTTTGAAGATCTTTCCTCCTCATCATAAGCCTTAATAGTGATTTTCTTTTTAGGATGAATGGAAGACTTGGTTAACCCTAATAACTTGAAAAGGTTTAAAGTGCAAATATTAAGACCAACTCCACCATCTATGAGAACTGTCTTGACCCTATGTCTTTGGATTAATACCTCTATATGCAAGGGTAAGTTTTGAGGATGTGTGATAGACATGTCATCTTCCTCTGAAAAGGAAAGGAAATGAGGGGCTATGAGATGCCCTACCATGTTCTAAAATTTTTCCTCTTGGGTGTAGGTGCAAAGAAAGGTTTAGGCTTGTGAGCCCCTTGATTATTCCCAAAGTTGTTATTAGTTTTGTTGTTGTTAAAGGACACTTTGGGTGCTTGGTTCACATTATTGGCTTGAACTGAGTTTTGAGTGAGATTGAAAGGGGTAGCCTTTAAAGTGCTAGCCTCTACCACTCCATTGTTAGCCACTCCTTTATTGTTGTTATTCTTCGTCCAAAATTGGTTGTTGCTGGTGGAATTTTGATTTTGATTAGTGTTGGAGGTATTGTTGTTGTTGTTATTCATGTTATCTTTGTAAAGTTTGATTTCTCCACTTTTTATCAATACCTCTTCCATTGTCACCCCATTCCCAACTAGGTCTTGAAATGACCTTGGACATTGTAGCCTTAATCGATAGTTCATTTCATGATTCAAGCTATTTACAAAAATATCCATCTTCTCCTTTTCGGTTACACTTCGAGGGTATCTAGAAAATACCGCTCTCCATCGTTATAGGAAAAGTAGGAATCCCTCTCCTTCTCTTTGTTTGGTGTTGCATAGATTAAGCATTGTAACCTCATGTTTGATGTTATAGGAATAGTGAGTTACAAACTTAGAGGCCAATTCCTCAAAGGTTCAA
>MU224437.1:1701414-1711827 GCA_018584345.1 Thuja plicata
GAGGGTAACTTTGAAAACCACTCCATTGCCATACCTCCCAAACTTCTAGGGAATAACCTCATAAGGTAAGTTGTGTCATGCATGAACTCTAGACTTAAGGCACAAAATTCCCTTAAGTGATCTTGAGTATAAGATGTTCCTTCATATTTGTCATATTTAGGATAAATAGTATTTGTTGGAAATGGAATCATGATTAAATACTTATCAAATGGAAATGGACACAAAGCTTTGATAGAAAAGGGTTTAGGAGCCCCACTTTGTTTTATCGTGTCCAATTGAATTTGAAAAATTTGAAATTGCTTGTTCATGATGTCAATGGGATTAGCATCAGCTTCTTCTTGTTTGAGTTTGTTGACATCATAATCATGTGGAAGTTTGAGACCCGTTTGTGCTAGGTCTAAGAAGTACTTTCCTTATATTTTCCAACACTTTTTCCATAAGTTTCATGAAGAAAGGACTTTGCATAGATTCATTAACCTTTTCGTGAAGAAAGGACTTTGCACAGATTCATTAACCCATTCTTATTATTGTTCAACCCTTGATTTTTAGGGTCAATGTTTGCTCCTCCGTTAGTATTGTTGTTGGATCCTTTGTTGTTAGGATCAACATTTCCCCCTCCATTGTTGTTCATATCCTTGTTTACATGATTGATTTGATCGGGATCTATATGGCCAAATGGGAAAGGCATTCTTGGTTATGTTTCCTTGATGGGTTCTTGTAAGGGTCTTGACGAGCTAAAAGGATCACCCAGAAAAGGACACTCTTGCCTTAAATAAGATCCGTTTGGTTGTAGGGTAGTCTTAATGTAATGAGATCGAGTAAAAACTGGCATTAACATAAATTGAATGAAGATCCTAGGTTTTTGACTCACTTAAGTGATCAATCCATGTATAATTTTGCAAAATTCCCAATAATGGCAGATTCTGATCTAGTTGAGTATACACAAAGGTAAAACGTCCAAAAGGGTATCCAAAAATGGAATTTTATTGTTTTCAACCCCTCGGTATATATCCACTATTTTCCCTTTTTTTTTCTGGGCGGCTCTTGCCTGTGTGTAGGCGGCCTTTAATTGTTAATATGTGGTCACTGGAAATCCTATACGTGCCACTCTACAGTTAGCAGGTGGCATTTTCCTGTTGATAGATGGTTTTATATTGTTGACACGCGACACTTTCCAGTGGCTTACGCGACTGTTGAATGTTTTCAGGTGGTGTTTTAAGATTTTTAAGTGGCCCAGTTTTGTTTGTACGCAGCTCTGAAGTGTTGGTACGCGAAGCTTTACTGATCAAAGTTAAATTTATCAATTTTTTGTTATTTTTTGGATTTAAACTTTAAAGGCTTTGATCAGATTTGTCCAAAAAGAAACTTTCTTGAAAACAAAGTACAAGCTCAACACACACATCAAAATTGTACCATATCCCTAAAACCACACTACAAGTGTATGTTCTCGGATGTTTTTACGGGCATGCACAAGAATTTCTTCCAAATAGTATACCTTAGAGTTAAACAAATTTGGCTTGTAAAAATGGCTCTACAAAGGTAGGTTTTCTATTTTATCGAGGTTTCAAATCCCTTTCGTTCTAAATCTTGCCAAGATCCTTTACCCCCATGCGGGCTTCCCACACACACGAAAGCACGATTTTGCACAATCCCAAAGGACTACTAGAGGAAGTGAGGATGGCTTGCACAAGGTTTAGTCACTTTCCAATTAAGGTAAAGTGCATTTATTTATAGTGGGTCAGACGATATTGCGGTAAAAGCAAATATCTCCCACTTTGGGTCATTCCCTCTCACCATCCTTGTAAGGAAAATATCGGGAGACAAGCCCTTTAAAGCTTTATTTTAGCTAACATGTATATGGAAAGAAAGAATTAAACTCAGTCCCTGATTCACTCAAAGAGTGAAGAGCATATCCCTATTGTTTTTCTTTGTTCCAAACACCTCAAGCAAAAATTGTTCATTTTCAACCCCTTGACAAGGAGGTTCTTAAAAATGAGATGTGTGGTTCAATTCCCTATCCTTTTCTTTGCACTAAATTGACTTTGCACTTTTGGATTTTTGATTCACTTTGAAAAGTTAAGAGCATATGCCTAATGCTTGTTCAATTTAGAAAATTCAGAAGGATTTTCCTAATTACTAGATTTAAACGAAATGCCACAATTTAATCAATGCAAGCTTGTCAAGATAAATACCTCATTTTCGAAGTTAGCAAAGGCTAGGCACATTTTTGTTCAATTTAGCTTATTTCAACTCACCTAGTGGTGATCGTTCCCACTCCGGCTCCTCCAACAAATTAGTCAACACAAATAGAGACAAAGTGAAGAAAAACTTTGCAAAATAAAATGACAATTTCCCTCCTAAAAGCTCTTTTAATTGAATTTGTCAAATCAAAGCTTAAGGAACTTAAGAACGAAAATTAATCAAAGAGTGGGAAACTTTTCTTTGTAAGAAAAAAACACTTTAATGTAATGATCATAAAGGTTCTCTTCTTCAAATAATCTCTCTAAGAGATTAGCTGCATGTATTTGTTTATCATTTTTAGCCTTAATTCTCACCTCTTTGCTAAGCCTTGTGACTCATTTCTCTAGTTTCTGCACTTTCAGGTGATTTTTCATTTGCAAAAAAGAAAAACACAGAGAGTCAAAACAGCGAGTAAACCATTAAAAACCTGATTTAAAGAAGAAAGACCTACGTGAAATTTAACAACTAATAATCGACATTTAAATGTTACTACTTATAAATAAAAAATTTGAAAGTGGCTTTTAAATCCTAATAGGCGGTTCAGAAAAATCCACAGGCGGCCAAATAAAAATGACACGCGGCACAAAAAGTATAAAATGTGGTCAAATATTGCTGGAACGCGGCTCTTGAAAGTTCACAGGTGGCACACTTTATCTAACAGGTGACACACTTTATCTCCTAGGCGGCACACTTTATCTCATAGGCGACTGAAGAAAGAAAGACGAAGATGAAAGAAACTCCGTAGGCGGCGCTTTACTGTTCACAGCGGCTCTGAGTACTTCGTAGGCGGCTCTTGCCTTGTTTTCCTACAAAATAACACAATGAATAATGCAAAACACACAAAATGTCAAGATAAAACGTTAGAAATGAGGCTTAAAGCCCCACTGTGGGCGCCATTTGTGTGTGTGAGATTACACCTTCATGAAATTAGGATTAGAAACAACAACTCTATGGAAAGAAAATGCTATTTAATCTAAGAATTGAAGTTTAAAACCCATGACATCTCATGATTCTCTATCTAAGCTTTGTTAAGAGAGCTCTCAGTCTTAATCTCTTCCAAGGACAATCGTAGAACAAGAAGAAAATGATAAACAATGCTCTAATCTAGCTCAAAATGCTCCAAGATATGTTATAAAACCAACAAATGCTTCTAAACATGATATTCTAAATAATATGCAAATACTAAAATATTATCAAAAGCTCTCAAATGCTCTCCAAATGCCTATAATAAGGATGCTTTGCTCTTGAAATTCTTGGATCCCAAACTCAAAGAAAATGGCTTGTATTTATAGCAATTTCCCAAGGGTAGGGGGTAGAGTGAGTTGATCATGATCAAGCTTTGGTTGAGTCAAAAGCTTTGAGGTGTTTTCAAATGGATGGAAAATTGGTTGGTTGTCCTCAAAGAAATTAGTAATTAAATAATTCAATCATTTAATTAATTTAGCCATGTAAGGGTGAATGGGTTGGATTTGATCTTTTTGATTTAAACTATACAATTAATTGATTAAAATCAATTGTATAATTTGATTAATCCCTTTTAGGCTTGAATTTAATTATTTGATTTCATGATTATTTAATCCTTTGATTTAATTTAAATTTTTTTGTCCACTTTGCTTGATAAATGTCCATTTGATTTGATCCATTTTAATGCATTGAGATGAGATTTGAGGCATTTGGCTGAGATTTACAATTTTGAATGCTTAAGATACACCTAGTAAAATTTAGGTGTCTACAGATGGTATGCTCATGCTTTTGGAATGGAAATTAAATTATAACAATACTTCAAAAATGGATGAAAATGAAGGAAAACAACCTTCAATTTATAGGTAAAGAGGAGGTGAAATGGACGGTTAAGATGCAAACTTGAGGAAGGGTCAAGATGCATTTGAGAAGAAGCACATGGGTTGTGCTTTCTCAAACTCATAGCCTTGTGACAAGTGTCACAAAGAGAGAGGTTGATTGGGAAGATATGTCATAAAGGCATATCTTGTCTCAACTCCCAAAGGTCAAAAATTGATGAATGTGACCATTTTGGGAAGTGGGAAGGGATTTGGAAAAGAGGAAACAAAGAATATAATATTCTGTGGAGGGGAAAAAGATGTAAGAAGATGTAAGGGATGTGTAAGTGCATTTAAGGAAGAATTTAATGCATGTGGTTGGGGATTGGATATGATGTGACTTGTGTTGATTTTGGGGTTGACTTATGATTTTTTAATCCTTGGATTAGGATTGTGCAAATGTTTAGTGAGTGATTGGGTGGGAGATTAGGATTAATTAGCGAGAAAGTGAGAAAAGTAGGAGGATGTGATGGGAGGAGAGAGATTGATTGGAGGGATCAATTAAGTAAGGATATTTACTTAATTAAGTGAATATTAGTGTGTTCTAGTGGATTGGGTTGGGTTAGAAGGATGGGTTAGGTTAGGATGTGAGGCTAAGTGAGGGTTAAAGTTAGGATCCATGTGATCAAATAGAACTAAACACATTATTTAATTTGAAGTGGGAGGAAATAGATTAATTAAGTAAATAAAGTCATTTATTTAAGTAAATGAAGGGTTAAGGTGTTAGAGCTTTTTCTTGCAGATATGTGAAAAATCAAATCTACAACTCTCTCTAACCCAACAATAGATGAGTAAGGGAAAAATGCTAATTTATGAGGATTCAAACCTCCTTCTACTTTGAGCTCCACAGACTTAGGCAGGTGTACCTATGTTGAGACTCATTTCTTCATAATGAATCTTACAGTGGATTAAGGATTCTCATCCTTCTTCTCTTTGAGCTTAGAGGCTCAGGAAGGCTAACCTGATGGATTCACTTTTCAGTGAATCATGGGATGGATTCCTGCCCATCAAACTAAATCTGACAATCATTTAATGCCCTTAAAACAAAAAGGTAAATGTTGATATGAATGATTTTGTTGCAGTTCTTGTATAAGACCAGTGCCTAACCCATGTATAGAGTCAATTTGAACTGACATTCACAAAGATTCACAACTCAATACATTTGAAATTAGTAATATTCCTTACATGCCACTTCTTTCATCACAAATACGTGAACATCAGATCCACATATCCTTGACATTCTTCCACCAAGATTCACTCCTTCCTTGAAGGAAACTCAAGAATAATATCACAATCTACCTTGTATATGACAAACCAAAAATGCCTTACTAGTCTAATGCATAAGAATTCCAAAAAACACAGAGATATCAAGTGCTTGTAAAGAGATTTCAGTTGTATTTCATTAATAAAACATTACTTCAATCTATACAAATGACAAAATACTCTAAAATTATCCACTAATCTTAATCAGAAATTGTTTTAATGGAACCTTGAAAAATCGGAGAAATTCTCCTTGAAGTTGGAACCCTCTACAAAGGGGAGAATTTTGAATATATAGCCAAAGAAGAAGGTTCCAGATCTTTCCGGGAAACACTAGCTGTCTTCTTTTCTCTAATAGATTTTGAGTTGAGTCATTCTTTCTCCATTCTATTCAACAAACTTGATTCTGCACACAAACGGATGACAAAAATGAAATCCTTATCCTGAGACCTTTCCAACGGTATACTATACTTTCCATTTCTAAAAATATTTGACCACTTAACCATTAAAACAAATTTCTTCCTTCCTGTGCACATTCAATTGAAATCTTTGAATTTGTATTTTATATAGTCTATGCAAATTTAAAGATTAAAAACTAATGTTCTGTGTAGATTTAATTGCTTTATTATTCCGCACTTTTATCCTGCACTTTTACACACTTATTTTACATTTTAATTCTTATATCTGCATAGGCCACCAAATTAGGCCTTGTCACATTACCATTTTCTACACAGTCCACCGAGGCACTTACATATCCTGCACACATCATCCTCTACCTGGGCCTGCCACCTTTCAGACACCAAGTGTCGCACAAGCGCAATGTCTTGAACAGTAACTGGTGAGAATATTTGGTTAACGCCATCACGTTCACTGTCCAATCTTACCTCGAGATCTGATCCATCTAACTAGTCTGTGCTTCGAACCCACCACATCACCATCCACCTACATGCCTCATTTTTGGCCCCACCATATGTCATGCAGGTGCAATACCTCAATGATATCCTCTACACATCTTTGGGGTCCAAGGAATTGCACCAGCTATCGATTTTCTCTAGGATCATCGCCTGCCATCGATCTCCTATGCCTTAGGATTCATGCATGATCCATTGCTTTCTTTGCCATGTCATCTACCACATCACCTCCATGGGCCCCACCAAAACTATTTTTTCTTCCATCAAAGTCGCCACCTGGACAGGCACAGTCGCCAAGGAGCTCCTCCAAAGTGCGTCGCCTAGAGCCTCTTGGCTCTTTCTTCATATTACTTGGTATGCATTTTTGCTTATAAACACTTTTCTAATACATTTTCGCATCAATGTGGCACTAAATTTTGCAAGTTTTTTAAAGTCTTCTGTGCATGCAAGCCCAAAAATGTGTTTCCACCTACCTCTAGCCAGCGCAATGCTCCATTGGCTAAGTACGCCCGCTAATGAGCCTCTTGGCTCTTATTCATATTATCATGCAAGCGCTGACATATATAAATATTTTAAAACTCCTACCCACCAACAATGTGGGATAAACCATTTTAAAAATTCCTTTGCAAACAACCTGGGCAGCTTTTGCTTTACCACTATGTACATCCTTTATTCCACAAAAATGCACAGCATCTTAAAACATTTCACTTTTCTTGGAGTTTTTAATGTTTCTATTTGAAATTCCAGAACCCATACATAACTCTCCTTCTATTTTGTCAGCAGCTCACGTGCATTTGCATGAAGTTTTTTGAAGTCCTTCCTTGTGCAGGGTTTCCTTTTCTATTTACATGCAAGTCTTTTGAAAATTACACCTACCAATGTGCATTTGTTTGAATATATATATATTTTTTTTAAAATTCAATTTATACTCCATTCAATAAAACTTGCACAACCTCTTTGGCATAACCTGCGTAGCTTCCTTATAAACCAAAGCCAACCCCCTTTGGAGTCAAACTCTGTTTTACAAGCTTTGATGGATGTTCATTTTTTGTTTTGAGCTTCCAAATCTGTAACCATGACATCCTATGGATGAGACCATATTTAATTTGAAATATTTTGTCAAGAAGTTCATCGTGATGTCTATGCTTCCATTTTTTGCCTGAATATCTGCCAGAGCGTTCAACCACACATTGCAATGTCTTCCATATCTTCCACATAAACCTTTATTGGAAACCATACGCTATGTTCAAGCTTCCAAACAGCTCACACAGACAATGAAAGGTGTAGTACAAGGGTTGGAATGAAGCTTTACACCCACCAAGTGCACTTGCAAGAAAGTTTCAAAAACCAATTCACCAAATATATTGTGCATCTGGCCATGCTTTGTAGCCAAAATCATAGCATTTCTCATCGCATTAACTGAAAAAAATCCCCAAAAATATGCTTCTGATGGATGCCCCTATTCTGATCACTGACAACCATGAAACCAAGCTTCTTTGGGTGATCCTAAAACAATGCTTAATGTGCCTTGTTGTTGCTTCCATATTTTGTGCACATATCTTTAATAATGTACTAAAACATTATTCAATACTGATTTAAAATAATTATTACTTTAAATCATTTCCATGCCTATTACCCTTCTACTTCACTCTCCAGATGCTATTATCATTTAAATAATAAAGATTTTCAATTATAAAATATTAATTCTTTTTACAATTGCAGCTATGATCTGATGAGGTAGGTCGACTCCCAGGTGGGCTTGACCTAAAAATTTCATTTTCAATCAACTACCTTCCTGAAAAAATGATCTGGGTGACTTCTCCATGCATTTGAACTTATAATTCGCAGAGCAAGAACTACTCGAAATTTGACCATACACCATTTTGTCTATGTGCCCAAAATGAATAAACTTCCCTCAGAAATGCCTTTGAAAACTGCCATAGACACATTATTGGAGCATAGTACTGAAACAAGCACATAAATTTTCATGCCTATAATTACCCTAGAAAATGGCTTCACTTGATGAGACATGAGGTGGGAGATTTTAATCTCTAAAATTTCCCTTTATAATTTGTCTTCCACTGGACCTATCAAAACCGTATAAAACCCTGCCAAGACACCCCCTGTAAAAATACCAAATCTCGCATCCCAAAACTGCAACTTGGGAAATCCACTCATTAAGATACAAGGAACACCCAAACTAGAAATATTGACCCATCTCCAAAAAAATTTCAAGATACTAATAGTCCAACATGACCACTTTGAAACTATTTTGAGTATGCAATTCTACGCATAGTGAACTTCTGCATAAAACAAGTTTGGATTGGGCTTGGTAAACTAGCCACATGAAATCACAAAGATCTAAAAATATGTGTATGAATTTATTTTCATGCCACCAATACATAACCAAAACTAGATCATCTCAGTGATTAATTGGCTCATTTCTATTAGTTGTCAAAGTAGGCCATCCGCTAACTTCTACAATGCACACTCGTGAATTCTGCATAATATGAAAATGGATTGGCCTTGGCAAATTGATCAGACGAGATCACGGTGTTCTCAAAAATGGATCTGGGGGTTCTTTGACATGCCTATAATGTAGGGGAAGGACTCTTATCTCATGAAAATCAATTGGGAATGAGACATAGGCTTTCAAAATAGGCTATTTCATTATTTCTGGATAAGTGCATAGTTCAGTTTCATGTAAACTCCTCCAACTAGGTGCATTGTAAATAGACCAAAACTAAATGTAAAAGACTACAAATGGTTACTCATGCTATCTGATATGTGTAAAACACATTCCTAAGGCAACTTGGTATGACAATCACATGATTCCATGATATAGGCTCTCAAAGTAGGCCCCTGAATTTTTTTATAAGGGTGCACTTTTGAGTGTTACACAAAATTTTAACATGGTACTCTCAAAAATTTGACAGTACCAACATAAGGTACAAGTGGGCTTTTTAGAATTGTGCAAGTGGGTGAGGGAAAATAGGATTTTTTAATTATTTTAAATTCAAAATAGAGGAAAGGGGATTTAAATAAAACACATGAATGTATTTATTAATTTGAAGATATGATACTATAGGAAAATTAAATTAATTAATTTTCCTAGGAAGAATAGATGAAAGGGGATATTAATTAAATAAATAAATTATTTAATTAATATGATGACTTTAGAAGAAGGGTTAATACGATTTAGTTTGATCAAATATTTAATGATCAAATTTAGGTGTCTACATTTTGCCCCTCTTTGAGATGGTGTTACAAAGTAGCATCATTTCAAAGAAGATTAAGATACAAAGGTAGGAAGAGGATGATTCGATTAGGAGAGACGTCCCAATCATTCAAAAGAGTTACTAGGAGAAAAGATGATGGGAGATGAGGATAAGGATGCCCCTCAAGAGGACATGCTGGTTGAAGAGAACACGAGTGTGCTCCCGAAGTGAATGAGAGGATGCATGTATGATGAGTGAAGGATAAGTGGATGGAGGGATAAGAAGCTTGAGATGGCATCCCCCAAATGGGAGATGTCATATAGTGAGCACTTAGTTTGATATTGTACTTGATACTATACACCAAGGTATGAGGAACCATATGCACTATGCCACCATGATATGGAAGACCATGATGCCCTTGTGACAATAGGATGCAAAGATCACGATAAATGCAAAAATGCTAACACATACAAGCAAGCATGCACAAGAAACCAAAAGCAAACCAAAATTTTTCCCCTAGTCAAGTTGAAAACTAATTGATGATTGATTGAGGATGACAAAGTAACGATAAGAACAATGCACATCCAAAGGTTTCAGAAGGATACATCCCATGATGATGCTTTGAAAAAGTAGTCAATGGATTGTCAGCTGATTTGGATCAAGATGATAGATTGATTAAAGGTTGGTGTGGTGGATTGCAAAATTGGATTGCATGGATTAGTCTTGATTGTACTTGATTGGGATTATTTATTTATTTATTTATTTATTATTTTTATTTTTTTCTTTGATTTTTTAAATATATATAAATAAATAAATATATAAATAAGTAAATAAATATATATGTATATGTATATATATAAATATAAATATAAATATATATATATACATATATATATATATCCTATTAAGAATATACATATACATATATATATATATATATATATA
>MU224437.1:1730006-1751676 GCA_018584345.1 Thuja plicata
ACATTAAATTGATTAAAAGAATTATGCCAAGCAGTAACAGGGTCGTTTGGACATAAATCGAGGGTATGATCACACTTAGGGCAAATAGGGTCTATAGTTGTGACAGACCAAATTCAGGTGGTTACAGGTGGAGTTTTTAATCATTCCTTAATGGAATGTGACAACATTAAGAGGTGGGTTAGGATAGAATTAGGATTAGAATTAGATTAGCATGGGGTGAATGGGTTTATTTGCAAGTGAGCAATTGATTTAGGGGTTTATTTAATTCCTTTATAATTAAATACTATAGCCATATTTGAATTTGATTTAATTGGTTTGAATTGTATGGCTATAATAGTTAATCACCTAGGACATTAAATTTGATGTAAAATGAATTATGCCAAGGTAACATTATCATGACGTAATTGGGGGTATGATCACACTTAGGGAAAATAGGGTCTATAGTTGGAGCAGACCAAATCCAGGTGGTTACAGGTGCAAGTTTGTAGATTCATTATTCTTTGAGTGTAAGCTCCTAGACTCCAGAATTCCAGGTCCAAATTTTTGTATTCTTTCACAGTGATCCACGTCCAGGGTGTCTGGAGCCAACTGATAATTGTCAAGTAGTTAATAAGGGGTCAAAAGGTAGGTGATCCTGATAAGGCATGTTAGACGAAGGGATGGCCCTGACAGATGATTATCCCAAGGTGCCACTCATACATTAACTTCCTGATGTACATCAAAGATAGTGAGCTGCAATCTACATTTATGAGGCATGTAGCCTTGAATACCGGGAAGATCAAATTTCCTCTATTAATACCCTGACACTCTTCTCTATGCTGATTCTTCCAGCTTTCTCTTCTTGTCTTCTTACTCTATCTTGTCATACCTCTTCACTTTTTGAGGTGATTGTAAGTGGTGCAGGTAGTACCGGCCACAAGATAATGTATTTTATGTGTTGAGTGTACAGTTAGATTAGGTTAGTTTTAGGTAAAAAATGTGTATAAATAAGAATTCTAACCTCATAACAAGGGTCAATGAAATTAATGATTTTGCAGTCCAACAAGTAATAAAAGATAGCTTTTCATTTTTCAGTTGTTTCAGGAGCTCAATGCTAAGTAGTTCTTGATAGTTTAGAATGTTCCCTTGGAGCCATGGATGTATTCACCAGTGATGCTGGAACCATTTGCATTAATGAAGAAGGAAGAACATCTTATGACTACGTGTTATGTGTTATTCTGATCTCTACAATTAGTGATGTCTTTTTGTGATGTATGTTTCTAATGTCCTTTTCCCTAATGTTTTTTTTAGATTAATGATCTCATTTCCTCTTTCTATTGAATATGTATGAATCGCTGGTTCTGTATGTATTCAGTATTTAGTTTAGTTCTTACATTGGAGCATTGTTGATATTTGAAATATGTTGCATAACTATAAGTAGAAGTAATAAACTCTAACTCTGGTCTATCTTTTGCAATTTATTTGATAAACATAACATGCTTGCAGGAAACCTCAACCCATTAATGAAATCTCCAAATAAGATGAGTAAAACTAGATATCCCCTCAAAAAAATAGTCACCTGCCCAACTTAGCTTCCCTGTACTGTTGAGGCCTGACAAGAAGGTGCTTGAAGGCTAGGAGAATTCAGTCTCTGAAAAACCTTTACAGGCGTAGTTGGCTGGTACCCCGGTACTCGATGACAACTTATCACTGTTGGCAGAACTAGTCACAAAGTCCTGTCACCAGATTGGATTGCATGGATTAGTATTGATTGCACTTGATTGGGATTATTTATTTATTTATTGATTTATTTTTATCTTTTTAATTTTTTTTCTTTAATTCTTTTAGATATAAATATAAATATATATATATATATATATATATATATATGTGTAAATATAAATATACATATATATACATAGATTTTAATTTTTTATATGTATTTTTAATATATATATCCTATCAAGAATATATATATTTAAAATATATATTGATACAAAAAAGATTAAAGATTATCAAAAGAGATATACATAGATTTTTTTTTGCAAAAACAATATAAACAAAAATAAATGTTGATAATGCTTGAGGAAATGCAAATAAGATCAAGTGATATATTTAGTGTGTATGTTTCCTACAACTTGAAAAAGAAAAAAATGAGCAATATATAAGGAGTTTTATATCAAAAGACTTCTCTTGGCTCCTCCAAGCACAATCATGAGGTTGTTTTCACGATTTTGAGTCTTTTATAAAAGTTGACCTCCAAGTGCTCCTTAAAACTACAAACTAAAAAACTCACAAAAACACTCATAAGCACATTAGGGAGTTAGTAATGAACCATAAAGTGGGTCCCACTAGGTGTGCTAAAATATATGTTAGAAATAATGAGAGTCAAATAGAATGTAAATAATTAAATAAACATTCAAACTAACACTACACTAACAACATATGAGATAAGACAAAGAAGACAATAAAATAAAGAGAAATGCAAACCATAGAAGCAAAGCTCGAAAGCCTCCTTAATGTGTGGATATGTCCAAGGATGGTTGGATGTGTGTGTTATAAACTAAATTTTGAACCCTATTCAAGCTCTCATAGTCTTGAGAATCTAGTATAACGTGGGAATCACTTGAAGGTTGTGGGACCTTTGCTAACTGAAGTGAAGCCTCTGAGTTCTAGGCTGGTTCCTCTTGGATAGTCACCTTATTTGCTCTTTTGACATGAAAAGTAAACTTGAGGGAAAAGGGATAGAAGGAGAACTGAAGGGAAATGACAAAAAAGAAAACTTAACCTACTAGGTGATGCACCGAAGGTAACATGAATCACAATATAATGACCAAGAATTAACATGAAATCCATGAATTATGACAAGTACAACTTCCTAGATAGGTTTGCAAAAATATTTCATAGAGAGGTCTGAGATGAAACTATTGGAGGAAAGAGAATATTTCAAAGAAATAGCTTCAAAGAAGTAGACATAGACTATGACTTGCAAACATACATCCACTCTAGCAAATAGGTACAAGAATGAGACAAGATAGCTAGGAATGAACAAAATTCACAAAACTAACCTTATCAGATCACCCATAGTAGTAAAAAAAGATGCAGAAAAGAAGGAAAACTTGAGATAATCCACAAATTTCTTCAATAATCAATCAATATATCATTCTTCAGAAAGAATCGCAACCATATGAAAACCTGAGGGCAGGAACAATGCCACAGAAAGTCTTGCATAAGCTTAGAAAATTGAGAATTACAGATTATGAAAAGTTGGAGGACAAAGAAAATGTCTTAGAAAACTCTTACATATCCTAAAAAAATAACTAGAAAAGAACCAAAAAAAACTTATATAAAATCTCCCCTAGCACGCAGGCTCGGGAGTCAATCCAATTCTCAGAAATTAGGGTTATAATAGATTTCACATAAATAATATAGAAACCCTAAGACTGTCAATTTTTCTCATCAATGCATCATAGAAATATATGAGAAGATCAGATATAGACTTGAATATCCTTCCCATTGCCATAAATGTGATCAGAGAAGTCAGCTTGACCCATCTATTTGTCTGCAACTTGAGAAATCACACCACTGCCATGGACTTTGAAAATCAGATTTGAACATTTGAATATTTGAAAATAATGGTCATAGGTGGCATAGAATTCTCGATCAAGGACCCATATGAACACTTTTTTTTCTGTTTAAAAGGCAACCATCGATCTCTATCTCTTTATCTTTACTCTATGTTTACTTTGATCTGCCATGGACACGCATCACCACAACTTAATTCCTTATATGATAGATTGTGTGCATCTTTCCTTTAAGCTATTATGCCAACCGTTCGATCTTCACAGACCTGATTAGCCTTTACCTTCCTCTATTTGAAGTTTTAACTTGTGTGAGTGATAAAAAAAGCTGCTTTTTTTATCTAGTCGCTTACTCACAACACTTTTCTTCTTTTATGTTCAACCTGTGTGAGTGACAAAGCCTTTTCTTGATCAGTCACATACTTGCAACACCTTTTGGATTTGGTCTTTTGTCCTTGCAAGTGAGAGACAACCCCTTATAAGAACATACTACTAATTGCATTGCTCACTCATAACACTTTATCTGCTAACTGTTAAGCCCTGGCGAGTGAGCGACAACATACAACTTCCCTCACTCGGGCAGTCACAACACTTTTCTTATTCACTACTAAAATTGAGCGAGTGGGCGATAGCATGAAATTCCTTTGGTCACAAACTCGCGAGGTCGAAGACTTGAAGTGAAAATACATAGTGAGTGAGCGATAAGCTCCTTTTCCCCTGATTGCACACTCAGAGAAATTTTCTGGCTTGGTCTTTAAATTATGTGAGTGAGTGATACAACATATAACCTAAAATACAGACCGTGTTGCACACTCACATAACTTTAGATGCTAAGTGGTTTGGCCCAGGGAGTGAGAGACAACAATAAAATTCCTTTTCTCACACACCCACAAACATAAAGGCATAAAGTGAAATTTCATGGCAAGTGAGTGATGAGCCCTTTTCCCTTTGATTGCACGCTCGTGGAATAGAAGGCAACATTAGAAAAACCATCACGATTGCATGACCACATGAAAAACCATTCACCTGCCTACTTGCAGAGCAAAAAGACCTCAAGAAAAATATAGTGCGATTGCACGACAACATGACTACATAACTATGCAAGTACATGACTGAATAAAAAAGGTGACTGCTGGACAACTTTTAACCACGTGTAGAACAAGAACCTTAAGTGGCGAAAAAGGTAATGAAAGAACATAACGACCTCTAAAGAACCTAGGGTTTTTTCTCAATTTTTCTTATGGTTTTTTGCACATGAAGGGCTATTTTTCATGAACAAGGATAAACCAGGGACTTATAAAATTATAGAGGAACAAGATAAGACCAGGAAAAACACAAGATTTTACAAGCTAGGCTGTACTCTTGTGGAAGCCACATTTTCCTCCACCTGTAGCCAAATTTGTCAGGATGGGGAAATTTGGATAACATTTTGGCAATTTTTACTAGATGTCAGCCTGCTAGACATTGAAAACCAGTAGCCTTTGACATTCATTGGGTATTGAGTAATCATTTGAGCACAAAAAAATTTATGGGAAAGGAAATGGATTGAAACCAGGAGGAGGAACAATAATCCAAAACAGGGAAAAGGACTATACAAGCATAAACAAATACTGACTATGCAAAATCACTTAGAGAAAAGTAGGGAAAATCTAACCTAACCTAAACTAACCATTACAAAAACTGGTTAAACAAAACCATTTACTGGAATGTTGAAATAACTACCCTTCCTCATTAGGATATCTTGCATTGAATGCATAAGGATAGCTAGAAAGACATGAGGCACATAAAAGTATGTCAAGAAATAATAAACTACCTCTTGAAAAATAAGATCAAACTCACTTACCTTAAATTGATCATATGAGGATGCCTCAATAAACTCCTTTTGGGCCAAGTATCTGATGGGGCAGCCTCTTGACAGTATGAAAATATAACTCTTCTTTATGGTTTCTTCTTTATGATTTGCATTTAAATATTGAGAGTGAAACTGTAGTACATGCTGATGACATTATTTTTCCATTAGTATGCAAAGAAGATCTTCAGTAAACATACACCGAAAGATAGGACAAGAGAAAACCAAAAATATAGATATCAGAGATCACAAAAAATTGCTAAGTACAAAGAAAATCGACGACACAGTTTTGTGTGTAAACCGAAAATGCAAAGTGAAAAGGATAAAGAGGAACCCAATAGTGGAACTCGATGAGTAGGATATAGTGCAACCAAAGAGAATAGTCAATGTGGAACCTGAGAGATAGTTCAAGCAAGGAACATCGAGAGAGTCAAATTTATTTTAGAGTATAACCGACCGATAGAAACTGAAAGTCAGTTGGAGCCTACAAAAAGTGGATCTGACTTCCACGTCAAATAAAGCATTCATATTCTATTTATAGAGTATTTACTTATTTTAAAACCATTACTTAAGGGACAATAAACATTAATGTAATTTTTTTAATCAGTCTAACTGATTTAAAACATATAGACTAGAAGATCAAGGTAAAGTTGTAAACCTGTGATCATAGAGTTAATATTGTTTTATGTGAAACTTAATTAGGTCAATCTATCTTATAAATAGATGTTGTAATCATTCATTAAATAAATGGATGAGAGGGTCTATGTAGCCAATGAGCACATCTATGGATCAGAGTGAAAGTTTCATGAAGCAGAATAACAAAAGGTGAAATTGGTTATCAAGAACCAAGAACAGAGGCTACTGAACAACAGAGGTATTATTCAATCATATTAGGTGATACACTTATACATGTAATATTAAATGGATTTTTAATCAACAATAGGAGATTGCATACACTCAGGCCAAAGTGTAATTTGCTTACATTCTAACAAGTGAAGCAAAGTGTAAAAACCCTTTCAAGGAAGGTGGATTTAACAATCCAATTGTAAATCTCTTAACTGAGTGCACACTAAATAGTGTTGCTAAAGCTCTTAACAGTGTAGAATTTAGTAGGTCTCCATAGATGCTCCTAATAGGGTAGATCATCAGAAGTGATCAAATTGTAAGCCTTAACTAGCCCCTTCCAATCTGCAAATAGTGAAGAATTTGTGGGTGCCATCCCCACCACAGTTTTTACTTCCTAACAGGAGTTTTTTGTGTTATCATATCTTATGTCATGTGTCAATTACTTTCATGAATGTTTCTATGAATGTTCACATGTTTTCTAAGATAAAGAATTGATACGTCTTACACAAAGATAGTATAGAATAGATGGTTGGATATATAATTGATTACACAAAGGTTAATTGATAAAAGATAAGAAAGTTTTAGAGGTACTGATTCACCCATCCCCTCTTAGTACACACTTCCCATTAATTCCAGCAATTGTTATCAGAGCTAGATATCTTATTTAAAAAGATTAAATACTAAAGAGAAAAGATCATACAATGGAGAAGTACATACTTGACAATAGTATTGAGAATCATAAGCTAGAAATTCAGATCTTCTATGAGCAGTATAAAGAAGCTAGAATCAAGATGAGTTAGCTGTTAGATGAAAGAAATATTATGGAATCTCACTATAATGAAATAGATTACCATGAAGAAGAGATACCAGATTTATTTGAGTCATCAGGATCAACTATAAACTAAGCATCAGATACATCAGAAGAAAGAATCACAAGCTTAAAGGAAATCAATCAACATCTAGCTGGACAAGTGAAATCTCTGCAAATTGGTCAAGAGACACAGATGGTAAGAATGATTGATGTCATGAACAATGCTAGACAAGCTGAGAAAGAAAGAACACTAGCTATTGATGATAGAAGGAATATTACTGAAAGCTACAAGAAAAAGAGTCATAAATACAGAGACTTACAGAGCATCACCAGGAGATTACAAATTAGATTATTCTTATGAGTCAAGATGCAAACATAATGAATAAAGAACTCATTGAAAGAATAGAAGCCATCGGTGAGCTAAGGGAAGAAAATGAAAATTTGAAACAAGAAATAAGAATTCAACAACAACATATTGAAATTATCAAGAGAGCTGAAGAAAGAAATAAAAGAATGGATGATTTTCTTGAAGGACAACGAAGAGTCAACAACAACACAAGTTTAGGCTATACCGAGAATGGAGAATCACCCAATCAAGATGATCCAAAGAATGTCTATGCAAATCCAATACCAAGAAAGCTAACATGTAATCACCGTGGAAAGAAAGGCCACACATCAAATGTATGCAGGAGCAAAATGAAAAGTATTCCTAAATCTACATCTTCATTCATAGGATTCTGTTATAAATGCAATAAGAAAGGAAATAAAGCATATGAATGTAAGTCTGAGATGAAACAACCAAAGAAGGAAACCTACATAGAAAAATACTTTCCTACTTGTAAAATGAATGGGCACACTACTCTTGAATGCTGGAAAAAGAAAAAGAAAGCATGGAAGCCTAAAGGTCAAGAAACTACCTATCAACCGAAAAGAGTCGGTAACCAGTACATATGGCATTACAACACATGGACAAATTTTCAAACATGTGAAAGGTTTGGTCACATTGCTGCAAACTATATGAGACAGTGGACAAGAAAGTCTAGAGGTTGGACTAACCCCGGAATGACATGCTTACACTGTCATAAAGTTGGTCATCTCAAGAAAGACTGTAGAGACTGAATGACAGAGACCATTACCTTTCCCAATGGAAATACCATTGAAGACATCAGGAAGATGAGAAACAAAATGTGGAGGAAAGCTACTTACACTGATGAAGTTGGACCAAGCAATGCAATTGGTGACACCCTATCCAATGGATCTAGTGACATCACCACCCCCACCTAAGAAGAACAAGTAAGTATGGAACTGCATTACACCAAGTTATATTTTACATCAGTTCCAATCATACATAGTTGAAATACCAAATTAGCATGATTATAGATGCACTATGGTATTACTTGTTAAAATCTATGAAAAACTATTTCATCGGGTTATGCATACCGAAATCCATCGATATACACTCAAAGATGAATTGTCTGCACTTACTGAAATTCGTCAGTTAGCATGTCAAAGAAAAATTTGCTAGTATAAAACAAAAATCATCAGTAATCAAGCAAGCAAAAAAAGTTGTCTTCGTCATAAACTGAAACTTGTCGGTAAAAGTAAGAAGTTAGATGACTACCCCGAAGCATCATGTTGTCACTGAAAAGAGAAGTTAGTGTTTAACCCAACGACTCTGTCTTCACACACTGAGGAGTGGTTGAGCATTAATGACTCAACTTAGGGAAAACATCTATAAAAAGGAAACAAAAGGGTTTCATTATTCACCAGTGAGTAGAGAAGAGTGACAAAAGTGAAATTTGAGCACACAACGACAACATCACAGAGTGAATTCAACTCGACCCATAACACTTTAAATAGATTAGTGACCACTATAAAATTAAATAGTAAGTTCCTACATTAACTAAGAACTTTGTTTTACACATTTACATAAATCCCTAAATGTCTGAAACAATAGCCACGACTTCAAGAACCGCTAAGTTGAAGAGCATCAAGAAGGACAAGGTCAAACTTGTCAAGAATTCCACTTGTGAGGAAACACATTACAAAATATTACTAGAGGTTGCATCACAACCCGAAAATGCTAGAGCATTCTCGCAAATGCCATCTAGGGTTTTTCTCATTGAAGATGTGCGAGCATACATTCATTGAAAGATTGCAAAAATTGGTGACCTGGAGGTTGAAAAAGTTTTCAAGAAGCTATGTAATGATGATGGATCTATAAAAGATGAGCACAAGCACATAGAGGTGAAAGGGCTCTAACAAATGCCCTATTGTTCCCAAAGGTATTCAAGACTGAGTGGATTCAGTTAGTACTAAGTAGGATCCACAATCATAAGCTATGGATAGATGAGCCTAAAATAATAACATGAGATGTTATTCATGTAGTCATTGGTTATCCAATAACCGATAAGGTAAAAGAATTAAAGGATCCACCCAAGGTTGAAATTGAAAAAAAAATAGGAGCTAAGTGTGATGGAAGAGGACTTAAGGTATCCACTATCATAGATGATGAACTAAAATTTGGAGCATGTGTCCTAGGCGAAAAATTCTTTCAAGCTAGAAGGATGAACAACATAGCATCCGAAGTAGTGGATATGACATATAAGATTGTAAAGAAAGGAACTCAGTTGGATCTGTCAGAACTTCTACTAAACCAGTTAGAAGAAAACTTGAAGACAATCAGAAATGCAAAGACAAATTCATGGAAGTTTGGCTCACTTATCATGTGCAGTTTCTTTTACTTCCAAGAATCTTTTCCATCAGTAGGAGATGTAAAATGGGATACAACTAGACTAGTCACCATACAAATTAGTGAGTTCATAACATCATTGGGAGACAATTTTGAGATAGTTATGGATGAGTACTTTACTAGATTCGAGGAGAGAATGCAGAAAAGAGTAAGGATCCCAGAGAAACTAATTGAGAAATTCAAGAATGATCTATGTTTCATGGTTGACACATAACACACATACATCAAGCATACTATACCAAGCATGGCTACAACCATTAGGCTATGAGGTAAACATTGATCAAGCTTCCAATGTAATTGATGCATTGATTAATGAGCCATTAGAAAAAACACAACCAAAGTTTGACACTTATGAAGAGGCAAAAGAAAGAATCAAAAATAGCTTGGTTGTGAAGCAAATAGATAGGAAAATAGATAAAATGGTAAAGAAATTGAAGAAAAGGATGCCAGTTACAAAGAAAGAAACTGAACAAAAGGAAGAGACCAAGGGACAATCACCCGTCAGTGAGGTTGAGTAGGAAATTGACTCTGAGTCTACAGAGTTAGATACTCCCTTACCAACACCAACTAAGAAAACAAGAAATACAGTTGCTACAAGGACAAAAATTCAAACAGCTAAGGAAAAAAGTCCTTCACCTTTGAAGAAAGGTCAAGTAAGGACCTATAAGAGAAAGCCTCCACCCAAACACTCCAAAGCTACAAAAAGAAGAAAGTTCGTTAGAACTAAGGAGGACATTGAGGACACAAGACAAGATGAAGCTGTTCATCATGAAAATAATAAGATTCCTAAAACCATTAATGAGGTATGTGCACAAATGATTAAATCAGGATCAATTACTAACTCCAAAGTTAGAAGATGGTTAACTCTAGATCCCTTGGATAAAAATAAGATTGAGGAAACAATCATCAAGATGATGTGCATATACAAATACCTCCCTATAGAAATTTCAGAAAATATGCCCAAAGAACTTCAAGATAGGATATCAGCAAGATGGACATTTGCCTTGCACTCTAAAAAAGAAATCAGCGAAAGAGCCCTAGTATCAATCATGCCTCCCAAATAAAAATTGAAGGAGATCAAAGAAATGATGAAGGTCCATTCCAAAAGGTTTTCACCAAAGTTGAGAGCCTACCAAGTGCTTAAATGAAATCTATTGGATATAGATGGAAAGAGTGAAGATGAATGGAGGAAAATACTTGATATTCTTGAAAAAGGATACCAGTCCCGAGCCACAGCAAGCTCTTACAAAAAATCAAGAATCCAAGGATAATCAGGCTACTAAGAGCACCAAACCAATTATCATCATAGATGTAGAATTGGACAAAGAGGAAATGGACACCACAGGAAACAAGGATATGGATTTTGTAGATGAGACATGGCTAGACACCACTATGGACAATACAATCATTGACATGATTATTGATGATCCCAAAGAAGAATTACATAAAGATGAAGATGTCACTGTTACCAAGGACAAGATCGATGGACATGGCACTGCAATTGACACTTCATAGGTGAACATACCAGGAAACATGCCATTATTAATACAAGCCATCAATATACTCAAACAAAAAGATAAATCACCTAACAAAGATTAAAGCATTCTCGAAGATGCAAGGGATAAAGGAAATAAAGAAAACACCAATAACCAGAATGTCATATGAGACACTCAAAATGTAACCGATACTGACAAGGTTACAAAAGGAGATTCAAAGCAAATAGATGGAGACACTACTGAGAAGGTTGCACAGACAAAGGAAGATAAAGTACATAAGGATACCGGTGAAGGAGCTAAACCAAAAGATGGCACTCCTGAGGAAACCAAAAAGGTTGCTACAGATAATGTAAATGTTGATGTGGAGATGTCCACTCAAAACCAACAAGCTGACACTGAGGCACAACAACAAAAAGAGACAACACCCCAAATCACTTCATCCAACACAACAGACAAAGCCAAGAAGATGGATATGGTTCTACATTCAAGTGAAACTCAGAAGAAGAAGAAGAAAACCAAAAAGACTAAGCTGGAAGTCACTCTAGATGAGATAATTGAGATACCCAAATGTGACACAACTACACTAGACTATGAAGCACTAAAAGAGTACGGTGAAATATGCCAAAGGAAGGCACTACAAGAGAAGCTAAGAAAGGAGCACAAAGAATCCATGGTACTAGAGACAACTAGGGACTTCTTGAATCAGATTGTACCTAATGTTGATGTTGATCACAATAGACCTATCCTTGATCAACTAGCCACTCTCACCGAGGCCATCACAATAAAGAACATTGACACATAAAAGGAAATTGAGGAGAGAGAAGAGTAGAAATATAAATACAAACTCATTGAAAATATCAGCCAAGAAGTGGTAGAAAACAAGGTAAAGCTTTCAGAATTAGCAAGTGAATTAGATCCAATAACTGCTGAAGTTATTTCCTTGATACAAAAATTAAGCACACTTGAGAAATTCACTAAGGAGCATAGTGATAAAATAGAAAAGTTAGATTCTGATCTAGCTACTAGTGCTAAAGGATTAGCCACCGATGAAAATGCAATAAAGTTGCATTATGAGAAAATAGTTGAGATAAAAAGGTTAAGACAGGAATTGTGGGAAGCAAAAACATAATCTAGGGAAGAGGTCACCGAGCTCCAGGCTCAACTTCTACCAAATCTAACACTACTTCAACAACACATCAGTTTCAAAAGACAAATAATAATTGCCCCCGAGATGTCTGTAGCAGACAACATCTATGACATGCATGCAAGGATTACACTCGGGCACATGAATCTTGACAAATTGAAAGAAAAATGGGAGAAGATGATGGAGGACATGAAGTCCTCACACTCTCATATTTTTAATAAGTTATAGGTATACACCTTTGCCCTTACTATCAAAAAGGGGGAAAATAATGATATATGTATAGATGGGAAAACTATAAAGAAAAAAGTATCATGTACATACACTTATACTATACCGACATATGCATAGGGGGAGCCATGAAATGACTAAGGAATATATCTGGTGTACATACAAAATATTATGTTAGTATTTTGCACATATCAATTTTTGATACTAATGTCAAAGGGGGAGATTGATGACATTATTTTTCCATTAGTATGAAAAGAAGATCTTTGGTAAACATACACCAAAATATAGGACAAGATCAAACCAAAAATACAGATATCAGAGATCACCAAAAATTGCTAAGTACAAAGAAAACCGATGACACAGTTTTGTGTGTAAACCAAAAAATGCAAAGTGCAAAGGATAAAGAGGAACCCGAAAATGGAACCCGACTAGTAGGATATAGTGTAACCCAAGAGAAAATTCAAAGTGGAACCCGAGAGAGAGTTCAAGAAAGGAACACCAAGAGATAGTCAAACTAATTTTAGAGTATAACCGACCGATAGAAACTGAAAGTCAATTGAAGCCCGCAAAAAGTGGATCTAACTTCCACGTTAGATAAAACATTCATATTATGTTGATAGAGTCTTGATTTTTTTTTAAAGCATTACTTAAGGGAAAATAAACATTAATGTAAGTGTTTTAATTAGTCTAACTGATTTAAAACATATAGACTAGAAGATCAAGGTAAAGTTGTAAACCTGTGATCATAGAGTTAATATTGTTTTATGTGAAACTTAATTAGGTCAATCTATCTTATAAATAGATGTTTTAATCATTCATTAAAGAGATGAATGAGAGGATGTATGTAGCCAGTGAGAACATCTATGGATCAGACTAACAGTTTCAAGAAGTAGAATAATAAAAGGAGAAATTGGTTATCAAGAACCAAGAACAAAGGCTACCGAATAACAAAGGTATTATTCAATCACATTAGGTGATACACTTATATATGTAATATTAAATGAATCTATAATAAAAAATAGGAGATTGCATACACTTAGGTCAAAGTATAATTTTCTTACATTCTAACAAGTGAAGCAAAGTGTAAAAATCCTTTCAACGAAGGTGGATTTAACAATCCAATTGTAAATCTCTTAACCGAGTGCACACTAAATAGTGTTGCTAAAGCTCTTAATTGAGTATACTTTAACAGGTCTTGACAGATAATCCTAACAAGGTAGATCATCAAAAGTGATCAAATTGTAAGCCTTAACCAAGCCCTTCCAATCTGCAGATAGTGAAGAATTTGTGTGTGCCATCCCCACCATAGTTTTTACTTCCTAACAAGAGTTTTCTACATTATCATATCTTGTGTTATGTGTCAATTAATTTCATGAACGTTTCTATGAATGTTCATATGTTTGCTAAAATGAAAAATTGATGTCTTACACAAAGATAGTATAGAACATATGGTGGGATATGCAATTGATTACACAAAGGTTAATTGATAAAAGATAATAAAGTTTTAGAGGTATTGATTCACCCCTCCCCTCTCAGTACACACTTACCATTAATTCCAACATAGGAAACCCTGTCAAATCATTCTCCATAGTCAGAGGACTATCATCTTCTATTAAACAGGCTAAGAACTCTTCATAACTATCAATTCCTTGAAGGTCTGGAATTGGTTCTAACTCATGTGTACTTATAAAATCTTTAGGAAGAGGGCAATCCAAGACTAGGCCTCTTTCAATAGGCACAAAACTTTGAACCTTTTCCCCGGGGGATAAATATTTCTCACATAATCTATTAAAAAAACCTTCTATGATATTGAAAAAATAATTTTCTTCAAGGTTTTTGTCTATGTTCTTTCCTTGGAACCTCTTCCATAACTACAGGCTCATGAATTAGTACATCATTAGGATCAATCCCCTCTAGCTCTTGCAAAATTTTAGATGTGGTTATGACCATGTCTTTCTCATCTTGCTCAACAAAAATAGGTAGCTCATCCAAAAAGGACATGGAATCTTCCTCTTTATCACTACCTTGTTGATGGTGATCCTTCTATCCTAAATTACTTTCAACCATAGGTAATGGCATTTCTTCTTCTCCTTCAACAAAAAGGGGAAGCTCATCAAATAAATCCACCAAGAGCTCCGGTTGAGCATAAATCCCCATTTATAGTTCACATGAAGGCTCATCTACCACAAATACTTTCTCTAATGCTTGAATAACATCCTTGAAAAGACTTGGAATCTGACAGCTAGGAGGTGGAGTCCATGAAGGTTTCCATGGTTGATGTAAGTGTTCCAAATGGCTTGCTTGCACAATCTCCTAAGAAGATCTTCTTTATATTCTTCAAGGATCCTAATCTCCTCTAGGTCCTTATTAGGCTTAGATCATTAACTAAGTCCTAATACTACTCTTCTCTAAGAGTCTCCACTTTGTGCTTCACCTTTGGAAGACTAACACCCTAGTAGTTGCTTCACTTCTTCACTTCTCATATTTACACTTAGAAGTGTCTAAGTGTCAATTTCCACTCTAACACTCATGAATCACTTGAAGGGGTGTTGATCACCATGTAGACATTGAATTTTATCACAATTGAATCCATCTTGAGGGATCTCATACCCATTTTCAATTGAGTCCAAGTTCTTGTCTCTAGGAGGCCTAATTGAGCTTACTTCCTTGTAGCCCTTGTCAATGTGTTTTTCTCAGTTCTTTCCAAACTTTTCCAAATAACTTGGAAATATAAGACCATATCCAGATACAATTTTCCATTTTATAAAGGATTTTGTAGGTTTTAGTTTCAAAATTCCTCCGTACATAGGATTCCTACAACCTAGGGTAAATAGGGCTAATATGCCTAATTTCTAGGATATTCTGCAACACTATGCAAAACTTGTTTAAAAATTGGTCTCCATGATTGGTATGAAGTCAACCAACTCAGTATGTTAAGGTAACACTAGAACATAACTGGAAATGTACTTAGACTGTACAGTACTTCACTACCCTGCATGTGAATGCACACTATTTCACCTCCAAACCACTAACTGGACAATGCATGCTCGCCTAGGGATTGGATCTAAAAAAAGCCAATCCACTTTCCCTAACTCCTAACTCTACACATATGTACACTACTAACTCCCCTAACATATCGATATACCCTTAGGTGTTTCCCATGGTTAGATTTCATGGGGGAGCCATGACTTGACTGACTGGTCAGGATAGGACCGGTGAGTCTTAAACACAAACAATTTGAAATAGACCTTAAAATACCTCATAACAACTACCTCACTGAATGAATAATGTTAAAAACTATCTTAAGAACACCAAAAAATCATCGGTTTGAATCTTTCAATCCATACGATGGCACTGTTTCAATTAAATGCTCAGGATTCTCAGAAAACCCAAATTGCAGAGCTCTATTCCAACTTTTTCACTTGTTACAATGATTGAATAACTAGATTATTTGAGTCTTTCCATCCATTAGATGCCTTCTTCCTTCATTCTAGGTCTTGTTGGTCGATTCCCCACTCCTAGTTTCAAGGACAATCCAAGGTAACCGTGTTGCATGCAACTTTTGCAATAATTGCAAATGTTGTCATAACAATAATTTAGCAAATTTTGGCATCTTTGTCATTATGCCTTCTCCCTAAATTTTAGGACCTCTAACCTCTCCATTTTGAGGATCTAAGATCATTTAAGGCCTCAAAGCATCTCTATGCCCACATTTAAGAGTTTAGGACACATTCATGACTCCAATCCCACATTTAGCAACTAAGCCTAATAAATTGAAAAACTACTAACAATGGCTATATTTGTTGTGACCTTAGTCCTAATGACTAACTCACTTATCCCACATTGCAATGACATACTAAGGTCTAAACACAAACTAACCTATCTTGACTTGGCCAATGTCAAGTGCAAGCCAAAATGAAAACACTTAGAGGTTAGCCTAGGTGTGCTCCTGCACCATTCTCCCCAAAACACAAAGTTCAATCCACCCTTGGATTGAGGATGCTTGGATCAATCCCCATCTTGTTGAACTCTAATTCTTTGACCCATACTACATCAGCATTGGTTTGACCATGCCTTTTGATCAAGTGCTCCTTATACTCTTTTGTTCTAGTCTTCTTGTATACTCTTGTATCTAGTATGCTGTCAGCTCCTGTGACTGTAGAAAAGGGTAATTGTAGATCTTCCACATCTTTGATCACTTCTTTTAGACTCTGATCCATGTCTTACTATGGTCCTTTGTAATGGACTAAGTCTGTAATGTTGAAAATAGGTGACAGTCCACTATCTTCCAGGAGCTCAACTTTGAATGCATTTTCACCATACTTAGCCAAGATAGGACAGGAGCCTATCCTTCTCATCTGCAACTTGTGAGGGAATCCCTTCTGAAGTATAGATTTTTTAAGATGCACCATGACCATGTCACCCACATTGAACTAAACTGTTCTTCTACTTTCATCAATCTTTGCTTTATGTTTCAAGGTGTTCTCTAGTAGAGTTTACCAGACTGTATCATGTATTTATTGCATTGCACAAGAAAATTAATCTGCATATCCACTTGCCTTCACTCTATCCTTTAAGTCTCTCAACTCATATACACCTCTAGGGTGTAATCCATATACTATCTCAAAGGGGCTCTTCCCTATTGATCTATTAATGGTTTCATTGTGGGCATACTCATCCTGTCCAATCAATTGATCCCATTGCTGTCCATACTCCTTTGTTAAGAACCTTAGTATATTTCCAAGGCTTCTATTCACCACTTTGGTCTGACCATCAATTTGGGGATGGTAGGCAGACCCAAAGGATAAATTAGTGCCTAATCTTTGCCAAAGAGTCTTCCAAAAATGACTCATAAATTTAGTGTCTCTATTAGACACAATGCTCTTAGATAGCCCATGAATTCTTACTATCTCTTTAAAGAAGAGGGAGGCTATTTGGCTGGCATCATTAGTGGTCTTGCATGGCATAAAGTGAGTCATTTTACTAAACCTATCCACAACTACATAACTATTCATGCCTTGTCTTGTTTTGGGTAACCCAACTACAAAATCAATGCTCAAGCAATCCCAAGGCCTAGTGGGAATAGGTAGTGGTTGGTAAAGACTAGCATTTGAAGAAGTTCCCTTGGCTCTCTGACATATAATGCAATTCTCCATGTACCTCTTAAGATCAAGGTTCACTCTCGGCCAATAGTAGAACCTTTGAACTAGTTCTTGTGTCTTAGTGATCCCAAAGTGACCACTCAATGGACCATTGTGCTTTTCTTGTGTCATATTCTACCTAATAGAGCCTCTAGGGACACATAAATGATTTCCCTTAAACAAAAGGTTACTTTGCAAAGTGTATTCAACATACTCACTATGAAAATGGTTCTTGTATTCATCACATACCTTGTAAATGTCTGCAAAATCCTCATCTTCAGCATATAGAGAGATCTATTCCCATGCTCTTCAGCTAAATCTCTTGGATAGTGAGAGATCTTCTAGACAATGCTTCTGCAACTTTATTGAGGACACCTTTCTTGTGTTTGATTTTAAAGGTGTAAGCTTGTAGATATTCTGCCCATTTCATGTGCTTGTGGCTCAACTTCTCTTGAGAATTCAGAAAACTTAAAGCTTGATTGTCTGAATAGACAATGAACTCCTTGGGCAAAAAATAGTGTCTCCACTTTCTCAAGTCTTGAACTAATGCATACAACTCAAGATCATAAGAAGAATACTTCTTCTTTGCTTCACTCAAATTCTCTAAATGAAATGCTACTGGTCTACCCTCTTGGCTTAGGACAGCCCCAATAGCTATGTTACTTGCATCACAATCAATGGTGAAAAGCTTCTCAAAGCTTGGCAAGACTAGGATAGGTTGGGTAGCAATCTTTTCTTTCAATAACTCAAAGCTCTTAGTGGCTTGTTTATTCCATATGAACTTGGTCTTCATTCCTCCTTTGATTGTGTCCAACATAGGAGCACAAATAGCACTAAATTTCCTTATGAAATTCTTGTAATACTGAGAAAGGTCATGAAAACTTCTTACCTCAGTTGCTATCCTTGGAGTAGGCCAATTCATAATGGCTTCCACTTTACCCTTGTCCATTTTCAGATTACCATGAGATAGAACAAATCCTAGGTACACTAGCTCTATTTTGACGAACTCACACTTCTCCAAGTTAATCATTAAATTCTCTTCATGTAGCTTCTTGAGTACTAATTCCACATGCTTGAGGTGTTCCTCTCTTGTCTTACAAAATATGAGTATATCATCCAAGTATACCACTACAAAATTTCCAATGTGGTCCTTGAGTACTTCATTCATCAACCTCATAAAAGTTGATGGAGTATTTGATAGGCCAAATGGCATGACTAGCCATTCATACAACCCTTCAATAGTCTTGAAGGATGTCTTCCATTCATCTCCTTCATTCACCCTTATTTTATGATATCCACTTTTTAAATCTATCTTTGTGAAGTACCTTGCACCTCCTAGACAATCCATCAAGTCTTCTATCCTAGGGATAGGGAACCTATATCTGATAGTGATCCTATTTATGGCTCTAGAGTTAGTAAATAATCTCCAAGTACCTCCTTTCTTAGGGGTTAGGACTGTGGGTACAACACAAGGACTAATACTCTTCCTTATAAGACCTTGTTCTAGTAACTCTTGAATTTGCCTAGCTATTTCCTCATTCTGTTGAGGGGTCATCTTTTAGGCTGCCTTATTGGGTAGGGTAGCTCCAGGAATAAGGTAAATCTTATGGCTTATGGTTCTTATAGGGTGTAAGGTTGATGGTTGTCCATCACTTACAATACCTTATACTTTTAAAACATTTCTTGTATCTCTTGTGGCAGCTCTGTCCTCTTCACCATTTTGTCTTCCACTTCCTTGGGTTTCAACATTAGTGCAAAGCCAACTCCTTCTCCTTCCTCTTTGGATTCCAAGAACTCTTTCTCACTCACCATTAGTACATTAGGACCTTCTATCTTCACCTCTATATCTTCTAACAATGACTGTATTTTGAAAGTCATGTTATTTTTCTTGAAAGTATAGGAGTTCTTCACTCCATCATGGATAGCTTGGTGGTCAAATTGCCATGGCTTTCCTAGGAGAAAGTGACATGCATCCATGGGTAGTACATCACATAGTACCTTGTCCTTATATCTCCCTATAGATAACTCCACCCATACTTGCTCATTCACTAAAACATGTTGTCCCTTATTGAGCCATGTGACCTTGTAAGGATGGGTATGAGGTATCCTTGTCATGCCTAGCTTGCTAGTTGCTTCCTCTGACACAATGTTGTCAGTAGACCCTGAGTCTACAATGACTCTACATACTTTTCCCATCACCTTACACTTGATCCTAAACAAGGACCTCCTTTGTCTTGGTTCCTCCTTAATTGGATCCTTGATCAATGTTCTCCTCATCATGAGGTTCTCCCCTTCCTCTGAATTTAATGGCACTTCAAGGTGTTTTTTAGCTGCATTTTTGTCTTCTTGGACTAGATTAGTCCTCTTGTTACCTCTTTTAGAAGTACTACCCTTCTCTAGACACCTATAGGCAGGGTGTCCCATTTGGTTACAATGGTAACATTTCATACTGGCAAAGTAATTGCCTTTTCCTTGTCCACTACTTCTTCCTCTGAAATTTGAGTTCCTTCCTCTTCCACCTCTGCTAGAACTTGCTTCTTGTTGCTCATTATATTTGACTTCTCCTTGTGTCCTTAATTCTAAACTCCTTCCACCATAGCCACCTCTTTGTCCCCTACTATCTCTTCCTCTACCTGATGCAGAGAGACCAAAAAATTATTCGAATCTGCATATATCTTTTATAATCTTTCTGGAAACAACATTGGATTAGAGGCTAAATCCTTTCAACAGTTCAATAACAACATCAACTAAAACTCATATTTCAAACTTAATCTCTGATTCATTTCTCCTACTGATATCTTACATCCACCATGAACATATATATAAGATTATAAGTCCGCCACCTTTCCTATGATACCAAGACCGAGTCCTTATGTGATGACCTTCGCTGGTTACTGCAGAAATGAGATTCCATTGCATTGTCGAGTTCTTGAAATTGCGTCTACTATCTTCAAAGACTTAAGATCTATACGACTATCACCATTATCCATCGCCTTTCTCTCTCTTTGCAAACTGATTCACCCATGGTTCTGAAAATGCGATGACCCTTGGTAGACCATTCGGTTGTTCTCAACACAACTGGTTCTGCAACTTTACTTCTGTTGGATTACATAGAAACTGTCGACACCTTGCTATGTGTGGCATAACTAACTTCAACAACTCCCGATATCATTGTTTGAATCCACCACAAGTTGAGTAACTGTTCTTGGATAACCGTTGGAGTATTAAATCCAAGCCAGAAATGATGCTTTGGTCTTTTAATCAATTCACTGTCAAATAGAAACCACTTTTTCCATCCCCAAATGAGACTGTCATAAAACTGATATATAAACAAAATAGATTCTTTCTTATTATTCATTAAAACTTAAGACTCGATACATCAACCAAACTGATTAATAACCAAAACACATCCCTGCATATCGATTTTCATATAATGAAGTGAAATTGTATACCATATAACTACAACTAATATAACTTTTATCACCAACTTTGAGCCCATTATATATCACTGTTATCTTCTTCATGACAGTGATCAAAAACCGACAATAGGAAACACAAAGAACTTAAATAAAATATATTTCTATTCAATTCAAAAATGAATACACATGTGATTCAAAGTGACTACAAATATGAATGGCTCTCTGGCTGCAAGCCAGAGAGCCCAATTCTTACATCTTCCTTTCACTATATCCCATCAACCAATCTCAATCGACTCCCTTTCTCTATCACATTTGGGTCTATTTATAACTCTCCTTGGCGGTTACAAAGACTTTACATATTCTTGATTGGTTACATTGGCCTTCAGCCTTTTGATTACAAATGTGACAAATCTCTCCTTTATGA
>MU224437.1:1753160-1764296 GCA_018584345.1 Thuja plicata
GCAAGAGGCCCACTTTGCTCACACATGTGTGAGCAACTTTGGATGTGATGGGTCAAAGTGTACTTAAAGTACACATGTGAAGGATCTTGTAAGAAGGTGTAAGAGGGTGTAAGAGTTTTGGGCCAATTAGACACTTTTGGAAAGTGTAAGAAGGTGTCATCATAGGTGTAAGAAACCTTGTTGGCACCAAATAAGGATTATTTGGGAAAAGCCAATTTTTGAAAATTTGCTCACACATGTGTGAGCAAATAATTAGGACTAATTGTTGTAGGAATAAGAAAATTAGCTTAATTAACCTTAGTTAATTAATGAATAGGTATATTTGGTGAGAGTGATGTGAGATGGGGTAGGATCTAGGTTCAAATTAGCTTAATCTAAATTTAAAATTTAGATTAATTTGGTTTAGTAGAATTTAAGTCATGTGAAGGAATAAATAAATTAAAAACTTATTTAAAAGGAATCAATGAGGGATAATGTATTTAAATAAGATTTAATACATTAAGAGGGGTAGTATTTAAATTAAATTTAAATACTAGGGGAAGTGAATCATATTTAATTAAATAAATTTAATTAAATAGATAGAAGAATATAACAAATATAATTAATTAAAATTAACTATAATGTTATGGGAATATTAATTAAATTAATATAAGGACAATTTTGGACGTCTACAGAATCTAGATCCAATTGTCCACTAAATAGTGGCACACCCTCCAAAGCTTTACCACTTAAAGCCTTCAATGCCTTTAAGAAGGGATCTTGGTCACTGACAGGGTCAGGGGTTGGAGCTTCCTCTTCTAGATCCACTCCTTTCTCCCTTGCTTATTCTTCTTCTTTCTGATCTATCTTATCTTTCATCTTCTCAGCTTTGTCTTGGACTTCTCCCAAGATTTTCTCCATTTGAGACAACCTTTCTCTTAACAACTTGTTGTCTTCTTATTGATCTTCTACCTTTTGGCTAACTCAAAATAAGTCACCATGGTTTTAGCTTTCTCTGAACTTCCAGGTGTATTCTCTCCCACTGATTTAGTAGGCTGAAACATCCACCATAAGCTTGATCTTTAATCAAGCTCTGATACCAATATGATGTAAGTGTTCCAAATGGCTTGCTTACACAATCTCCTAAGAAGATCTTCTATATCTTCTTCAAGGATCCTAATCTCCTCTAGGTCCTTATTAGGCTTAGATCATTAAATAATTCCCAATCCCACTCTTCTCTAAGAGTCTCCACTTTGTGCTTCACCTTTGAAAGACTAACACCCTAGTAGTTGCTTCACTTCTTCACTTCTCCTATTTACACTTAGAAGTGTCTAAGTGCCAATTCCCACTCTAACACTCATGAATCACTTGCAGGGATGTCCATCACCATGTATAAATTGCATTTGATCATAATTGAATCCATCTTGAGGGATCTAATACCCATTTTCAATCGAGTCCAAGTTCTCGTCTCTAGGAGGCCTAATTGAGCTTACTTCCTTGTAGCCCTTGTCAATGTGTTTTTCTTAGTTCTTTCAAAATTTTCCAAAGAACTTGGAAATCTAAGACCATATCTAGATACCCTTTTCCATTTATAAAGGATTTTGTTGGTTTTAGTTTTAGAAGTCCTCTGTACATAGGATTCCTACAACCTAGGTTCAATAGGGCTAATAAGCCTAATTTCTAGGACACTCTACAATACTATGCAAAACTTGTTTAAAACTTGGTCTCCATGATTGGTATGAACTCAAACAACTCAGTATGTTAAGGTAACACTAAAACCTAACTATAAATGTACTTAGACCGTACAGTACTTCACTACCCTACATGTGAATGCATACTATTTCACCTCCAAACCACTAACCAGACAGTGCCTGCTCGCCTATGGATTAGATCTAAAAATATCCAATCCACTTTCCCTGACTCCTAACTCTACACATATGTACACTACTAACTACCCTAACATATCCATCTACCCTTAGGTGTTTCCCATGGTTAGATTTCATGGGGGAGCCATGACTTGACTGACAGGTCAGGACAGGACCAGAGAGTTTCCTAAACACAAAACAATTTGAACTAGACCTTAAACTACCTCAGAACAACTAACTCACTGAATGAATAATGTTAAAAACTATCTTAAGAACACAAAACAATCATTATTTTGAAGCTTTCAATCCATACAATGGCACTATTTCAATGAAATACATGGGATTCTCAGAAAACCAGAATTGCAGAGCTCTATTCCAAATTTTTCACTTATTACAATGATTGACTAACTAGATGATTCTAGTCTTTCCATCCATTAGATGCCTTCTTCCTTCATTCTAGGCCTTTTTGGTTGATTCCCCACTCCTAGTTTCAAGGAGAATCCAAGGTAACCGTGTTGCATGCAACTTTTGCAATAATTGCAAATGTTGTCATGACAACAATTTAGCAACTTTTGGCATCTTTGTCATTATACCTTCTCCCTACATTTTAGGACCTCTAAAATATCCATTTTGAGGATCAAAGATCATTTAAGGCCTCAAAGCATCTCTATGCCCACATTTAAGAGTCTAGGGCACATTCATGACTCAAATCCCACATTTAGCAACTAAGCCTAATAAATTGAAAAACTACTAACAATGGCTATTGTTGTGACCTTAGTCCTAATGAATAACTCACTTAGCCCACATTACAATGACCTAATAAGGTCTAAACACAAACTAACCTATCTTGAATAGGTCAGTGTCAAGTGCAAGCTAAAATGAAAACACTTGGAGGTTAGCCTAGGTGTGCTCTTGCACCAATGACATTTCAGTATCTTGAGAGACCTGAAGAGTCTCTTAGGATAAACAACTATCTTGAATATAATGCCCTTGCAGAGTGGTGGACTAAGTCTCAAGAATAGGTTCTTGGAAAGAGAGCTTTCCCTTAAAACTTGGGATGTCAAATTGAGAGTGTTCAGATGCGGACATAGAAGGCATACCTTTTTTGAAGCTTGGGAAATTAAAAACTATGTCCTCCAACTGCTGCTCCTTTGCAAATGGCTCTATCTCAATATAATCCTTAGGCTTCTATTGACCACAAGAAGGCTGCAATTTCTCTATAATAGGTTCATTTTCTTGAAGGATGTTACTAAATCTTGGAAATGAATGCTCTATAGGTTCTTCATGTGTAGGCTCTTGGTACATGGGAGCACTCTAGCTTGGAATTGTAACCTCATGAGGCCTAGGAGACTTACCTTGCCCAAAAGGCCTGAAGCTTGGAACCTTACATTTATGAGGCTTTTGTTCAATAGTCTATGATCTTAGCATTGCTGTTGTGGCATCAATTTGGAGATCAAGCTCTTCTTCCCATTGGGTCTTTTGCTGCTTGTCACAAAAAGTCTCTATCACTTGGTTGGAAACCAACTCTTTCTCATAAATTTCAGCTTCCATCTCCTGTTTATCCCTAATCTCTTATGCTTTCTTAATCAAGTCAAGCAACATATTATTTGTCTTTTCACACTCCTCTTTCAATAAAAGGTATGATCTCAGAGGCTGATTGGAAAAAATTTCATGTTGATTAGGCATGAAATAGCCTCCTTGGGACTGGCTATAATTATGAGTATGCTGCCAATCAGACTGAGTAGGGGAGGGTGGGTGGTAAGCATGATGAGCCTACTTCTCTTGACTCTCTTTTTGCTTCTTTGTGACCATGATGCCTCCCATTGGAGAGCATGTTCATAAGCATGTGCAGGGGTATATTGATTAGGGGCATGTTGAACATATTGGCAACCTGCTATGGTATGATAGCTTGCAATAAAAACCACCTTTGGATGATTTTCATATGGCTTCTGCTTAGCCCATTGAACACTATTCTCATGATATGATGGTGAGTAACTTGACTGTCCATAATAACTTGAGATGTCTACTCATGTAATAAGCTAGAACTTTGAATAAAAGATTTAAAACATACCAACACTTGATCTTTGAAACCAGTAGACCTTTTGGAGTCACCAGATATGCAGACAATGACCACTTCTAGGTCTATAATATGTTATTAGCATATTAGAGATAACATATCTTGAAAGATGAGCTTCTTTTGTGGTCCCACTGGGCATGCCCGAATTGTTATACACTGAATTTTGCACCCTATTCAAGCTCTTGTAGTCTTGATAATCTAATATAACATGGGAATCACTTCAAGGTTGTGGGACCTTTTCTAACTAAAGTGAAGCCTATGGGTTCTAGGTCGGTTCCTCTTGGATAATCACCTTATTTTCTCTTTTCACATGAAAAGTAAACTTGAGGGAAAAGGGATAGAAGGAGAACTGAAGGGAAATGACTAAAAAGAAAACTTAACCTACTAGGTGATGCACCAAAGGTAACATGAATCACAATATAATGACCAAGAATTAACATGAAATCCCTGACTTATGACAAGTAAAAACTCCTAGATAGGTTTGCAAAAATATTTCAAAGAGAGGTCTAAGATGAAACTATTGGAGGAAAGAGAAGATTTCACAGAAATAGCTTCAAAGAAGTAGACACAAAATATGACCTGCAAACAGACATCTACTCTAGCAAATACGTACAAGAATGAGACAAGATAGCTAGGAATCAAAAAAATTCACAAAACTAACCTTATCAGATCACCCATAGTAGTACACAAAGATGCAGAAAAGAAGGAAAACTTGAGATAATCCACAAATTTCTTCAATAATCAATCAATATATCATTCTTCAGAAAGAATCCCAACCATATGAAAACCTGAGGAAGGAAAAATGCCACAGAAAGTCTTGCATAAGCTTGGAAAACTGAGAATTACATATTATGAAAAGTTGGAGGATAGAGAAAATGTCTCAGAAAACTCTTACATATCCTGAAAAACTAACTAGAAAAGAACCAAAAACAAATTATATACAACCTCCCCTAGAATGAAGGCTCAGGAGTCAATCCAATTCTCAAAAATTAGGGCTACAATAGATTTCACATAAACAATACTAAAACCCTAAGACTCTCAATTCTTCTCATCAATGCATCATAGAAATATCTAAGACTATCCTTCCCATCATCATAAATATGATCAAATAAGTCAGCTCGACACATCTATCCATCTGAAACTTGAGAAATCACACCACAACCATGGACTCTAAAAATCAGATTTGAACACTTGAATATTTGAAAATAATGGTCACAGGTGGTGGAGAATGCTCGATCAACAACCGAGATGAAGACTTGTTTTTATGTTTAAAATGCAGCCATCGATCTCTATCTCTTTATCTTTACTCTGTCTTTACTTTGGTCCGCTATGGACACGCATCGCCGCCACTTAATGCCTTATATGATAGATTGTGTTCATCTTGCCTTTAAGAAATTACGCAAACCGTTTGATCTTCACGGACTTGATCAGTCTTAACCTTCCTCTGTTTGATGTTTTAACCTGTGCGAGTGAGCGACAAAGCTGCTTCTTTTTATCTAGTCGCTTACTCGCAACACTTTTCTTCTTTTATGTTCAACCTGTGTGAGTGAGCGACAAAGCCTTTTCTTGATCAATCACATAATCACAACACCTTTTGGATTCAGTCTTTTGTCCTTACAAGAAAGCGAAAACCCCTTCTGAGAACATACTACTAATAGCATCGCTCACTCACAGTACTTTATTTTCTAACTATTAATCCCTCTGGAGTGAGTGATGATATACAACTTCCCTTGCTCATGCATTCGCAACACTTTTCTTGTTCACTGCTAAACTTGAGCAAGTGGGCGATGGCATGAAATTCCTTTGGTCACAAACTCATGAGGTCAAAGACTTGAAGTGAAATTCCATGGTGAGGAGTGATGAGATCCTTTTCCCCTGATCACACACTCAAAGAAATTTTTTGACTTGGTCTTTAATCTATGCGAGTGAGAAATACAACATATAGCCTGCAATATAGACCGCATCGCACACTCGCATAAATTTAGATGCTAAGTAGTTTGGCTAAGCAAGTGAGCAACAAGCATAAAATTCCTTTGCTCGCACACCTGCAAATATAAAGGCATAAAGTGAAATTTCATGGCGAGTGAGAAATGAACCCTTTCCCTTTGATCGCATACTCACGAGCTGAAAGGCAACATTAGAAAAACCATCACGACTGCATGACCACATGAAAAACCATTCACCCGCCTGCTTGTAGAGAAAAAAGACCTCAAGAAAAATACTGCGTGACTACATGACTACATGACTATGTGACTAAGTGACTGAATAAAAAAGGTGACCGCTGAAAAAATTTTAACCACATGCAGAATATCAACCTTAAGTGGAAAAAGAGGTAATGAAAGAACATAACGACCACTAAAGAACCTAGGGTTTTTTTTCTCAATTTTGCTTAGGGTTTTTTGCATATGAAGGGATATTTTTCATGAAAAAGGATAAACTAGAGACTTATAAAATTACAGAGGAACAAGATAAGACTAGGCAAAACACAAGACTTTACAAGCTGGGCTCTACTCTTGTGGGAGCCACATTTTCCTCCACTTGTAGCCAAATTTGACAGGATGGGAAAATTCAGATACCAGTGTGCTCACAAGATGAGGATAATAAAATTTGATATGTTTTCTGCATTATTATGGTATACTCATGATTTTGGAATGAAAATGATATTATAGCAATACTTCAATAATGGATGAAGATGAAGAAAAGGAACCTTCAATTTATAGGTAAAGAGGAGGTGAAATAGACAGTTGAGATGCAAACTTGAGGAATGGTCAAGATGCATTTAATGAGAAGCATATGGATTGTGCTTTCTCAAACTCATATCCTTGTGACAAGTGTCACAAGGAGAGAGGTTGACAGGACATAGGGGTTGGGAAGATATGCCATAAAGGCATATCTTGTCTCAACTCCCAAAGGTCAAACATTGAAGAATGCAATCATTTTGGGAAGTGGGAAGAGATTTGGAAAAGAGGAAACATAGAATATAATATTCTTTAGAGGGGACAAAGATGTATGAAGATGTAAGGAATGTGTAAGTGCATTTAAGGAAGAATTTAATGTATGTGGTTGGGGATTGGATAGGATGTGACTTGTGTTGACTTTGGGGTCGGCTTAGGATTTTTTAATCCTTGGATTAGGATTGTGCAAATGTTTAGTGAGTGATAAGGTGAGAGATCATGATTAATTAGTGGACAGGTGGGAAAAGTAGGAGGATGTGATGGGATGAGAGAAAATGAGTGAAGAAATTAATTAAGGGTATTTACTTAATTAAGTGAGGATTAGGGTGTGCAAGTGGATTGGGTTGAGTTAGAAGGATGGGTTAGGTTAGGATGTGAGGTTAGGTGAGGGTTAAAGTTAGGAGTCATGTGCTGAAATAGAATTAAATGCATTATTTAATTCCAAGTGGGAGGAAACGAATTACTTAAGTAAATAAAGTCATTTACTTAATTCAATGAAGGGTTAAGGTACAAGTGAGATTTTTAGGATTGTGAAAGTAGGTGAGGGGAAATAGGATTTTTGAATTATTTTAAATTCAAAATAGAGAAAAGGGGATTTAAATAAAAAACATGAATGTATTTATTTAATTTGGAGATATGACACTATAGGAAAATTAAATTAATTAATTTTCCTTGGAGGAATAGATGAAAGGGGAGATTAATTAAATAAATGAATTAGTTAATTAATATGATGACTTTAGAAGAAGGGTTAATATGATTTAGTTTGATCAAATGTTTAACGATCAAATTTAGGTGTCTACACTTAGAAAATAAATCAACTATTTCATCATTCTGCTCAACATAGTTGGGTAACTCACAAAATAAATCATAAATAAACTCATCCATTTTTTCAATATAATCAGGCGATCCAACAAAAAAATAAATAAGATCCTCATCAACTTTATCCTTTTCATCATCCAAAACCTGCAAATTTCTATTCCTAATCTCTTCTACCTCTGATAGAAAATTAGATTCATCATTTTTAATGTCTTGTACAATCATGACAACATGCGAAAGATCTATCTTGGTCTGTTCAAACATTGTTCCTTGCTGTCCTAAGGCTTGATAAATCAAAATATAATTGGATTCCTGAGGCTGTATTAGGTTTGGAGAGTGCTTCTCTTGAGGTTTCAAATCTTCAATAAGTTTCTTGTATGACATTGTTTGCTCAAGAAAAGGCTCACTAAATATTGGAGACACAAACATATAAGGCTCCTCTTTTATAGGCTTGGGAGAAATTTAAAAACATGGAATTGGAAAATTACAGTACTTAGGAGACTTACTTTGAATGAAACTTGGAATTTTTACCTTTGGAATCTCCTTCATAGCAAGTCTGGATCTCATCTCTACCTCTTTTACAACTTGCTGGTGTTCAAACCTTAATTCAAATTGCCTCTTCTACATTTCATATTGATGATCTTCTGTTAACAAAGCCTAATTTTGTGCCTTAAAAACTTGCTATTCTATGTCTACAACCCTTTTCTTTGACTCAATATTGGGTGTAATAGGTTGAAAATTCTGATTTTTTTTCTTGTAAAAAGTTAGCATGACAAAAATCTTTACTTTAAAAGATCATCAAAACCATAGCAAATGTATTTTGACCATTTTGAGAAACTTTCTCTTGAATCCTATAAGGTGTATTCTATTGTGATTTCTCAATTTTCTGAACCACAAGGGCTTGATCTCATTTCAATAAAGTTTTTTAACATTTTATCCACAGATGCTGCTGGTTATAGATAAAACACCAACTTTGGTCTTGTATCCTATTATTTTGCGCAAGGAACAACTCTTTTGAAGTAATTGGAATCTTAGGATTATAAAGATGATCTAACCTTTGGTTTAAACCCCTGTCTTGTACCTTATTATAAACTTTATAACTAGGTCTATTTGACTGATGTGGCGCTTGCAATGGCCTAGTAACTTTATCCTATTTTCTTTCTAAGTATACTAAATTGTTACCAAAAGTCTGCAATACACCCTTGATCTGTGAAAGCTCTTGGGATGATGTTGTAGCAATATTTTCTTGGGTTTCTATTTGGTTTTTAAAGGCTAGAAATGATGGGACAACAACTATGATAGGTGATATAATAGGAACATTTTGTTGTATCTGAGTAAAATAAGGGATAAGAGGCCTAGGTGCAATCTTACTAGCTATAATTAGACAATTTTCTATCCTTATAGAAATTTCATAGGTTGATGGTAAAGTTGTGCCACCCATTGATTGAATCATGATTGAAATACTACTATCAAGAGCTTTAAGATAATACAAAAATGAAAGATTAGTAAATGACCTTAATAAAAATGGAATTCTATCCCATGTCCTTTGAAATTAGTAATTGAAATATTTCATGTGATCATGCTCTACCCACTTTATCTTGGTCAAATGCTCCAACAAGGAGAAACTATCTGATTTAAGCTCAAAATTAGTGCACAAAAGTGTTAGTAATAATTGAGAGGAGGGGGGGGTGAATCAGTGGCTTCAAAAAAATTTATTTATTCTAACCACCAATCAAATAAACCTCAAATTATTATGTCCCTTACAAGATGCATGCCATGAAATACTTTATAATACTTAACTATCTGTCAGTTTTCCTTTTCTGACCTTATTCTCCTTGATTACCAATAAGCAGTAAAACTTATTTACCAACACTCAGTAAATATGCAGAGTATACAGATAAATCCAGAAATGCATATGTGAAATGTAAAATATTAAAGTAATAAACCATACACACATAACACAAGGATTTTATGTGGAAACCCTATTAAGGAAAAAAACCACTGGGACCGGTACCCCAAATTTTCACTCTTCTGAAGTGAGCCTTGTTAGGAGCCAACCCTGTTAAAGGTTACAAACACACTATTGGGTGTGACCTTGTTAGAGGATTTTATACATAGAGGTTGTCACTTAGTATCGGGAAACTCAATTTTCTACCATCCTTGAATCAACCTCCTTCTTAGACTGTCAATAGGCTTTAGAAAAATCTAGTGCTACTTTCATGAATCAACCCTTTTTGGCACTCCTCAGGATGTACCTCAATATATAGAAGACTGTTAAGTCCTTCTCTGTTAGGAGACTACATGCTTCAATGGTTAAACTGAAACACAATGACCTATTTCTAATGCAATTTGAATTAAATATTTTCAGATCTATTTAAGTACATTACCTCTCTGATCAATGTATCAATTCAATTCTTTGTGCTCCACACTTTCTGCTCTGTGATGTTGTGCTTCACTGTTCGTCGGTGTCTATAGAATTCTTTAGCTCTCTTTCAAATTTATTGATCAAGACTGTATGAATTTATTCTTCATCACTTTCTCTTCAGCATCCTCTTTCTATTCACTCCCCCTCTCCTTGATTGATATAGAAATGAATGAAGCTTGTCTCTTATATAGACATGATATTCACCATTTCTTGATTCTTGATTCTTGACGTAAAAAATAATCCAGCCAATCTGATTTAAAGCATAACTCCTTATTTATCTCATAGTTATCTTTATACCAAATGTACAAATCTTCTTTAAATCAATTTCTTAACTCTGGTCGAATAAAACAATGAAAACAACCAGTTAAGTCTATCTTTTAGCTTTTTCCAACTAGATATTTTGTCATTTTCTGAACTCTCTGTTCTGTCGGTCAAATCTGTAGTTAGTCATCGATGACAACTGCCAATTCTGTTAGTGTGACTCCAGTCAGCTTCGGGATCTCCATCCATTGGGAAAAATTGGATTTTACTCATCGGGCAACTCTGTTCTCATCTCATCGGGCATCCTATGATTTTTGTAGAAACTGATGAAATATCAGATTCAACTCCAAGATCCAACTGCATGCAATCAACCTGTCACAAAGAATGGAGCAACCAAATGGAAAAAATAGAACTCAGAAGTTACTCAAAATGTGAGAGCAAAAAATATCATCTGAATTAATGAAAAAGTACAAAGCTCAACCTTATAAAAGGTGAGATAGAAACCCTAAAGGAGAAAACTAGGCTGCACATTATTAATTAAGAATTAATTAATAATGCACCTAAGAGAAGCTTAAGCAACTAGAGTAATAGGAACTTATATAATTAAATCAATATGATTTAATTAATAATCATAAGGTAATAATACTCTAACACCCCCCCTTAAGCTGAATGTAGGGAGAAAGCTGACCTAGCAAAACTATGAAAGCAAGAAATGGGTCCCGGCAACAAGGCCTGATCAGGTACCCAGTACAAGGAAAT
>MU224437.1:1767502-1793548 GCA_018584345.1 Thuja plicata
CACATTATTAATTAAGAATTAATTAATAATGCACCTAAGAGAAGCTTAAGCAACTAGAGTAATAGGAACTTATATAATTAAATCAATATGATTTAATTAATAAGCGTAAGGTAATAATACTCTAACAATTTTTCTTCATCGGGCAATACTGTCTTCTACATGTCGGGTATCGCTGTGACTTTGGTTCTTTTCCTTTACTGATGGTGTGCACTCTGTCGGTGTTATCTGTCACTTAGTGAATACTTAACTTTTATGCATTGCTGAAAGCATAATCTTTGTTCCATTAATTGTCTAAAGTCTTTAGCATTATATACATGACCGTACAAATGATATCAAGTTAACATCAATGACAATACAAACCATTAACTGATTTAATGTCTTGCATTATCTTCAACTTAACATTATCAAATATTTAATCAGTTACATATCATCAATCTCTCCCTTTGGCATTGATGGAAACATACAATATTATCACACTATACTATTTCTAATACAATATGAAATACAATTGTTGAGATTCATCAAACTACCAAACAATTTATTTTGATAACCAATAAAAATGTCTAACCACCGGTAAGCTCTGTATTAGCTTAGATTTGATTCTTGCAGTTCTATGTGTTTCTTGTTCTGATGTGTTGCATCCTTTCCTTGTTTCAATATCTCTCTTTTGACTGTTCTCATTATTTGATGTCTCTGTCTCTTGTCAACAACTCTCCCTTTGGATATAATCTCTCCCTTTTCGAGTAATCTGATAATGGATAATCTTTCTTTTTCTGAAGACTGTGATAATATGGATACTTTCTCTCCCTTTGACAACAATGCCAAACAAATATCTTACAGATATCAGACATTAATGTCAAATAATCATTTTCTTCCATCCATAATATATTTCTTGAATTTCCCTTATCCATCAGCAATAAAACAATATGTTCTAGTGCTCAATTCTTATATATACCTTCTTGTATATAGATATAGATTTGAAGTTCATCTTTTTGCTTGCGTCAACATGAATGATATTTTGATAATATATAGGCTGATGTAGCCTTCAGGCTTTTACTGACCGGTAGACAAGGGTTTGACCCCTAGTCATTTTCACAGGTACTCAAATGTATCTTTGGGCAATGGCTTGGTGAAGATATCGACCAATTGTTCTTTTGATTGCACATACTCAAGTATCACCTCTTTTTCTTGAAATTTCTCTCTTAAGTAATGATACTTGATGGCAATGTGTTTAGTCTTGGAATGCATGACTAGATTCTTGGAAATGTTTATTGTACTGGTATTATCACAATAGATAGTCACTGGTTCTAAGATCTTCATATGTATACCTTCTAGCAATTGTTTGATCCATGCAATATTTGAAAAAATTGTAGCAGCAGCAACATATTCTACTTCTGCAGTGGACTGTGAGATGCATCCCTACTTTTTGCTAATCCATGTGACAAGTTTGTCACCCATAAAGAATGCTCCTCTAGTTGTGCTCTTCCGGTCATCAAGATTTCCATCCCAATCAGCGTCAGTAAACACTTTTAGTTTAAATTTCCCTTCTCTTTTATATCATAAGCCAAATTCCTCAATATTCTTTAGATATCTTAGGATTCTTTTCACAACAGTCATATGTGATTCCCTGGGGTTAGCAAAAAATCTAGCAACAATTCCTACTGCATGTGAAATATCTGGTCTAGTGTGTACAACATACATGACTTTTCCAATCATTGATTTGTACAGAGTCTGATTTACCTCTGTTGTCTTGTCTTCCTTTGTTAACTTACATCCAGTAGCCATCAGTGTTCCAATTGGTTTGGAATCTTCCATCTTGAATATTTTCAGGACCTCTTTGATTTATTTGGATTGTGTAATGAAAATACCTTCACTTTGTTGAATGATATGTAGACAAAGAAAGAACTTGATCTCTCCAAACATAGACATCTCAAATTCTTTTCTCATCTCATCAGCAAATGATTTGCATAGCATATCATTTCCTCCAAATATGATGTCATCAACAAATATTTTAGCAATCAAAGTGTTAGCATCAGTATCTTCTTTCAAATAAATATTACTATTTTCACTAGTCCTTATGAATCCAATACTTATTAGATAGGAATGAAGTCATTCATACCAGGCTCTAGGAGCTTATTTTAATTCATACAAGGATTTGTAAGTCTACATACCATGTTCCTCTTGTTTGGATCTACAAACCCTTCTAGTTTCTCAATGTATACCTCTTCTTCAAGTATTCCATTTAGGAATGTTGACTTGACATCCATTTGATATACTTTGAATCCCTTGATTGCAACATAAGAAATTAGTATTCTTACTACTTCTATCCTATCAATGGGTGCAAAGGTTTCTCCATAGTCTATACCTTCTTCTTGTGCATACCCCTTGTATACTAGTCTTTCTTTGTTCCTTGTGACTTCTCCATTCTTGTTCAGCTTAATCCTGAATATCCAATTTTTTACCAATGACATTCTTGTCATCTGGTCTTGGCACAATTGACTATGTTTTGTTCTTCTCAATCTGCTCAATCTCATCATTCATAGCACTTATCCATTCTTCATTATCTAGTGTAGCATTGACATATTTTGGCTCAAACTCACAAATTAAACAATTTGGGTTTAAAGACTTACTTCTTGTTATTGTACCAGCTTTCTTATCTGCTATGATCTAGATCTTTGGATGGTTCCTTCTTACATATCTTGCAAGTACAGGTATGGTTCTTTGTCTATCAGCTTGATCATTTTCCTGATCTTCATTCTGTTCTTCATTACCTTGCACATTTTCTTGATCATTATCCTGACTGTCGGTAACAACAGTCTGTCCATCGGTTGCAAAATTCTATTGTTCAGGGATTAAGCACTGTTGCTCGAGTAGAGTGTTGGGTTCTTTTCAATATACAAACTTGTTGTAGTCCTCTGGTTCTTTTGTGCTTTCCAGCTCATTCTTTTCTGCAAACTCATCAATCTTTACATTTGCACTTTCAACTATTTTGTTAGAGGCCTTGATAAGACATTTAAAATATTTTCTTTTGGTAAAATACCCCAGAAAAATACCTTCATCACTTTTGGCATTAAGCTTTCCATTTATATCATCCTTTAAGACATAACATTGACTACCAAAGATTTTGAAGTAACTTACATTGGGTGTTTTACCATACCAGAGCTCATAAGGTGTCTTCTTTGTGTCCTTCTTTAATTATACTCTATTTAGTGTATAAAAAGCAATGCTGACAACTTCTCTGCAGAATATTTGGGTGATGCCTTTCTCTATCATTAGTGTTCTTGCACAATCAACTATTGATCTATTCCTTCTCTCAGCAATCCCATTTTGTTGTGGTGTTCTTGGTGTAGAAACCTATCTTTTTATACCATGCTCATCACAAAAATTAGTGAATTCATCTGATATAAATTCTCCTCCTCTATCTAATCTCAAACATTTCAAATCCTTACCAGTTTGTTTTTTTACCATAGCCTTATACCACTTAAACATCTTAAATGCTTCAGATTTATCTTTTAGAAACATAACTGTCATCATTCTAGAGTAATCCTCAACAAAGAGAATAAAGTATCTATCTCCATAATAGATCTTTGTCCTCATAGGTCCACATAAATCAATATAGACTAATTCTAAAGTATCATCAAATGTATGAGTTTTACTTTTGAAACTAGACTTTGTCATTTTACCTTTTTTATAATTTTTGCACATGATGTTGTCTGGCTTTGTCATCGTCGGTAAGCCTCTTACATTTATTCTTCTGCTTATTTTTATCATGTTGTCAAAATTCACATGACACAATATTTTTTTCCACAACCATATGTCTTTGTTACTAGTCATTAAGAAAGTGGTGTTAGTATCATTCAGATAGAATAAGTTACCTTTTGTCTATTCACCGATACCAATCAATTTTCCTGATTCATTAAAGATCTTTGCCTTCTTGTTCTCAAATGCTACTCTGTGACCTGAATTATTCAGCCGAGAAACACTCAACAGATTATAATTCAATCCTTTTACCCAATAATCATTTTCACATTTAATTAGGTTATTCAACATTATAGTTCCTTTGCCTTCAACTGGACAAGGTGTATCATTACCCATTCTTACTATACCACCATTATAATACTCAAAATTATTAAACTTTTCTTTGTCGCCGGTCATGTGGTGAATGCAGACACTATCTATAATGTAGATGTCATTCTTAATAACCTTATATCTAAGTGCATATTCTACATACCTTTCATCTTCATCTAAATCATCTTTCACAACTACAAATACCATCTTGATGTCTTCATCAGGTTCGGTGTCAGTATCTTCATCTTTGTAAGCTGCTAGGTAGCTAGCCTTCTTGCCTTTATCCTTGTAGTCTTGAGTATCTCTTCTTTCTAATTGTCAGTAACTTTTGTAATCCTTGTTATCACCTCTGTCAGATTTATTCTCAATAGATCTGTCATTACCTTTGTCATCTTTTCTTCTATTAGGACATCTTGCAGCAAAGTGTCCAATCTCTCTACAATTAAAGCATACAAGTGGTAACTTTCCTTTGTATTTTCCTTTGCCTCTCTGAATTCTCCTTTCCATGAGTGCTTCTATTTCATCTAGATCTTCTTCTTCACTTTCACTTTCACTATCTCTTCTAGATGTGTGTCTTTGAATTGATTTTATTATTCTCATAGAAGACTTAAATGCAGACTCTAAGTTTGGTAAGACACTATTATCAAAGTTATTCATCTCAAATTAAATCAATCTACCAATTAAACTATCAAGAGTAACTGTGTTGTTTGCAACTGCTCTCATTTCTTGAATAGCAGAAACTCTAATAGCATATACAGGTAGTAAGGTTCTTAAAATTTTACTTACCACTATCTCCTGTTCAAGTGTACCTCCAACACCTTGTATATTATTGACTACTTCTTTTATTCTTGTGATGTACTGAGTGATATTTTCTCCTTCTTTTATTCTGAGATCATCAAATTTTCCTCTAAGGCTTTCTTCCTTTGCTCTCAGAATATTTGTATCACCTCCATGTACAAGCTTCAGTTTGTCCCATATTTTCTTTGTAGTTTTGCAATCCTTGACATCTTCAAATTCAGCATCAGAGAGTGAGGAAGAAAGCTCTATAACCATGCAGTTATGCTCATGCTTCTCTCTTAATTGATCTACTGTCAAAGCTCCTGTACGCAGCACATATTTAGTATCTAAGTATTGAGTAACATCATTACCAATACATGATAAGTGGAGTCTTATCCTGCTCTACCATGAAGCAAAGTTGTCTTTGTTCAACTTGGGCACATCTCATCTGTTCATCTTGTGGTCCTGACTTGGGTCTTGAAACCTTCCTTCTAAGCACACAAGCTCTGATACCAATTGTTAGTAATAACTGAGAGTGGGGGGGTGAATCAGTGGCTTCAAAAAAATTTCTTTATTCTAACCACCAATCAAATAAACCTCAGATTATTATGTCCCTTACAAAATGCATGTCATGAAATACTTTATAATAATTAACTGTCTGTCGGTTTTCCTTTTCTGACCTTATTCTCCTTGATTACCGATAAGTAGTAAAACTTATTTACCGACACTCAATAAATATGCAGAGTATACCGATAAATCCAGAAATGCATATGTGAAATGTGAAATAGTAAAGTAATAAACCATACACACATAACACAAGGATTTTAACATGGCAACCCTATTAAGGGAAAAAACCACTGGGACCGGTACCCCAAAATTTCACTCTTCTGAAGTGAGCCCTGTTAGGAGCCGACCCTGTTAAAGTTTACAAACACACTATTAGGTGTGACCTTGTTAGAGGATTTTATACATAGAGGTTGTCACTTAGTATTGGGCAACTCAGTTTGCTACCATCCTTGAATCAACCTCCTTCTTAGACTGTCAATAGGCTTTAGGAAAATCTAGTGCTACTTTCATGAATTAACCCTTTTTGGCACTCCTTGGGATGCACCTCAATATATAGAAGACCGTTAAGTCATGCTCTGTTAAGAGACTTGATGCTTCAATGGTTAAACTGAAACACAATGACCTATTTCTAATGCAACTTAAATTTTATATTTTCATATCTATTTAAGTACATTACCTCTCTGATCAATGTATCAATTCAATTCTTTGTGCTTCACACTTTCTTCTTTGTGATGCTGTGCTTCACTGTTCGTCGGTGTCTACAGAATTTTTTAGCTCTCTTTCAGCTTGATTGATCAGGACTATATGAAGTTATTATTCATCAGTTTCTTTTTAGCATCCTCTTTCGATTCACTCCCCCTCTCCTTGATTGATACAGAAATGAATAAAGCTTGTCTCTTATATAGACATGATATTCACCATTTCTTGATTCTTGATTCTTGGAAAAAAAAGAATCCAGCCAACCTGATTTAAAGCATAACTCCTAATTTATCTTGTAGTTATCTTTATGCCAACCGTACAAATCTTCTTTAAATCAATCTCTTAACTCTGGTCAAATAAAAAAATGAAAACAACTAGTTAAGTCTATCTTTTAGCTTTTTCCAGCTAAATATTTTGTCATTTTCTAAACTCTCTATTATGTCGGTCAACTCTGCAGTTAGTCGTCGATGAAAACTGACAGTTTCATCGATGTGACTCTAGTCAGCTTTGGGATCTCCGTCCATCAAGAAACATTGGATTTTACTCATCGGGTAACTCTGTTCTCATCTCATCGGGCATTCTGTGATTTTGCTTCGTCGGGCAATACTATCTTCTACTCATTGGGTATCACTGTGACTTTGGTTATTTGCCTTTACCGATGGTGTGCACTCCGTTGGTGTTATCTGTCACTTAGTGAATACTTGAATTTTATGCATTATTGAAAGCATAATCTTTGTTCCATTGATTCTCTGAAATATTTAGCATTATATACATGACCGTACAGGTGTTATCAAGTTGACATCAATGACAATACAAACCATTAACTGATTTAATGTCTTGCATTATCTTCAACTTAACATTATCAAACATTTAATCAATTACATGTCATCAAAATGATCACTCAACTAATCCCAATCTGTTATTGAATAAACAAGAAAACTTTTAAACCATGCAAGTGATCCTCCTTTACGTAGTATTGCCAGTAATCTAATTGCAACTGCTCTGTTACATGATGTAGTCCACATAAAGAAGCTACATCTTTGATATGGTGTAGTCAGATCTCCTGTGAAATCTAGAAAACTTTTCAAGATAGCCATATGTATATCATTATATTGTGCCAAATTCAAGGGATGGCCTAATCGAACAGAACTAAAGTTATATTTTTAGGCTGAGCCATTGGGGCCGCCTAGTTTGTAATTTTTCGTATATTATAAACATTGGATATGCAAAAGACCATAGAGCTCAAATTTTTAGGTTCTAAAAACTACCTTCTTGAAGGTTGTAAACTTCTATTCACACCAAAATAGCAGAAAATGTTTTAGCTCAAACAAACTGAAACTCAGTTCGTGTTCCACCGGGCATGCCAAAAATTGTTGTCAATCAAGGTTGCACCTATAGAAATATGTGGAATCTATGTATCCTATTCAAACATAGAAAATCTCTTAAGTTGTGGGTATCCTATTTCGAGAGTGAATCTTCAAGATTATAAGGCTGGTTCCTTAATGGTACTCACCTAAACTAAATTTGAATGAGGAAATAGATAGAAAGAATTGATTGTGAAACAAAAAGACTAAAACTAATGGGTGATGCACTAGATGAATAAGGTAACTTTCAGTTGATAAAATTCACAAAAACTCTCTAAAGACACCAAAAAATTTACAACCTCAATCATATATGTTATGTAGCATTGTTTCTTATTATAGATCCCAATACTATGATTTCCTTAAAGGAAAACAAGATTGTTTGTTCAATTTTCAGCACAACAATAGATGACACAATCACAAACCTGCATAAATAGATATCAAATATTGCATTTAGAAATAAATGAGTTTGATAAAATGAAGTTTAATACACCATACTTGATCAAATACCCACAATACTTGATCAAATACCCTTGCCTTTTTGGAAAAAGTTAATACACAACACTTGATCAAATACCCTGTCCATCTGTTCACCATCTCAACATTACAGATGGTGCCTAATTTTTATTACCCTTACAAATGAAAATAGATGGTCGATTACACGGTTAGTTAAAAATCCTATAACTATAGTTTATCCCTGAGACACTGTAGATTGACATCCTCTGTTAATTTTCCATGTGTTATTGCTGCACCTCATCATTTCTTATTGATTTCTAGGTGGCACCCCCTGATTGATCGAAATCTTTTCCATTTCATCCATCTATCAAAATTCAGCCCATTATAATACTTTTGAAATAGCTCACCCTGATGAACTTGAAAGAAGAAATACTCATTTTCAACTTCATGGTTGAGATCATCAACCCTAGAAGCATAAGTATTTTGTAAAGAAAAATAATGATCCCTAATGATCAACTAATGCAATTGAGGAACAAGATCATATTAAATGTATCCTTGGGTAAACCCGACCCTTTCAACATTTAATAATTTCAATATGTCCAAATCCTTCATACCCAACTCTTAAATGAAAAAACATACCTCTAGCTAAAGAAATTTTTTTGGCATATCATCCCAAATTTGATCTACCTCCTTATAAAACAAATCAAATTGTTGTCCAAGTAAATCAGTACAGAGTCCACTATCCATACCCTTTTCCTAACCTAATTTAGTGTTGCATGAAACACCATCAACATCATCCATATGTTTACTATAGGATAGTATCTCAATGTTTTTGTTAACCACATCATAGAAATCAGTATTCACATCAACTCTGAATGCATCCATTTATGGTTTGAGAAAATAGTCATCTCTTATCTTTATTTTACATGAAATACCTTGTTGGAAAATTTCATAAGCCATTTCATCCAGGTCTGATAATGACCCATCACCAGCCACTTCATGCATATTTTTGTGATCCATAAAACCATCAATTTTAAAAATAAAACTGAGATCATGTTTTATATTTTCCAATTCATTTATGGAACCCTCATAATTAGAATCACTATCCATCTCGTGATTTTTCTCATTCTTGTCTACAAATGAAAAATCACCCATTGAAAGAATTTCAAAAACATCATGAGTTGTCATTATCTCACACTCTTAGTCCAATTGAAATGTATGCATATCTTCATTATCACATCTAGGCCTTTTGTTTGGATTATAATCACCATAAGGCTGTCATTGATCATTCTTTAATATAAATTCCTTGGATGAGAATTCTTTCTCTAGAATCTATGTGTTAATATCATCATTATCTAGGATAAAATAATTCATCATTGTCTTAGATAAACCATCATTCTCACAATCATTACCCACAAATAAAAAGTCACAATTATCCTCACAAGGCTGCATAGAAACTATCATCTTGTCTTCACAAAGATCATGTCCATTCTGACACCATGATTTTTCTTCCTCAACCCATTCCTCTTGTACCTCCTTATGCAACATAAACATGGGTTGTATGACATATTTCTCATCTTCACTATCAGCCTCAATAAATTATGAGGGAACATCACCATATGGAGCTTTAGTATCATCCCATGAAACATCTTCTCCTTCTTCATTTCCCAATTTTGACTGTACACCAGTTGTTTCTAGTTCCTCATAGATAGAAAAATTAGTCTCAATTTTTTTTGGTGTGTAACCCCTATATATATTTATCTCTGCATTAGCCACATTATACAATTCTTCATTAACTATGTTAACCTCAATGTGAGGGGAAACTATTGTTTGCAGAAAATGTTCTTGATTCACCTTTTCCTTAGGCTCACAATTTAAAACATAGTTAGTAGGGGTAAAGAAATTTTGATACTGATTTTCACTTCTTAAATCACACCCTTTTTCTATACTTGGGCCACTATGAAAATGAACACCAGCTGATAGAAATCATATTGGGATTCTAAAATTCAAATTATTTGTGATCATAAAAGCTTGATGCAAGTTTTTAGAATCTTTGTCTCTCAGCAAGAAACTCCTCTTTTTAAAAAATTCACCAAAGTAAACAACCAAACATACAACATCATTTGGTCTACAATTTATTAGGATCTGACCCAATATTATTGTGAATCTAAGATTGAAAGGAGGGATCAACTCACCATTCTCTATTTGTATCTCCATAAATATTTTTATCATTATAGTAGGATTAACCCTTTCACCAAACTGCTCTAAAAAGGATGAACCTAATTCTTTCCATGAAGAAATAGAACTTTCTGGGAAAAAAGGTGAACCACTATCTAGAATCTCCTATTAAATATTGGATAAAAAAATTCACAATTCTATCCTTGTATTCAATATCAAAATCCTCAATTAGATCTTTTAATTTTCTAAAATTCTTCTCAACACATTCCTCTTTCCCTCCACTGAATCTAGGAAATTATTTTATGATCTTTGGTAGGAAAGAATTTGGGTGTATCATCTTAAAATGGAAGCACTCCATGTTGAGACCTTTTATCCCTCCCTATTAGGTTGTTTTGGTCCTGATTCAGACACTTTCATGCTTCCGTGGAGTTTTATGTGCTTATGTGCTTATTCTGCCCCTCTTTTCTGCCTTTTATCTCTGTTTCTAAGACTTGGGCACATTACTCAAGGTCCTGACCCTCTAGGTCAAGGTTGACCTCAATCTTAACCTAGGTCAAGATTGACCTTGACCCTGACCTAGGTCAGGGTCAACCTTTACCTTGACCCCAGTGTCCAGGGTCCTTGGGGTTGAGACCCAGTTTCAGGGTTTCGTCAAAATTTCATCTTTTCCCTCTTTGGGGCCATTATTTCTTGAGTTAAGTGTTGAATTCTCAAATTAATATTTGAGGTGGACCTTTCTTGAGCTTTGTGTAGGATTCCTAATTTATTATTTGAGATTACCCTTTCTCAAGTTTTGTGCCTAATGCTCAAATTAACTTTGGGGTTGGCCTTACCTCAAATTTTGTGACAAGGCTCTTAAATAATTATTTCTACCTTAAGGGTGGACCCCTTCTAGAATTTTGTGTCAAGCCCTTAATTTAATTTTCCTCTCCATGTGCACCTCTCTATAGTTTTGTCCCATGGACCCTTAATTATTGTTTTCTATGTCTGCCTTTGTGCCCAGATCACTATAAAAGAAGGGCTTTCCTCTCTCATTTATACTAAGAAAGAAATCCTAAGGCGGTCGGAAGCCAATCCATTATTATCTACATGTTATCAAGCAATCTCAAGATCTGTCAAGCATTCAAGACATCTACATTCTTGCATTCTCAATTCAAGTACTTGAGTACATTTACTTCCATGGAGCCATAAATTGGCATGGTAGATCAACTTCATACTCTTCTACAAGGTTCAAACAACTTCAAGCATTCATCCTTGTGGATCTAAGGATTCGAATCTGCCACAAGGGTTTCTATACAAGCAAGGTGAATGTGTTTATTTACTTTGTTTATTTATGTAATTTTAATTTAATTATAAGGTTAATTCCAAAATTAGGGTTTGACCAAGGAAAACCCCTCCCCCCAACAAACAAACCATTTTTCTTGCAGGGACAGGTTCGAAACAACGAGTTGGAGTGTAGATTTGGATTCTCTTTTTGAAAAACTATCGGGATATGGAAACAAAATTTCTATCGGACTGTGTAGGTTTAGAATCATAAATTCTGGGTCAAAATTGACATTCATTTCTGGGTTAGAATTGACATTTTGTTCAAGGTTGAAATCAAAAATTCTGGTTCAAGGTCGACATTGACTTGAGGGTCAAAATCAGAACTAAGCTAGATCGGAAAAACATTTTTGGGTTTTGTAGATCTCAGAGTTTTGGTTCAAGATCGTGAAAATCAATAGTTTTTGAGACCATCTGACAGGGTTTACAACATGTTCTTTTTTGGAGGTATGTATTTTATTCCATTTTCCTTTACAAAAAATTTCAAATTTATACCTCTTATCATAACAATTAAATGTAATGTGGATAATATATGCATAGGGTCACTTTTATGAGCAAATCTCCATTATTTTAAACCCTATCCATATTTTCTATATTACATTTTGGTGAACCCGCGATAGACAACTCTTTCTTTTCGGTGTTAAATTTGCATCTCATGTTAGATCTTACATGCATATAAAAAGTAGATTTCTTTTATGCTCTTGCATTTATATTTCAAAAATAAAAATCACAAATTTTTTTAAAAAATACAAAAACATTTACATTTTCATGCTTGTAATGTTACTTTGTGTTCAACATGTATGATTTTTTTTTTAATACTTTGATGAGGATTTTGTTGCAAAAGAGGATAGATCCCCTAATGAGGTACATGGAAGTGACGAAATTTTTTTTTTGAATAATATCTCCATTGATCCTATTCCTATTTCATCCTCCTCTACAACTCTTCAGTTGACCTTTACCATAGGGTGTGTGCATGGTTACCTTCATGTTCCACTATTTACAATATTATACACTTAGAAAGACTTCATTTAGTGCATGTGATGTTGATTTGTCCTCTCTTATATTACCTTGTAAGGATATATTAGAGCAAGAAGATGTTTAATCTTTCTCTTTATGGAGATGAGTTGAGGATTGATGTTAATTCTTCTCCTAATATATATCTTTTCCATGAGCCTACTTTAGAATATAATTTACCTTCTTTCCCCTTTAGGGATCAAGCTTTAGTGATTTATGGCACTCCTACAAGGTGATTTATTGATAGGGATGATAATCCTCCTATTTGGGATTAGCCTTTGGATTTGGATTTTGATTACTCTCTTCCTCATGAAGCCATTGTGGATGATTCTACTTTTTGGGATGAACCCTTGGATAAAGACATTGATTTATCCCCTCCTCGTGAAGATGCTTTGATACAAGAGGGTGATTTATTAATGGATGACATATTCATACATGATGATGACTCTTTTTCTAAAACACAATACCCTTATGCAAAGATTTTAGAGAAAGAAGAAAACATTATAGATGCTTTACCTCCATTTCGGATTCCTTCTAGTGTTGAGGCATTAGCGGAGAATGATATGAATTCCCTTAATGCTCTCCCTCTTAGTGATTATATTATGGAGAATCAAGATCCTACCTCATCTCCTCCTAGGATGTCTTCTTTGCGTCCTTCTTGTGAATCTATTCGTAGTATTGAGACAACTAACATGGTTTATCCAAAACCCTTGTTGACTATGAAAGGTTGTCCTCACATTACTATCAAAGGTAAACCTATAGAGTCTTTAGAGTCTTTCAATGATCAAGATTCGATAGCTCACACCTATCATACAAGGAATAAAACTCAACCTGATCTGGTGGTTCCTACTTCTTTACCACCTTCTCAACCCATTCTTCCTCCTCCACCCCGCCTTCCTAGCAAGGAGTATGATTTGATAAACCAATTACGTAATACCCCTACCAAGATTTCTTTATGGGACATTATTCAAACTTCACCTACCTACCATGAAGCCTTGCAAAAAGATCTAGAAACTCTTCCCAGTCCACCTCCTAATCAAGAGAACATCAATGCCTTATTATAGTGCATGCATGCTACCTCGGGTCCTCCTGACATTGTATTTACTCAAAAGGACTTACCATCTATAGAAGTACATAATCAATATGATGCTCTTATGGTTTCTATTACTATCAATAAGAGTACCATTCATAGGACCTTGATTGATAATGGATCTGGACTTAATATCTGTAGCATGGACATGCTTAAAGCGATTAAAGCTGATCTTTCAACTATTCAACCTGATAATAATTCTATACATGGCTTTGATAACATTAATAAGAAAAAGCTGGGCCTCATTACCTTACCTATCAAAGTAGGTCTGGTCATCTTGAATACTCCTTTTCATGTTATGCCTAGACCTCTTAATTATAACCTCCTTTTGGGTAGACCTTGGTTGCATGAGATGCATTTTTTTCCTTCCACCCTTCACCGTAAAGTCAAGTTTATTCACAACAACATGATATATACACTTCATGCGGATGATGCACCAAGTCCTTGTTTGAATATTCAAACCCACAATACTCCTATTCCTAATAGTAATCCTTCTTCCTCTAATTCTCTTCCTAGAGATGATTGGGGAACCTTCAATTTTAATCCTACCATTATTGGAGAGTATAAGGTTTCTAATCTTGATTTTATGAAGCAACAAAGAGAGTTTGAACAATGAGATTTTGCTTCTACTTCTCATTCTCTTTGTAATAATTTTTTCACTACATCTACCCACTATAAATATTTCAAACCTACTAATGATGACATAGTGACTACTGAAGTTCCATTGACTCCTTCTAATATGGCTTCTCGTTATGGTCTTGGTTATCATTTACTAGGGTTCCATGGTTAAGGATGTGGTAAGCATAAACATGGAATTCAAATGCCCTTATAGAATGGGGGACATGAGCATTCTTATGGATTGGGATTTAATCCTCAAAAACATATCAATGTTACCAACATCTCAAATAACACTTCAAAACATGATGAACCTATGAAGGAATTTGAAAAAGAAGTTATTTTGCCTAAACTCCTTTGTGCCAAGATGATTACTAGACCTAAACGCAAAAAGAAATGAATTCCACACTTGAAGACTCTTCCTTTTTTTTTGTATCATAGATTTCATGATCACTCTACTAATGAATGTCAAGCTTCACATTATAAGATTAGGTAGCTCATTGATAGTAAAGTTATTTATATATCATGTGGCAATGAGTTGTATTTCAATCTTGTTTTCTCTATATAACATTTATGGAGCTCCACATTATGTAAACAATGTTAGCCTAATCCTTGGGGGCTCATTGTCTTGCATAGTGTTGTGAGCGATATAATAGGTCCCCTTTCATCCTTGTTCCTACACTTGGGGGGCAAGGATGCCATCTCCTTCTTTTTAGTCTTTCTGGGATTTTCTTTTCCCTTGGTTAAGCAATAGCTATCTATTATGTAATATCCAATCATACATTCACATTTTGGTTTGTATTAAGGATCTATGTCCTTGATCAAAACCTATTTCTTTGTTTGAAATTGGATTTCCATGGTTGATAAATCTCTCATCTTGGAAACTGAATAGTGTGCTATCCCTCACAAAGGCTAATTTTTCACTTCTTGCATGATATCTCTTTGCATTCTTCCCTTCCATGGCCTCATAGGATCTATGACCTTGTTGGCTTGGACTGGGTGTTGTCTATGGATATTCTCTTGATGTTGAAGAAGGCTTTATCCTTGTTCTTTTCTTTCCTTAACATGTCAAAATAGTATTTATTTTTCCATCTTAAGAAGGGGGGCATATATACGACCTCCCTCATTTTATATTATGCATTTTCCTAACCTTTTGTTTTGAAGCATGCTAAATCCTCAAAAGGTAATGCACATAAGTTTCTAAATCCTGAAGAGATACGCATTCAATTACAATTCAATATGCAAAATGCTCGGAAGGTAACGCACATAAGTTGCTAAATCTTGAAGAGATATGCATTTTACAAATGTATTCCATGGTGATATGAGGATATGAATCCATGGGTACTTCATAAAATTTGTTATAAGATGCACTACATGTACAAAGTTGCTAGAAGGTGCACAACTTTATGGGGTGACTATCAAGTGCTTTCTTGGTGGGCCATCCTATCCTTTTTGTGGTTCACAGTGAGATACACACATCTTACTAGGTGAGATAGCCACTCCTCTCTTCTTTTCTCTCTCATGTTATGCTTTTGGATTTAAAAAGGACTCAATTTCATTGGGGTCTTGATGAATTCCTTGTATCCTTAATCATAATAGGGCTTTCTTATTGTATTTTCATTCTACTTTACCAAGAGTCTGCGTTGAGCCCATACTCTTGCTAAAGTGGGGGCTAAATGTATCATCTTAAAATGGAAACACTCCATGTTGAGACCTTTTAGCCCTCCTTATTAGGCTATTTTGGTCCTGATTTAGAGACTTTCATGCTTCAGTGGAGTTTCATGTGCTTATGTGCCTATTTTGCCCCTCTTTTTTGCCTTTTCTCTCTATTTCTGAGACTTGGGCACATTTCCTGAGGTCCTGACCCTCTAGGTCAAGGTCAAACTCAACCCTGACCTAGGTCAGGGTCGACCTCGACCCTGACCTAGGTCAGGGTTGACCTTGACCCTGACCCCAAGGTCCAGGGTCCTTGGGGTTGAGTCCCAGTTTCAGGGTTTCGTCAAAATTTCATCTTTTCCCTCTTCGGGGCTATTATTTCTTGAGTTAAGTGTCAAATTATCAAATTAATATTTGAGGTGGACCATTCTCAAGCTTTGTGTAGGATTCCTAATTTATTATTTGAGATTAGCCTTTATCAATTTTTGTGCCTAATTCTCAAATTAACTTTGGGGTTGGCCTTACCTCGAGTTTTGTGACAAGGCTCTTAAATAATTATTTCTACCTTAAGGATGGACCCCTTATAGATTTTTGTGTCAAGACCTTAATTTAATTTTCCTCTCCATGTGCACCTCTCTATATTTTTGTGCCATGGACCCTTAATTATTGTTTTCATTGAAAACCTTGGTAGACTCGCCACCTCTTTGTAGAGGCACAATATGCAATCAACTGAGAAAATTCTCTCATCTTTTTCCTTCTTCAATATCAACAAAATCACACTGATTAGGGTCTCATATAGATTCCTCCTTTGAATATTCTCTTATCCATAGGAATCCAAATATCTATTTCATCCCCTCTACAAGTTCCACCTTATTTCCTTTTACTCTTTCTCCAAAGGTGCATACTAGTGTAATAGAGAACTCGGGAGTCATCACTAACAACAAGTGAGATGTATATATATAATATTTTAGAACATGGAATTCTTGGGAACTCTTGCAATGAAAAACAAAATAGATATGGACTTCATTTTATAAGTAAGAGGAACTTTTCTGTACCACACATGACTCTATTATAACCAGACTCTTGGGTTAATTCAACAAAGCAAGGAAACAACTCTCTTAAAGTTGATGATCATTATACTGAAGATTTTACTTTTGTCCCTAGCGGAGTCACCATTTTTTTGGTTCCTGAAAAGGTTTTACACTTACAAAGCTACTAGTGCACCTTTTAATATGTTTTATAAAGTAGCCAACTCCAGTGTTTTGGAAAATAAATTTAAGTGGACTGGACCAACTAACAGGGACACTAATTCATCCCTTTAATGCTTTTGAGTATAGATTAAAACTGTGACTACCATTTGATATAAGCATAAATCTCATACAAGTTCCAACATAACTAGGATAGATTAGATAATGGCTAATCATTTATTGAATATTACTCTTTTGGAGCATGAGATGAAATCACTTATTAACCAACAACAAAAATAAAGACGTTATTGATTTAATTGATTTTGTTGCAACATGTAACAAAAAGAATATGAATAACCATATATTTGCAAGATTCAGAAAGCCAAGACCAGTTCCTTATCCCATTGGGTATCAATGTCATTAGTAACATCATATAATATATTTTTATTCATAGCATATGATCTACGAGTACTGCCTTGAAAAAAAATTAAACAGTAACCCCAATTTCAGACTACTTATCAAAAGTCTTATACAACCCTCTCAGATTTGCACCCTTAATCTGACATTTAATTGATCATTTAGATTACACCATGAAATGAAAGTTACATACATCACAACAATGCAGTAAATGAGACAAACCCTTGATCCATTTCATTTAAAACTTGACAAAATTATACAATGGAGAAATCTAAACTAGCATTATATATCAACCAAATCTTTTTCTATTATGTTGCACAATACAAATTTAAAACACCATGAAAACCCTTATGGATATCACCGCAGATTCATTTTCAAGTTCTTTCTAGAATATTACATTTTTATTCATCCTAAACTAGGACATGCTGCCTAATTTGTAAAACTTGATTCCCTCTAAAGGCCCTAAAACACCCTTTTATAAAACAAGGGGGGCAACAAGCTTCAGGCCGAACAAGACAAAAACCCACCATTACCACCAAAACTATATGACACATAGACCATAAGAAGACAAAATAATTCATCTCTTCATCGTAACTGATCCACAACACTTCTACCTGCACAGTCAAAAAGATTAATATGTTTGACAGGGAAGTAAAAAATATTTCTATGTGAGCCATGTGGTCTCCTAACTCATTCAAGTATGCAAAAACTGAAATAGTTTGTAACAATAATGTTACTATTAGAATAAACAAACAATAGAGTCGGGCCAATAGAGCATAGTTCATGGCTACAATGCAAGCGAAGCTGAGATGCAAGATTCTCATTAGAACTCCTTCAAGGTCTCCCTAATGCTCTGAAATAATTTCAAAAACAGAGACCCAAGGACTTGACACCTCCTCACTCTCTCATCCATCCAACAAACTAGGGTAGTTGAATCAAAGGGTATAAAAAAGGTGAAGCTTGAATGATTTGTGAGCTTTCAAGTCAGTCCTTCTTTTAATACCTCTTTAGAAACACACTCCCATTTTAATGCCTCTTTAGAAATAATATAATCTCCCCATAGAAATAAATCCCAATATTCTTTTTTGCATACGTATCCAGAGATGTTTCTTATCCCTAGAACCACCCATTTTCAGTTATGTCTAATAAAATATGCCATAGAATGGTTACATTTATAACTCCTATATCCTTTTCCACTTGTGTAAAATGTGTTCTTTCAATCACATTTCACTTCCTGTAACTACAAGTGTACGAAAATGAGTAATCAAAGACCTTTCATTCTCCCATTATTATTCATACTAAAACATCCTGATACTCTGCCAATTCAAATCTCTTGAATATTATTTGTTTCTTGTGTGGATATTATCATTCTATTCCTTCTAATAGGATTTCCATGGCATGCTTATCTACTTCTGCTGATCTACTTTTAAATCCATTTTTGGAAACCTGTCTTGATCAAACAGAAAAGTTCAATCACTGAGAAAAAATCCAAAATATATAGGTGACCCTAGTCATTAAAACTTTGATTTGTCATACTATAACTCATATCACCCGATAAAATCTAACAATTCCTTACTTCCACCTATTCACCATCTCAGCATAAGGATGGCACCTAATTTTTCTTACCCTTACAAACACAAATATATGGCTGGTTACCGCTGTTGGTTAACAATAATTTAACTATAGTTTATCCCTGAGACACCGTAGATTGACATCCTCTTTTAATTTTCCACATTTTATTGCTGCAAATCATCATTTCTTATTGATTTCTAGGTGTCACCCCCTGATTCATCAAAATATTCACCATGTCATCCATCAATCTAGCCATCTCCATCCACATTTCACCTGTGCACGATTGTGTGAAGCCTTTTCCTGCTGATGAATAGGATCACACAAGAGCTCGCCATCTATCCAGGTGTCCACCTTCTTAGATTACCATCTGACTAATCTTAACCACCACATGTCAACATCTTGTGGTTTTTCCTCTAACCACAAGTGCACCAAAAATAGTCTTCCTGACCACTAGTTGTTCACCACTAACTGCCAATCACTTAACCTCGCTAGGCCAAAACCACATTCCTTTTCGGCACTTAACATATATGTTGAAATTATTGGAATGATGTACTGGGAGGGGAGGGGTGAATTAGTACCTCTAAAACTTTTTATGTGGTTGGCCCATTAACCTTTGAGTCATCATATTTGTATATACCTATCTATCTGTTCATCCTTCTATGTGTATGTGAAATAATAATATAAGTTCCTTACATGTGTAAACATTCAAGAAACATTCATGAAAACAAATAACACATAACACATGATAAGATATCGCAGAAAACTCCTGTTAGGAAGTAAAAACTTTGGTGGGGATGTCTACCCACAAAACTTCACCATCTACAGATAAGAAGGGAACTAGTAAAGGCTTACAATTGATCACGTTTGATGATCTACCCTGTTAAGAGTATTAGATTGGAGACCTATTAGGATCTACTTCATTTGAAGCTTTAACAACACCGTTAGGTGTGCACTCTATTAAGAGATTTATCAAAGAACTATTAAGTCCACCTTCTACAAAAGGATTTTAGTTGTGATGCACTTATTAGAATGAAACTACAATATAAATGTTGATCTGATAGTGAATGCAATCTCTAATTGCTGATAACATATCCTATAAAGATTACAATGTAAATGTAATCACCTTGAGTGATTGTGTGATACCTTGTCTCTGCTTTTCAGTAGCCTTTCTGTGTTCTTGATAACTGATTTGATATTTTTATGTACTTTGCATGAATTCTCTTCTACTTCTTAGATTCTCTCCATGGCTACTATCATTTATCAACTGATTACAAGTCTCTTGAATTATAAATGATTGAACATCTATTTATACTAGTTTCTAGCTCTATTCTTGATTCACGCTTTACAAATTAACTCTAGATCCAAGGTTTACAAATTGACCTTGATCTTTAGTTAGATATGTTTTAGATCCGTTAGGATGCTTTAAAACATTCACAATTTTCTTGATTGACCCTCAAGTAAATATTTAAAACAAATAAAACTCTATAAATAGAATTACAATGTTTTATCTGACGTGTAAAGTCAGATCCACTTTTTGCAGGTTCTGTAACTGACTGTCAGTTCTGATGGTCGGGCTGCTCTATCAATTCTGTCAGTTTTGTACTACGTCAGTGTCCCTTAATTGAACTGTTTGTCAGGTATTCCTTTTCTACTTCATCGGTGATGTTCTCAAAACTGTATTGTTAGTAATGCTTGTCGTTGGTTTGACTCTTGTCAATGTTCGTTGGGCAATTCTATACTTAGCATTTTTACGATAGACATTTTCATCTCGTCGGGTATGCTTGTTGTCCATTGGTTATTCTTATACTGACGACCTTTATCATGTTTTTCCCTTTAAGTATACTAATGGAAAAACTTAATGTCATCAATCTCCCCCTTTGACATTAGTATCAAAAACTTATATGTGCAACATACTTAGATGTATTAGTATGTACACCTGTGTATACTTCTTCCTTAGTCATAAAATGACTCCCCCTATGCATATACCGGTAAGTGTAAGTTTATGTACATATCAATTCTTGTTGTACATACATTATACATATCCTCATATAGTATTTTGTACATATGTATACATTCCTCCTTTTTCTACTAAAGTATATTTGTACATATGTATACATTCCTCCTTTTTTGATAATGAGGACAAAGGTACTTACAACTTGTCAAAAATTTGAGAGTGTGAGGCTTTGATTTCCTCCATCATTTTCTCCCATTTCTCCTTTAAATTCTCAAGAGCCATATTCTCAAGTGATATCCTCACATGCATGTCATATATGTTGTCTACCACAGACATCTCTGGGTTTGAGATCATATTTCTTCCATCTATAATATGTTTTTGGAGAGTGGTGAGGTTTGGCAATATGTGAACTTGTAGCTCTATAACCTGATTTTAGAATTCTGTCTTTGCATCCCATATTTCTTGTCTCAATCTATTTGCCTCTATGATATTTTCATGATGTAGCTTTATTGTGTTTTCATTAGAGGTTAAACTTAGTGCACTAGTTGTTAGATCTGAATCTAGTTGTGATAGCTTTTCACTATTTTCTTTTGTGAAATTTTCTAGTGTGCACAATTTCTGAACTAAGGTAACAGCTTCAGCAATCATAGGTTCTAATTCACTTGCTAGTTCAGAGAGCTTTACCTTGTTCTCTGCCACTTCTTGGTTGATCTTCTCAACTAGTTTGCGTTGATACTTCATCTCTACATGTTCTTCCATTGCTTTCTCTACATCAACATTTTGATTTGTGATGGCATCGGTAAGAACTTCTATTTGTTCCATGACTAATATGCTATCTTCAATTTTGATATCTGGAACAAGTTGATGTAGAATGTCCCTTGCTTTATCAAGTGCTTGGGCTTCCCTATGTGCCTTTTTCATTTTCTCTTGAATTTCTTTTCTCTGACACATCACTCCAAACTTTTGAAGTGCTCCAGTATTAAAGTGGATACATCCCACTTGGGTATCTCAATTACCTCATCAAGTGTTACCACCAAGATATCTTTCTTCATTACTTTCTTCTTCTTTTTCTTTGGCTGGGAGGCATATTGGTGTACTAACATTTGTAAACCTTTAGATTGGATGGATTTTGTAGGTGAGGGTCGAGAAGATGAGGCATATTGTTGTTTCTGTTCTAAGTCCACCAGCTGGTTTTGTGAAGATGTCTCTTCATTGGCCTTGGGTGTATCAATAGATTTATCTTCATTTTCTTTCATTCTTTCATCTTGCTTGACTTCTTCACTCTTTTCTTTCTCTTCACTCTTTTCTTTCTCTTCATATTTTCTCAATGTTTCATCTATTTTATTATCTTCTCCTTTGTCTTTTTCAGTAGACACCTCTTACTGAGTGTCGGTTACATCCTTCACCTTTGTATTCGTATCTTTTGGAGTATCTGATGCATTTTTATTTTGTTCCTTACCCGTTTCCTTGGGTATATCATCATCTTTCTTAGATGATTTCTCCTGACTTGATTCAATGTCAATAACTTGTATTAAAATTTTCATTTTGGTCAGTGTATTGACATCTGTAGTGTCAATAGTTGTATCTTGTCTGTCGGTATTGCCATGTGCAACATTGATATCTTCATCTTTTTGCACTTCTTCTGCAGGGTCTTTTCATGTAGTGTCATTGATAATGTTGTCCAACCATGATTCATCATTGATATCGTCAGTTATGTTACCTTTTATTGTCAAATCTACCTTGGTAACCTCTTCTTCATTACTCAAGTTAATATTAATTGGACTTGGTGTAATTTGGATTTCCTCATTCTGTGTTTTGTCAAGAGTAGTGTCAGGCCATACTTCATCTATAACTTTAGTATGTTTGGGGCCTGCTGGATCACTCTCTTCTTTATCCAATTCCACAGATGAGTCATCTTGTATATCTTTGATGATGATTTTTTCCTTCTCTGGGCTAGCTTCCTTAATGGGATGATTAAGTATCTTGCACCACTTTTTAATGATGTCTCGATCAAGATCAATTAGCTTCCCTTTGAGAAATTCATATGCTCTCATTTTTGGTGAGAGCTACTTTTAATATTTCTTCATCATCTCACTTATTTCTTCCTTCTTTGAATCTGAAGGCATAAGAGTAATGAGTACTCTTTCTCTTATTTCTTTTTCTTGATGCAGATCAAATGTCCATCTAGCAGACAATCTCACTGATAGTTCCTTAGGAACGTCATATTCTGAGAAATGTAGTGGAACATAATGATGTTTGCACATTTTAACTATAATAGCATCTTCTATCTTGTTTTTATTCCCTGGATCAAACTTTAACCATTTCCTAATGTTAGGATCAAAAATCGATGGTGATTCTGATATATTCTTACAGATTTCATCAATTGTCTTTGGAATCAAGGGTTCTTTCCCCTTTTTCACATCTATGTCAGCTTCATCCATAGCTGAGTCTTCTAGATCCTCTTTTTTCCTAACCCATTTCCTCCTTTAGGTTTGTATTTACTTAGGTGAGACCGGTTTTATCTTGTAGGTTCTCACTTTACCTTTCTTAAGTGGTGAAGGAGTTGGTTCCTTTGCAGTTTTTCTTCTTGTTCTTGAAGCAATTGTTGTTCTTGCTTTATTAGGTGGAGGTGGAGGTGGTGAATCTAATTATGTACCCTCTGAATCATTCTTTTCTATTTCTTCACCGATAGGTGATTGGCCTTCAGTTTGTTCCTCCTTTCCTTCTGTTTCCTCTTCACCTTCTTTAGTAACTACAAATTGCTTGGTTAACGTTTTAACCATTTTTTTCTTCTTGTTTATAATTTTCTTGACAGTAAGATCTATCTTGGTCTTTGTTTTGGCTTCATCATAAGTGCCAAATATTTCTTTCTTGTTGTCAACTGGTTTATTCAATAGTGACTTGATGCACTCAGTGGCTTGTCCTGTTTTGATCTCATATTCTAAATGTGACAGCTAGGATTTCCTAGGTACTACTGGTTTGATATGGGTAAAATTAGTATCTACCATAAAACATATATCCTCTTTGAATTATTCTATCAAACTTTCAGGTATCCTAGTTCTTGCTTGCATCTTTTCTTTAAATCCTTTGAAATACTCATTCATTAGGTCATCAAACTATGTTCTTAATGACTCTATATGCTCACATATTTGTATGGTGACCGGTTTGCTTGTATCCCATACTACTTTTCCTATGGAAGGAAAGTATTCTTCAAAGTAAAAGAATATGCACATAATGAGAGAACCAAACTTACAAGTGTTTTTTCTTGAAGATCTTATGGTGTTCATGTTCTCCTTGAGTTGATTCAACAAAATCTCTACAAGATCCGTCTTCTTTTCTTGTTTGATGATCTTGTAAGTTGTGCTCATAGTAGTGCTTGCTATGTTGTTCATTTTGCTGGCCTGGAAGATCTTGTATCCTACCACACATGCACCAAACTTGAGTTCTTCGTTGGTGATAGTGTTAACCTTGAGACCTCTCTTGTCTGATTTTGCACCAATTACCTTTTCCACTTCCTTCAGGGATGGGTGCTTGTGAGCTTGTGGTTTTTTGGCTGTAGGATATCCAGTAACAACATAAATAACATCCTTTGTTATTTGTTTTGTCTTATTGAGCCATAATGTCTGGTTATGCATTCTGCTGAGAACTATCTTTATCCATTCTGTCTTAAAAACTCTAGGAAAGTGTAATGCATTTATGAGACCTTTCACTTCTAGATGCTTGTGCTCTTCTTTCAGGTTTCCAACTTCATCACAAAGTGCCTTGTAGGCATTATCTAGGTCCAGATCTCCTAATTCTGAGATCTTGCAATGTATATAGGACCTTACATCCTCTACTAGCAAAACCCTAGGTGGGATTTTGGAGAATGCTCTGGAATTATCAAGTTGTGATGTGATTTCTGGGTGTAGCTTGTATTTAGGTACAACACAAGTGCCTCTACTAATAAGATTGATCATTTTCTTCTTATCCTCTTTCAACTTTTCAACTCTAGAAGTAGATGCCATCCTTTTCAGAAATTTAGGGCTTTCATTAATTTAAATAGTGTGGTTGGTGAATGCAGGTACTTACTGAATCTCTTTGATCACTTGTGAATCCTTTGAGTTGAGTTAAAATCTTGCTGAGGTCGCACTTCAATTTTCTCTCCAATCGCTCTACTTAGCTCTTCTTGGTTGCTCAAAAATTGCAGGTGCAAAATGAGTTCTTCCATCGCACTTTTATAACTTTTGTGCCATAAGTTGTCATTAATGCCCAATAACTCATCGGTATACAAAGATTGAGTTTGTCAGTTGAGACATAAATAACATCTTTGGTGTAGGCACAAAGTTTTGGGATTGCTAGCAGCTTTGGTGACTTCACCGATTATTGTCGGTAAAATGGCGATGACAACTTTCATCGGCTCAAGGATTACTGATGTTCGTCAGTTTACACTTAGCGACTTGGCTTTTGTATAATGACCGATACATTTCGGTAAGTAGTGTTAAATTTTTTTTGTGTGTTCACCGATGCTAATTTGTACCCATTAACCGATGGATGTTTTGCAATAATATTACAAGTAACAATATAATGCATCTTCAGTAATGCTAATTTTGTCTATATGATCAATATGTAAATGGAACCGATGCATAATATAACTTTTCATAATAAAGTTCCTTACTTACTTGTGTAATTTAGTTGGAGATTGTGATGCCACCAGATCCATTGGATGGGGTGTCATCATTTGCATTTCTTGTTCTAGCACCTTCAGTGATTGTGGCTTTTACCAACATCTTGTTTCTCATCTTCTTGATGTCATCAATGGTGTTTCCATTGGGATAAGTACTTGTTTCTGTCAGTCAGTCTTTGCAATCTTTTATCACATGTCCAACCTTATGACAATGTAAACATGCCATACCTGAATTGAACCATCCTCTTGGTTTTGTAGTCCATTTTCTCATATAGTTGGAATATATATGACCATACCTTCCACATGCTATGAAATTTACCCGTGTGTTATAGTCCCAAACATATGAGTTACCTACTCTTGTCGGTTTGTAGCCATTATCAGGTTCTTTTGGTGTCCATGCTTTCTTATTCTTTTTCCAGCATTCCTGATATGTATGTCCATTCATTTTG
>MU224437.1:1793598-1812238 GCA_018584345.1 Thuja plicata
CATCTTGGATCTGCATTTATATGCCTTGTGTCCTTGCTTGTGACATTTATAACAATTACCAATGAAAGTAGATTGTGATTGAGGAATACCTTTCATTTTGTTTCTGCAAATGTTTGAGGTGTGGCCTAGTTTTCCACTATGATTGCATGACAGCTTCTTGGTCCTTGGAGTTGCATAAACATTCCTTTGATCTGATTGATTAAATGATTCTCCTTTGTTGTCGTACCCTATTCCTATGTAGTTTTTGACTCTTTTTAGACCGTCAAGGAAATCATCCATTCTTTTATTTCTATCTTCAGCTTTCTTGATCAATTCATTGTGCTAATTCTAAATTTTGACTTCATGCTTTAGTTTCTCATTCTCTTCCCTTAGCTCACTGATGATCTATATTCTTTCAATGAGTTCAGTATTTAATCTGTTTTCCTCTTGAATCATAAGAATAATCTAGTTGGTAATCTCATGGTGATGATCAGTAAGTCTTTGAATCTCTGATTCTTTTTCTTGTAGCTTCTCAGTGATTTTCCTCCTATCATCAATAGCCAATGTTCTCTCTTATTCATCTTTTCTTGAATCATTCATGACATCAATCATTTTTACCATCTGAGACTCTTGACTGATTTGCAGCATCTTGATTTGCTCAGTCAGATGTAGATTGACTTTTTGTAGACTTGTGATCTCTTCTACTGATGTATCTGAAGCTTTGCTTGTTGATGATTCAACATAGTTGAAGCTATAATCTGGGATCTCCTCTTCTTGATAATATTTTTCATTAAGCCTAGTTTCCATGATTTTTCTTTCATCAAGAAACTTTATCATGCTTACTCTCACCTCTTTATACTGCTCATAGTAAATCTGAATTTTTAATTTCTCATTCTTAATAGTCTTGTCCAGTCTATACTTTTCCATTGTGTTGATCTTTTCTCTTAAGTCTTTAAGATTTTCAAGAAAGAGACTTAGCTCTGATACCAATTAGTGGAATTATTGGAATGATGTACTGAGAGGGGAGGGGTGAATCAGTACCTCTAAAAAAATTTATGTGGTTGGCCCATTAACCTTTGAGTCATCAGATTTGTATATACACATCTATCTGTTCATATTTCTATATGTATGTGAAATCATAATATAAGTTCTTTACATGTGTAAACATTCAAGAAACATTCATGAAAACAAATAACACATAACACATGATATGATATCATAAAAAACTCCTGTTAGGAAGTAAAAACTATGGTGGGGATGTCTACCCACAAAACTTCACTATCTACAGATAAGAAGGGAGTCAATAAAGGCTTACAATTGATCACTTCTGATGATCTACCCTGTTAAGAGTATTAGAGTGGAGACCTGTTAGGATCTACTTCATTTGAATCTTTAGCAACATCGTTATGTGTGCACTTTGTTAAGAGATTTATCAAAGAATTGTTAAGTCCACCTTCTACAAAAGGATTTTAGTTGTGATGCACTTGTTAGAATAAAACTACAATATAAATGTTGATCTAATGGTGAATGCAATCTCTAATTGTTGATAACAGATCCTGTAAAGATTACAATGTAAATGTAATCACCTTGAGTGATTGAGTGATACCTTGTCTCTGCTCGTCGGTAGCCTTTCTGTGTTCTTGATAATTGATTTGATATTTTTCTATACTTTGCATGAATTCTCTTCTGTTGCTTAGATTCTCTCCATGGCTATTATCATGTATCAACTGATTACAAGTGTCTTGAATTACAAATGATTGAACATCTACTTATACTAGTTTCTAGCTCTATTCTTGATTCACGCTTTACAAATTGACTCCAGATCCAAGGTTTACAACTTGACCTTGATCTTTAGTTAGATATGTTTTAGATCCGTTAGGATGCTTTAAAACATTCACAATTTTCTTGCTCGACCCTCAAGTAAAGATTTTAAAAAAATAAAACTCTATAAATAGAATTACAATGTTTTATCTGACGTGTAAAGTCAGATCCACTTTTTGCGGGTTCTGTAACTGACTGTCGGTTCTGACGGTCAGGTTGCTCTATTAGTTCTATCAGTTTGTACTCCATTGGTGTCCCTTAATTGAACTATTCATTGGGTATGCCTTTTCTTCTCCGTCGGCGATGTTCTCAAAACTGTATCGTCGGTAATGCTTGTCGTCAGTTTGACTCTTGTCAATGTTCGTCGGGCAATTCTATACTTAGCATTTTTACAATAGACATTTTCATCTCATCGAGTATGCTTGAAGTCTGCCAGTTATGCTTATACCGATGACCTTTATCATGTTTTTCCCTTTAAGTATACTAATGGCAAAACTTATTGTCATCAATATATACACACGATTTATAAAAACATCAAGTTTATCCCCCACACTATGAATGTGGGGTAAATGGTCTTTGATACTTCCATAGAAGAATTCCAAAAAAATAGTGACATCGACTCACTGGTGTAGTTATGCATGATCTGATCATGCAAGTAAACTCCTTAAATGATAAATTGCCTCATTCCAAACCTCTGCCTCTTCTGAATTTGACATGAAACACACAAGTCCTCTTAAACACTTAAAAAACCACCATGAAAGATGACTTACAATTTTCAAAATTCAAAAATGGTACTCTTAGAAATGAGAGTACCAACACAAACAACATCAATTTCTCCTTTATTAATCTATTAATTATCTTATATAGGGTGCAATATACTCAAAACTAGACATTATTTGTCTTAGATGAGGTACTTCATTCCTAAAACCAAACATCATCATCAAAAAAAGATAATAATTGACTTTGACAAAAAGATCAGAGTGTTTGTTGGCTTTCTTGTTTTAGTGATTATTATCTTTTATTGATTTATCTTTGGTCGTGTTCCTATGCTACTCAAGGATATCCATAAGTGATTAGAGTGGCTAGGATGGTTCATGGTCTTTTATTTTTTTTTTTCTTCTGTCTATGGGTTATTTTTCATGAAGTTCTATGGAAAGTATGTCCATTGCTTCAAGATGGATGAAAACACTCCTTGTATGCAATGTGTCTATTTTTTATGGAAAGGGATTACACCATCACTCTGGCTTTATATGTCATGGTGTGACACATTTGTTTTCCATATTAAATAAATCTCTCTAATGATAAAGTGCACTTATGAAATCAAGGTTTCATCATTAATAACTCTTCTCCATCTAATTTCTACTTCTACTAACTCTTCTACTATTAGTCCTTTGCAATCCTTTTTGAAAATTGTCCTCATGTCAAATTTATGCCCACTTTTTTTAGGGGACATCCTACCTCTATTCCTTTGGTCCACTAGGGCATGATTGGTGCAGGAGAACCTAGGGGTTAGAACCCACAATTTTTTTGTTAAAGGCATTTTTATGGTCTTGGCCTTAAATAAGGTTGTTTAGGGGTGGTGTGATAAGGTTATGATAGTTTTTGTTTTGTTTTGTTCAATTTGGTCAAAGAGACCCCTAGATGTGTTTAGTGCCATAATAGGGCCAAATGTGTAAATGGAATCTAGAGTTCTTAAATGGACTTAAATAGGGTGTTTTTAGGTCCAAGACATGATTTTTATCCTTATGGAACCCATTCATGGGTTAGAACATTGAAAAATCTAAAAGATGTAAAAGTTGTCAAATGTTGCTTCAGCAACATTGACAACTTTTTGACAACATTTCAAAAAATACATGCAAAAATCCCTAAAGGAAGTTATGGGTTGGAAAAAATGGTTATCATGAGTCAAGGGGACCTATATAAGGGTTCCCTTTTGATTTTACAGGTGTTAGGAAACTTTTGATTGCATTTACTAAGAAGAAACAAGAAATAATTCTCTATATTTTTGCACAGTTTACATAGATTTTAGTGGTGAATAGTATAAATGGATTGAAAAACTATATGTGTGGTTTATAATAGCTTCTTTTACTTTTTTCCTTTCTGTGTAATTATTTTTTGTAGGATTGTGTATAGTTTGGAGTGCTGGAATAAATTCAACTTCTTCCTGGACTATTCTCTGCCAGTGTAAGGGTTGAGCTTGTAAATATGGCTCTACATTGAAATCCCTCCTTTGGATCCTTATGATCCATGGAAAATGAAAATTAGAGTCATTTTATAATATTTTCCTTTTTGTATAGGTTCAATAAATGTTGTTTTCTAATTTTGGAAGCTTTCCCTTGGCGAGATAGAGTGTACTCGGTTAGGGGCAAGAAGGCAATCAGTTAGTGTTTGGACGCAAGGTTGGATTGAACAGAGGAAGATAATGAGTGAAAAGTGGTGTTTAAGAGTTTAAAATACCCTAGAACCAATGGTGTTAGTCACTAAATCCATCTCATAAATATTTCATTTAATTTAAGACAATTAGCCCTATTTTTAAGGACACTATCACAATCTTCATTTAGGTACTATACGGAAAGTTTGGGAACCCCTAACCTTAAAAAAAAAGTTGGTCATAAAGGGTATGTGGAATTGTGATTGTTTTGGGGACTTTTTGGGGAATTTTGTTTTTTATTAGGGTTTAGGAGCCTAATTAGGACTACAAGGATTACTATCCGTCCACCCATGAACTTTGGAGATCGATGAAGAAATGGTGGAATTACGAACCAAGATCTTCAATAATGGATACAATATGATGAAATTGGAGTGTGTCCAATCTTCCAAGGTGACTGGCGAGTTTTTATGAAATTTTTTGGAATCTACCCCTGGTAGGTTAAAGGAAGTGTTGATCCACCTTTGATAGAGAGGCCCTTGGGAATTAGGAAAAATAAACTAAGTGTTTCCTCATAGGTTAGGTTTGGAAAGTAAACCCTTAGTAGGTATAAGAAGGGATCTAAGTAGAGTCAAGCTGACTCAAAGTTGGAGCATGCCTATCAGATTAGCATTAGAGAAATAAAATATATGGGATAGGAAATTGCGTGAATGATCTTTAATCAGTAGGTGAATCAAGAATGGTGACCAACACAGAGTTGGAAAAGAAGGTTGATGACCAAGAGGAGGAGTACAGACTCCTAAGAGGAAGAATAGAAGAAATGGATATAAATCTTGGTGAAGTGCAAGCCAAGATAGAAGAAGTGAGTGAGAAGGTGAAAGAGATAGAAGACAAAGGGAAGTCAGTGGCAGTAGAGGATGAAGTTCCAGAGCCTGATCCTATTTTGCAAGAAGAACCATTCCTTAGAGGTTTGAAAGATATGGGTGGAAAATAACTAGAAGGTGTTAGTAATAACTTAGACGGGGGGGCATGAATCAGTGGCCTAAAAAATATTCCAATTAATCAACCCAAAAACTTAGTACCACAATATTAAGCCTCTAGTTATCTTTAGTCCTATAAGATGAATGCCTTCAAATATACTTATCAAATTACTACTGCTCAGAATGCTTTGTTAAACCTTATTTTGTATGTTTACCGAATAACAGTCTGTTAATTTACTAAAAAATAGTAAATTACTTAGAGTATACCGATCAATCCAGATTAGCTATGTGTAATGCAAAACACTAAAGTAATGACTCATAAACACATTGACACATGGATTTTTAACGCGGAAACCCAGTTAAGGGAAAAATCACTTGGGACCAGTAACCAAAAAATTTCACTCTTTTGAAGTGAGCTCGGTGAAGAGCCAACCCTGTTAAAGGTTACAAACACACTGTTAGGTGTGACCTTGTTAGAGGATTTAAAAGATTAGTTTGTCACTTGATATCGGGCATTTCTATTCTACCTTCCTTTTCCAAACTCTTCTGGTTTTTCAAATGGTATCTGGAATCTCTTACTATCTTCATTACCAAAATTTTTGATACTCCTTGGGATGATCTCAATATAGAAAGGATCTTTAAATCCTACTCAGTTAAGAGACTTTCTGAATCAATGGTCAGACTAAAATAGTATGATCTATTCACATATACTACTTATACTTGCATATTTTTAGATCTATTGTAAGCTCATAAAACTAATCTAATCAATATATCCTTTCAATACCTTTGCTCCACCTTTTTTCTTCTCGGTGATGCTATGCTCTATTGCTTGGTGTCCGCAAAAATATTTAGCTCTTTCCTCAGCTTGATTGATCAAGACTGTATGAAGTTTTTCTTCATCAATTTCTCTCCAACATCCTCTTTTTCATTCACTCCCCTTAATTTGTAATGAATTAAGTTGTCTCTTTATATACATGATATCATTGTTTCTAGGTTCCTGATTTTATTGATCTTGGCATGATCCACAATCTTAGCCAATCTCATTTAAAGAAAAACTAATGTTTTATCTCACAGAGATCTTCTTGCCAACTGGAAAAAATAGCTTTAAATCCTTTACTTATCTTTGGCTTTATCTTGTCGATGAAAAAAATGATATTTACCAGTTAAGTCTATATTTAGCTTTGCCATCTAGATATTTTGTCATTTCTAAACTCCAGGTAATTTTTGTGTTCTAACTCTTTGATAGCTTTGGTCAAAACTGTAGTTATCCTTGGGCTTCTTCATCGGGGTTGATTGTCCTCCGGGGTTGTCTGTCCTTCGGGCTTCACTGCAAAGTTCTTCTCATCGGTTAATACTGTAATTCTGGTCATTGGTAATGCTCATCGGTTTCTTTTCTTGGGCATCACTGTAACTTGCCTTTCAGTGATCTTTGTCTATCGAGTTCCACTAGTCATAGGTGTTTGAAGTTACATAGTGAATGCTTGTCTTTTATGCATTACTGAAAGCATAATCTTTATCTCTCTGATTCTCTAAAGTCTTTGACCCTTTGATTATAATCGATTAGATTATATCAAGTTGACTTCAATGACAATACAATACAATCCATTAACTAATTTAATATCTATTATTATATTTCTACATTTCAGTGACCAACTTAACATCTTCAAACATTCAATCAGTTACATGTCATCAATCTCTCCCTTTGGCATTGATGGCAACATACTACATTATCACTAATACAATATGAAACATAACATTTTCATGAATCTTTCCTATTGTAACTATTACAAATTCTTGACTCTCGGTAAGATCAAAATAGCTTTGATTTGTTTCTTACAGAGTGGTTGTCTTCAATCTTCAATCCCTTTACTGGATAGATGTAGCATCTTATTTTTCTATTTTGATATGTGCTCTGCCTTGACTATTCCTCTTCTTGATAATCTCTTTTTCCTTTGACAACAATTTCTTTCTCTTTATATGAGCTCTCTCTCTTTGTTACTTCTCTCCCTTAGATGGATATTTCATATGTAATCAATCTCTCTCCCTTTGAATATTGATTAACTCTTCCTTTTTATTCCCAGGAACTTCTTTTCATGGATAATGATATAATATTTTCTGATCAATGAGATAATCTCTCCTTTATGATAATGAGTCTCCTCCCTTATGATAATGAGATAATCTCTCCCTTTGAAAACAATGCCAAACAAATTTTATATCATCTTTCATCCCTTTATATAATATATATTTTGAATTTCCCTATCCATCAGCAATACAATGTCTGGTATTCAGTGTAGATTTGTACCTTGTTGTGTACAGATGTATCTGTTTCTATTCATCTCAGTGTTTGCATCAACTTGAATGATCTTTAGATTATGTTTAGGTTGATGCAACCTCCTAGTCATCTTACTAAGCTATATACAAGGGTTGGACCCCTAGTCTCTATCTTAGGTACTCAAATGTATCTTTTCGTAATGGCTTGGTGAATATATCAGCCAATTGTTCCTTAGATTAAACATATTCTAGTATCACCTCCTTTTCTTTCACTTGTTCTCTTGGATAGTGATACTTGATAGAAATATGCTTAGTCTTAGCATACATGAATGGATTCTTAGAAATGTTAATTGCACTAGTATTATCACAATAGATAATTACTAATTCTAGAATATTCATATTCCTAGCTTCCAGCAATTGTTTGATCCATGCAATATTAGAGCAATTTGCAGCAGCAGCCACATATTCTGCTTTTGCAGTAGACTAAGAGATGCATCCTTACTTCTTGCTGATCCACGTGACAAGTGTGTCACCCATGAAGAATGTTCCTCTAGTTGTGCTCTTTCGGTCATCAATGTTTCCAGCCCAATCAACATCTTTATAGACTTGTAGCTCAAATTTTCATTTTCTTTTATACCATAAGTCATAGTCCTCGGTGTTCTTTAGATATCTCAGAATTCTCTTGACAGTGGTCATATGTGATTCTTTGGTATTAGCAGAGAATCTTGCAACTATTCCAACTACATGTGCTATATCTGGTCTGGTATGAAAAACATACATTAGATTGCCAATCATTGATCTATACAAAGTTTGATTTACCTCATTTAATTTGTCTTCTTTTGTCAGCTTACATCAGGTAGCCATAGGTGTTCCAACCAGTTGGAATCTTCCATCTTGAATGTCTTTAGCACTTCCCTGATGTATTTGGACTGAGTGATATATATGCCTACATCTTGTTGAAGAATCTGTAGACCAAGAAAGAATTTGATCTCCCCAAACATAGACATTTCAAATTATTTTTTCATTTCTTTAGAAAAGGATATGCATAACAATTAATTTCCCTAAAAAATGATATCATCAACAAAAATTTCAGCAATCAGAATATTACCATCGGTATCTTCTTTCAAGTACAGACTGCTATTTTCACTTATTTTTACAAATTCAATGCTAATGAGATAGGAGTAAAGTATTTCATAGTAGGCTCTCGGTGCTTTTTTCAATCCATACAAGGATTTATGTAGTCTACATACCATGTTTCTCTTATCTGGATCAACAAACCCTTCTGGTTGTTCAATTTATACATCTTCTTCAAGTATTCCATTTAGGAATGCAGATTTGACATCCATATGGTATACCTTGAATCCTTTGAATGCAACATAAGAAAGTAAGATTCTAACTCCTAGTCTAGAAACAGGTGCAAAGGTTTCTCCATAATCAATACCTTCTTCTTGTGCATATCCCTTGCATACTAACCTTGCTTTATTTCTTGTGACTTCTCCAATCTTATTTAGCTTGTTTCTGAATATCTATTTGGTACTGATGAAACTCTTGTCATCTAGTCTTGGTACTAGTGTCCATGTACTGTTCTTCTCAGTCTATTCTATTTCTTCATTCATAGCACTGACCCATTCATCATCCTCAAGTGCAGTATTAACGGATTTAGGCTCAAAATCACAAAGTAAACATCTAGTGTTTAGTGACTTACTTCTTGTTCTCATTCCAGCCTTCCTGTCTCCTATGATTTGATTCTATGGATGATGTCTTCTAACATACCTGGAAAGTTTCATTTCAGCTCTATGTTCATCATTCTGATCATCTTCTTGACCTTTGTTCTGATCTTCATCGCTCAAAACATCATCTTGAAGATTTTTCTAATTTTTGGTAATTGCAACCTGATGCTCGAGTGCAATTTCCTGTTGCTCAGGAGAGATACGTTGTTGCTCGGGTAGAGTGTTAGGTTATGTATAAAAAAACCTATTATAGTCCTCTGGTTCTCTTCTGCTTTCCTTATCATTCTTTTTTTCAAATTCATCTATTTTCACATTTGCACTTTTAATGATTTTGTTAGATGAATTGTTAAGACATTTATAAGCCTTGCTTTTGGTTTAATACCTTAGAAAGATACCTTCTTCAGTTTTGGAGTCAATTTTTCCATTTCTATCATCCTTCAAAATATAAGATTGACTACCAAAGATTCTGAAGTAACTTACATTGGATGTATGACCATACCAAAGTTCATAGGGTGTCTTCTTTGTGTCCTTCTTCAATTGTACTCTATTTAATGTGTATACAATAGTACTGACAGCTTCCATCCAGAAATTTTGAGTGATGCATTTCTCAATCATCAATGTTCTTGCACAGTCAACAATTGATTTGTTTCTCCTCTCAGCAATTCCATTTTTTTATGGTGTTCTTGGTGCAAAAACCTATCTTTTAATTCCATGCTCATTGCAATAGTTAGTGAATTCATCTGAAGTAAATTCCCCTCCTCTATATGACCTTAAGCATTTCAATTTCTTTTAGCTTTTTTTTTCTACCATAGCCTTATACCATTTAAACATCTTGAATGCTTCTGATTTATCTTTTGAGAACATAAATATCATCATTCTAGAATAATCATCAACAAAGAGAATAAAATACCTATCTCTATAGTAACTCTTTGTCCTCGAGGGTCCACATAGATCAGTATGGACTAATTATAGAATTACATTAGATGGATGGGTTTTACTCTTGAAACTAGAATTTTTCATCTTACCTTTTTGGCAATTCTTGCACATGATATGTTCAAGCTTAGTCATGCTTGGTAAGCCTCTGACATTCCTTTTGTTGTTTATCTTTATCATGTTGTCAAAATTCACATGACACAATCTTTTGTGCCACAACCATATGTCTTCGTTTCTAGCCATTAAACAAGTGTTAATGTCATCAAGATAGAAAAGGTTACCTTTTGTCTACTCATTGGTTCCAATCAACCTTCCCGATTCATTAAAGATATTTTCCTTCTTATTTTCAAATACCACCTAGTGACCTAGATTATTAAGCTGTGAAACACTTAACAGATTATAATTCAGTCCTTTTACCCAGTAAGCATTTTCAAATTTTATCAAGTTATTCAACATTATAGTTCCTTTACCTTCAAGTGGACAAGGTGTATCATTTCCCATTCCTACTAAACCACCATTATAGTATTCAAAAGTCTCAAATTTTTGTTTATCATAGGTTATATGGTGAGTGTAGCCACTATCTATGATCCAGGCATCATTCTTACTAACTTTAGATATTAGTGCAGTTTCTACATACCTTTCTCCTTCTTCGTCTGAATCATCCTTCATGGCTAAAAATACCATCTCAATGTCTTCTTCTGATTCGGTGTCAGTGTCATCAGCTCTGTTCTCAGCTAGGTAACAATCTTTCTTCCCTTTTTCCTTGTAGTCTCAGGTATCTCTTTTGTTAGATTTTTAGTTTCTTCGGTAATCTCTATTATAACCTCTATCAAACTTCTTCTCATATGATATGTTATTACTTCTATCATCTTTTCTTCTATTTGGACATCTTACAGCAAAGTGTCCAACCTCTTTATAATTGAAACATACAAGTGGTAATTTACCTTTGTATCTACCTTTGCCTCTCTGCAATCTTCTTGCCATTAGTGCTTCAAAATCATCAAGTCCTTGATCCTCATTATCACTTTCACTATCATTTGTAATAGCATGTCTATGACTTGAATTACTTATTTTCAAAGAATATTTGAATGCAGATTCTATAGATGGTAAGACACTATTATCAAAGTTATTCATCTCAAATGAAATTAGTCTACCAATCAGACTATATAGAGTAACTGTATTTTTTGCAACTGCTCTCATTTCTTGAATAGCAGAAACTCTAATAACATACATAGGCAGTAAGGTTCTTAAGATTTTACTTACCAATGTCTCCTCTTCAAGTACACCTCCAACTCCTTGGATATCATTGAATACCTCTTTGATTCTATAGCTATACTAAGTGATATTTTCTCCTTTCATCCTTAGGTCATCAAACCTCCCTCTTAGGCTTTCTGCCTTGGCTCTTATTACATTAGCATCTCCTCCATATACCAGCTTCAACTTATCCCACATTTTCTTTGCATAGGTGTAAGTTTTGACATCTTCAAACTCAGCATCAGAGAGTGATGAGGAAATTTCTATCATCATGCAATTATGTGCATGCTTTTCTCTTAATTGCTTAAGAGTGTGAGGTCCTGTAGGCAACACATATTCAGTATCAAGGTATTGAGTAACATCATTTCCAATACCTGATAGGTGGAGTCTTATTCTACTTTACCATGATGCAAAATTGTCTTTATTCAACATGGGCACATCTCATCTATTCATCTTGTGATCTTTTTCTTGAGTTGTTAAAGTCCCTTTCTAAGCACACAAGCTCTGATACCAATTTTAGTAATAACTGAGAGGGGGGGTGAATCAGTGGCCTCAAAAATATTCCAATTAATCAACCCAATATTAAGCCTCTAGTTATCTTTATTCTTATAATATGAATGCCTTCAAATATACTTATCAAATTACTACTTCTCAGAATGCTTTGTTAAACCTTATTTTTTATGTTTACCTAATAACAGTCTATTAATTTACTGAAAAATAGTAAATTACTTAGAGTATACCTATCAATCCATATTAGCTATGTGTAATGCAAAACACTAAAGTAATGAGTCATAAACACATTGACACATGGATTTTTAACGTAGAAATCTTGTTAAGGGAAAAACAAATTGGGACCGGTAACCCAAAATTTTCACTCTTCTAAAGTGAGCTCGGCGAAGAGCCAACCTTGTTAAAGGTTGCAAACACACTATTATGTGTGACCTTATTAGAGTATTTAAAAGATTAGTTTGTCACTTGATATTGGGCATTTCTATGCTACCTTCCTTGTCCAAACTCTTTTGGTTTGTCAAATGGTATCTGACATCTCATGCAATCTTCATGAAAAAACTTTTTGATACTCCTTAGGATGTATCTAAATATAGAAACGATATTTAAATCCTACTCAGTTAAGAGACTTTCTAAATCAATGGTTAAACTGAAACAATATGATTTGTTCACATATACAACTTATACTTGCATATTTTCAGATCTATTGTAAGATCATAAAACTAATTTGATCAATATATCTTTTCAATACCTTTGCTCCACTTTTGTTCTACTCGGTGATGCTATGCTCTTTTTCTCATTATCCACAGAAATCTTTATCTCTTTCCTCAGCTTGATTGATCAGGACTGTATGAAGTTGTTCTTCATCAGTTTCTCTCCAACATCCTCTTTTTCATTTACTCCCCTTAATTTATAATGAATTAAGTTGTCTCTTTATAGACATGATATCACCATTTCTAGGTTCTTGAATTTCTTGATCTTGGTGTGATTCATAATCTTAGCCAATCTGATTTAAAGCAAAACTCTTATTTTATCTTGCAAAGATCTTCTTGCCACTTGGACAAAACAACTTTAAATCATTTACTTATCTCTAGCTTTATCTTGTCAATGAAAACAATGATAACTACCAGTTAAGTATATATTTAGCTCTGCTAGCTAGATATTTGTCATTTTTGAACTCCAGTTAATTTTGGCATTCTAACTCTTTGATATCTTTGGTCAACACTGCATTTCTCCTTGGGATTCTCTGTCGGGGTTGATTGTCCTTCAGGGTTGTCTATCCTTCGGGCTTCATTGCAAAGTTCTACTCGTCAGTTAATACTATAATTCTGGCCATTGGTAATGCTTTTGATTCTTCTCTTCAGTAATGCTCATCATTTTATTTGCTTGGGCATCACTATAACTTGACTTTCAATGATCTCTCTCCATTGGGTTCCACTATCTGTCGATGTTTGAAGTTACATAGTGAATGCTTGTCTTTTATGCATTAGTGAAAGCATAATTTTTATCTCTCTAATTCTTTGAAGTCTTTGACACTTTGATTATAACCAATTAGATTATATCAAGTTGACATCAATGACAATACAATCTATTAACTGATTTAATGTCTTGCATTATCTTTCTGCATTTCGGTGATCAACTTAACATCTTCAAACATTCAATCAGTTAAATGTCATCAAAAGGTGTACCCTTTTTTAGTGAAAAATGGAGCCATGGGTAGTGATGGAGTGGATATAAGGGTTAGATAACCATTTTGAGTGTGATAATGTGACAGAAGCTCAAAAAGTGAACGTATCCAAGACTAGATTAAGAGGGACTTCACTCACATGGTGGAAGTTTGTGCAAGATGAAATACATAAAGAAGGGAAGAATCCAATCTCTACTTGGAAAGTTATGGTAGCCAGTATGAGGGACACCTATATCCCTAAAGATTATGATATTCAAATCCATAACAAAAGGCATAACCTAAGATAACGAGACTTAGAGGTGAGTTATTATATAAAGGAGGTTTACAAATTGTGTCTAAGATCTAAGGCGACAGAGGATGAGAGCATCAAAATTGCATGATACTTACATGGGCTTAGATGGAATATAGAAGAGGAGATAAGTTTTCTAACACCTACCACAGTGCAGAAGTGTTAACAATTGGCTCTTAAGGTTGAAGAAAAGAGCAAGAAGAAACATGAAGAAAATAGAAGAGGCAGAGGGAGAGGTAGAGACTCAAGAGGTCACAGAGGTAACTATGGTAGTAGGGAATGACTCTAGACCTTAAGGTGAGTAAATATTGACATGAGAGAAGAGTAATGAATCCAATGGTAGGGTTAATTATTGTGTGTGTGAGATTACACCTTCATGAAATTAGGATAAGTAACAACAACTCTATGGAAAGAAAATGATATTTAATCTAAGAATTGAAGTTAAACCCATGACATCTCATGGTTCTCTATCTAAGCTTTGTTAAGAGAGATCTCAGCCTTAATCTCTCTCAAGGACAATCCTAGAATGAGAAGAAAATGATAAACATGCTCTAATCTAGCTCAAATGCTCCAAGATATGCTATGGAATCAACAAATGCTTCTAAAAATGATATTCTAAATGCTATGCAAATTTTGAAATACTATCAAAAGCTCTCAAATACTCTTCAAATGCCTACAATAAGGATGCTTTTCTCTTGAAATTCTTAGATTTCAAATACAAAGAAAATGGCTTGTATTTATAGCAATTTCCCAAGGGTAGGGGGTAGAGTGATTTGATCATGATCAAACCTTGGTTGAGTAAAAATATTTGAGGTGCTTTCAAATGGAGGGAAAAGTAAGTGGTTGTCCTCAAAGAAATTAGGAATTATATAATTCAATCATTTAGTTAATTCAACCATGTAAGGGTGAATGGGTTGGATTTGAATTTTTTTATTTAAACTATACAATTAATTGATTAAAATCAATTGTATAATTTGATTAATCCCTTTTAGGCTTAAATTTAATTATTTGATTTCATGATTATTTAATCCTTTGATTTAATTTGATTTTTGTCCACTTTTCTTGATAAATGTCCATTTGATTTTATTTTGATCTATTTTAATGCATTGAGATGAGATTTGAGGCAATTGGCTGAGATTTACAATTTTGAATGTTTAAGATACACCTGGTCAAATTTAGGTGTCTACAAATTCCCCTCTTTGAATTGATGTGCAAAGCACATTGATTCAAAGAAAACTTGATGTCCTGATCATTGATTTGATATTGATGAGCTGATTGATTGATGCAAAACCTGATATGAAACTCTGATATAAAACCCTGATATGAAACCCTAATTTAAAACTTTGATTTGAAGCTTGATACAAAGCTCTGATGTGAAACTCTGATTTGAAACTTTGATGTGAAACCCTGATATGAAAACCCTAATTCGAAACTCTGATTTAAAACTTGATTTGATGCCCCACTAATAAAGTTTGAATTTTTAATTCCCTAGATTTGATATAAGATATGATGCAAAATCCTAGTTTGATGATATGATGATGCCCCCTCATAAATGAAAGCATATTGATCTTAGATGTGAAAAATTTGATGAACACTGCTGATAGAATAGATCCAAGATGATTGCATTTCTGATAAATAATGATGCTGAAAAGATGTCGAACAAATGCCCCAATGTGCAAAATATGCAAATTTGATTTGATTGGGTCAAAAATCTCACAAAATTAGGGCAAAATAGTTTAAATAGGTTGAAAAAAACAAATTTACTATTCATTTTCACTTTTCACTATTGAGATTTTTCTTTGATCCTTTGACGATTGATAGTGATGGTGGTCCCTATTTGAGAGCATCAGTTCAAGCGAGCATGCCGATATCAGAGACCTCCTGACTAAGGGCCTCCAGTGAGTGGTTTGAACCCTCCTAGTACATTTATTGCTCTTTAAATAGCATTTATGGCATGTTTTTAATGCTTTTTAGATAGAAAATTGCTAAATGCCGCGTAGGATAGGTAAAAAGCTGCCTAGGCTAGGGAAAAGCCACCTCTGCCTGTTTAAGAGCCGCGTAGGAGCAATCCATAGCCACCTAATAATTGGGGCAAAAAAGCAACCCAATTAGCTTAAAAACTGCCTAGAAAACCCTATATTTTAAAGGCCACCTAGGAAACTTAAAAAGCCGTGTAGGACTTTAAAAGGCCACCTATTAAGCAAAGCGTGACCTCCGATGATTAAAGTGCCACGTGTAAGGTTTTTAATGCTGTATGGCTTAAAAATCTGTGTACACTTATTAAAGTGCCGCCTACCATGAAGTTTTAAAACTGAGATAAAATAGATGAAGGTCTTTTGATCGATCGTCTAGATAACTCAATTGAATTCCAAGCTAGAAAATGTATGTCCATAATGTCACTTAGTGTTTAGGATATTAGAAAATTCATATTGATGAATGTTTGATATGCCAATCAGATTGATTAAAATGATTACAAATTGTCCATTTGTCTCAAGATCTAGAGGTTAGGAACAATAAGATGATGCGCTCAAAATAGAGCAAGGATAGATTTAATGTGTTTGATTGACTTAGAATGATCCACAAATAGAAAGACTAATATGATTCACTTTGTTTCAAAATGTAGGAACATTACCGTAAGTTGCGGATATGGGGTGTTGCATCTTAGATTTTTTATTTGGTTGATGAGCTCACATTGATGACATGCAACTGATTAAATGGTTGACTATATTAAGTTGAAGATGATGCAAGACATTAAATCAATTAATGGTTTATATTGTCATTGATGTCAACTTGATATCATCTGTATGGTCATGCCAAAGACTTCAAAGAATCAATGGAATAAAGGTTATGCTTTCAGCAATGCATAAAAGTCTAGTATTCACTAAGTGATAGACTACACCGGCGGAGTACACACCATCGGTAAAGACAGAGATAAAGTCACAGTGATGCCCGACGAGTAGAAGATAGTGTTGCCCGATGAAGTAGAATCAAATGATGCCTGACGAGCTAAAAACAATGTTGCCCGATGAGCAAGATCCAATGTTGACCAAAGGATGGAGATCTCGAAGCTAACTGAAGCGACACTGATGGAACTGGCAGTTGTCACCGACGACAAACTACAGAATTGACCGACGGAACAGAGAGATCAGAAAATGACAAAATATCTAGCTAGTCAAGCTAAAAGATAGAATTAACTAGTTGTTTTATTTGTTTTATTCGACCATAGTTAAGTAAGTGATTTGTACAGTTGGCAAGAAGATAACTACAAGATAAATCAATAATTAAAGCCATAAATCAATTTGGCTGGATTGTTTTTCATGCCAAGAATCAAGAATCAAGAACCTAGAATTGAGGAAAATCATGTCTATTTAAGAGACAAGCATATTTCATTCTAAGTGTGGTCGATAAGAAATCAGATACACAGGGGAGTAAACTGATAGAAGATGCTGAAGAGAAACTGATGAAGGATTAACTTTATGCAGTCCTGATCAATCAAGCTAAGGAAGAGCTAAAGAATTCTGCAGACACCGATGAGCAGAGAAGCACAACATCACAAAGAAGAAATATTTAAGTACGAAGGAATTGTAGTGTTACATTGATCAGAGAGATATTGTAAGTAAATAGATCTGAAAATTTGCAATTCAATTGCATTAGGAACAGGTCATTTTGTTTTAGTTTAACCATTGAAGCAATAAGTCTCTTAACAGAGCAGGACTTAATAGTCTTTTGTAATTGAGGTATATCCTAATAGATTACCAAAAGGTTGACTCACGATAGTAGCACCGGTCTTACCTAAAACCTATTGACAGTCTAAGAAGGAGGCTGATTCAAGGATGGTAGTAAGATTTGCATAAAGCCTATTGACAGTCATGAGACTGATTCAAGGATTGTAGCGTAGATGCCAAATACTTAGTGACAATCTATGTATTGAAAATCCTCTAACAAGGTCGCACCTAACAGTGTGTTTGTAACCTTTAACAGGGTTGGCTCCTAACAGGGCTCACTTCAGAAGAGTGAAAATTTGAGGTACCGGTCCCAGTGGTTTTTTCCCTTAACAGGGTTTCCACGTTAAAATCCTTGTGTTATGTGTATGGTTTATTACTTTAGTGTTTTAAATTATGCATATGCATTTATGGATTAACTAGTATACTTTGCACATTTACTGAGTATCGGTAAATAAAGTTTACTTCTTATTGGTTATCAAGGAGAATAAGGATAGACAAGGTAAACTGACAGACAGTTATTTGTTTCAAATATTTCAAAGGCATGCATCTTGTTGGGACTTCATAATTTGAGAAGTATTGATTGGTGGATTAAAGTTTAAATTGGATGAAATTTTGAGGCCACTGATTCACCCCCCCCCCCCCCCCCCCCCTCTCAGTTATTACTAACAATTGGTATCAGAGCTTGTGTGCTTAGAAGGAAGGTTTCAAGACCTAAGTAAAAGATCACAAAATGAATAGACGAGATGTGCCCAAGTTGAACAAAGACAGCTTTGCTTCATGGAAAAGTAGGATAAAGCTTCACTTATCAGGTATTGGCAATGATATTACTCAATACTTAGAAACTAAATATGTGTTGCCTATAGGACCATTGACAGTGGGTCAATTAAGAGTAAAGCATGAACATAACTGCATGGTTATAGAACTTTCAGCCTCATTCTCTGATTCTAAATTTGAGGATGTCAAAGATTCCAAAAATGCAAAGACAATGTGGGACAAGTTGAAACTTGTACATGGAGGTGATGCAAATGTTCTAAGAGCCAAGGCAGAAAGCCTTAGAGGAAATTTTGATGATCTCAGAATGAAAGAAGGTGAAAAC
>MU224437.1:1842250-1897024 GCA_018584345.1 Thuja plicata
AATATTTTTGGATTTTAAACTTTTTTATTTTTTTGTATTTTGATCTTTTCTCATTTTTTTATATTTTTGACTTTTTTCATGTACAAAGGTGATACTAACTCATCTGATACTCTCAACTTATACTCTTTCCTCTACTACTCTTTCCTCTAAATTAGGTGTGAAACCTCTTAAGATGAATGATATTGATAGTTTCTTGCAATTCATCACCATCACAATCAGCCAATTTGTAGGTCCCCGTTCAAAAAGAAGAAACAATGACAAAAGGACCAAGCCAATTTGCTTCCCACTTTCCTTTCTTTTCTCTATCAGCCTGATTTTGTGGATTTTCTCTCAATACTAGATCTCCAACTTGAAAGGTTCTTGGTTTAATATGCTTGTTATAGTTCCTTGAAATTTGATTCTGATAAAATTTCAAATGAACATAGGCTTGAGTTTGATGTTCCTCCAACATTTCCAATTGTTGAAGTTGGGAAACTCTATAATCCTCATCCATGATTAATCCATGCAATGAAACTCTTAGGGATGGTATTTCAACTTCTAAAGGTAGAACAACTTCAGCCCCATAAACCAATGAAAAAGGTGTAGCTCCTGTTGAGGTGCAAATACTGGTCCTGTAGGCTCATAATGTTGGATTGATTTGAAGATGCCAATCTTTTCCTAACTTGCCAATGGATCTCTTAAGGATTTTAAGGATGTTCTTGTTGTTAGCTTCTGCTTTTCCATTACCTTGGGGATAGTAAATGGATGAAGAGTGATGTGTAATATGGAATGTGTCACAAAGTTCATCAACATCTTTGATCTTAAACTATTTTCCATTATCTGTGATGATGGCGTGAGGAATGTCATATCTATAAATGATATGATTTAGGACAAACATGGAAATTTTCTTACCTGTAGCAGTTGTTAAAGGGACAACCTCAACCCATTTAGTGAAGTACTCTGATGCAGTGATTATATACTTGTGTCCATTTGAAGAAGGTGGATAAATCATTCCAATAAAATCAAAGCCCCATTGATAGAATGGCCATGGTGTGACAAAAGGGTGTAACTCTTGTGCTGGTGCATGGATCATGTCTCCATGGTATTGACATTTTGCACAAAATTTGACAAACTGACAAGAATCTCTTTCTAAGGTTTTCCAAAATTACCCCATGCGTAGGATTTTCTTAACTAGGTGTAAACCACTCGAATGTGACCCAAAAATCTCCTCGTGGACATCTTTTAAAGATAAATTTGATTCATCTTCCTCTAGACATCTAAGGAGCATTCCGTAAAGACCTTTACGATACAATGTGTCAGAAAGGATGGTATAACGAGCCACTTGTCTTATGAAATTTTGATTTTGAGCATGTATTTGGTCCATAGGTAAGGTTTGGTATTTTAGGTAGGCATAGATGGGTCCATACCATGGTGAGTCATCCATTTAAAAGGGCAATAATTTGGGTATCAGGCAGGTCAAATGTTGGTTTAACCAATTCTTCCACCAAGAACTCATACTTTTCATTGTGATCGGGCATTTGAAGTAAAGATGCCAAAGTAGCCATTACATCCGTTTCTCTATTTTGTTCTCTTAGAATTTGTTCAAAAGTAATCAAAGCAAAGTACTTTTTCCAATCATCCACCAATTTTTTGTAAGGCATCAATTTTTCATCCTTAGTATTATATTTATCATTAACTTGATTGATGACTAATTGAGATTCTCCATAGACTTGTAATTATGTGACATTCCATTCCAACGCCATCTTGATACGTATGACCAAAGCTTCATACTCTGCTATGTTGTTGGTGCAATGCAACAATAACTTGTAAGATTTTGGGATTGTGTAACCTTGTGGTGTAATCAAAAGAATGCCTGCTCCACTACCATTTTGGGTGTAAGATCCATCAAAGTATAAAGTCCATGTCTTAGATTCCACATTAACAATTTTGAAATTTGGAAACTCCACTTGAATAGGATGTGTAGATTCTTGAGGATATTCAGCCAATTGATCAACAATAACTTGACCTTTGATTGCTTTCCTATCAACATATTCAATGTCAAATTCACTAAGCACCATTACCCATTTTGCAATCCTTCCAGTTAAAGTTGTTTTGCTAAGTAAGTATTTTAAGGGATCAATTTTGGCTATGAGCTTCACTTTATGCAACAACAACATATAATGTCTTAACTTTTGAGAGGCAAATACCACTGCTAGGCAATCCCTTTCCATGAAGCTATATTTTAATTCATATTTGATCAATGTTCTACTCAAATAGTAGATAGCTCTTTCTTTTCCTTCATCATCTTCTTGTGCCAATAAGACTCCTAAATTTTTTTTCATTGTTGAAATATAGAGTAACAAATGTTTTCCTTGAATTGGTGACATCAAGATAGGTGGATTCATCAAGTATGTTTTCAACAATGTTAAGGCTTTATCACACTCTTCATCCCATGTGAAGATGATGTCTTTATGTAGTAATTTGGTGAAAGAATGGCATTTTTACACCAATTGAGAAATGAACCTCCTTATGGATTGAAGCCTTCCTTGAAGTGACCTCATTTGACTAATATTCTTTGGAATTTCCATGTCCATTATTGCTTGTACTTTTTTAGGATCTACTTCAATGCCTTTTGCTGAAACAATGTACCCTAGGAGTTTTCCAGATCGTACCCCAAAAGCACATTTCTTTGGGTTGAGTCTCACTTTGAATTGTTCTAGCCTTGTGAAAATATTGTCAAGTATGGATAAATGATCTTGTCTTTTATGTGACTTAGCTATAATGTCATCCACATAATCTTCCATAAAGGTGTGCATCATGTCATGGAAAATGGTAGTCATTGCTCTTTGATAAGTGGCTCCGGCATTTTTGAGACCGAATGGCATTACATTCCAAAAAAAAGTACCCCATGGGCATGTAAAGGCTATCTTCTCTTGATCCTTAGGTGCAATTCAAATTTTATTATACCCACTAAATCCATCCATAAGTGAAAACATAGAATGACCTGCAGTGAGATCCACAATAGCATCAATGCTAGGCAATAGAAAGTCATCTTTTGGACAAGCAAGGTTTAAATCTCTAAAATCTATGAAAAATATTATGGTTTTATCATGTTTGGTAACCGTTACAATGTTGGAGATCCATTTTTCATATGCAATTACTCTTATTAATCCCGCCTTAAGTAATTTTTCCAATTCTACTTTGACTAAAAGGGCTACATGTGGATGCATTTTTCTCAAATTCTGCTTGACAGGCTTAACCCTGGGTTTCACATTTAAATGATGCATTATGAAACTTGGATCTAATTTGGGCATGTCAGCATATGACCATGCAAAATTGATTTGTTTTTCTTGAAAGAATTCAATGAATTCTTTTCTCTCTAAGGAAATCAAAGATGTTTCCAAGTGAATGAATTTAGGATCCTCTTCTGTTCCAATGTTAACCTTTTCTTTGGGTTCAATAATTATAGGTGATCTTTCATCTTCATGAGTTGGTAAGGTGTCCAACCTCTCTCCCTTAGGTGCCACAGTTGGGTTTTCACCTTCGGAAACATCCTTTATTTTTACTTTTTTTGTGTCTAGCACTGCCACATGGTGGTTTTCACCACTAGACCTTCTCATTTTTTTGTATATTTTCTCTTCATTTTTTGGATTAAGAGGTTGAACACCTGCCCCTATAATTGTGTCTAGAGTGAATTCATTGATGGAAGAATTGGGTTCAACCTCATTGAGGTATAAGGCCATTGAATTGTCATTTGGGAAGTAGAGTAAGTCATTTGGCTCGGAAAGATCCCAATCAATAAGTTCAGGGTGCATTAAGGACAAGGATTCATTGGATGGGATTTCATTTGAAGGATTTAAGGACATGAATTCATTTTATGGTTCATACATTGTATCATCAAGTTCTACGACATGTGCCTCTTCAAGATGGTCCATGGAAGAAGGATCAAAATCCTCTTCATTAGAGTCCTCTAAGATTTCTATGGGAAAGAAAGCATGTAGATTAAACACTAGGTTATAATTTCCCACCCACGAAGGTACCCAAGGTTAACCTACCCATTGAGTGTAAAGAGGTGCTTTTTCTACATTGACTTGTTGAGGTTCACTTGATGTTTGAGTTGAATTTGAACTTTGAGTCACATGTTCTTAATTCTCAACTTTAGGAGGAGATGCATAAGTGTGAATGGTATCAACTTCTATGTCATGAAAAGATTCTTTGGACAAGGAATCCCACTCATAATCCCTAGAATCATCTTCACTTTCAGAACCTACCATATGAATATGTGCATGAAAAACATGCATGGGACTTGAACTTTCTCCTTTATGTTGAAAACCTATGTCGGCTTTCTCTTCTTTTTCTCTCCAAACTGATTCAATAGGTTCTAACAACCCTCTATGTCGAACTCTTAAGGGTCCTCTTCCCTTATACCCCATTTTCTTCATGATATCAAATACTTTTCCATATTGATCAGTGTGGATGTTGATATGTTGCACCCTTTCATTGGAATTAGTTGAATTATCGTCCTCTTTATAAAGCCATTGTAATACCTCATTATCTTCTTTTTCCATTTCTTGTTTTTCACATTCTCTCAAAAAATGGGAATTGTATTTATGAGGTTGATGATCTTTGGATGTCTTCCCATGTGTCCTTGAAGATGTGGGTAAATCAAATAGGGAAACAAAATATTCCCCTACCCCTTTTGAGTGAATTTTTCATTGTTTCTCAAATTGGTTCATCAGGTCACCCATCTTTTGATAATGATCTTTCTTAGTTTGTTCCCTTTCCTCCTTAGTGGGTTTTGAAGTTTCCATTCTCAATGTTGAAGTATGGACTGAATTATCATTTGAATTTGAACCCTCATAACTCATCTTTTCTTTTCCCTTAGTCGATGTAGTTGAGTTAGTTTGAATAGGGTTAGAAGTTGATGTGACATTTGATGTTGGGTTTGAACTTTCATCCTTGGGTTCTTCCATGGTAATATTAGGGATGACTCTTTCCCTATTGTGAGGAATATACAATTCATGACTTGGTTTTAAAGAATTTCAATATTGGAAAGGGTTTTAATCTCCTCCAATCGTGATCTCTTCCCCCATGTATGGAAACTTTATACATTGGTGATATGTAGAAGGTACCGCTTGCATTTCATGTATCTATGGCCTTCCTAGTAAGATATTGTAGGTCAATTTCATATCAAGAACCTGACATATGGTATCCTTTTTTATAGGTCCCACTTGAATTGGTAGAATGATCATACCCTTTGAAGACCTTTCCTCCTCATCATAAGCCCTAATGGTGAAATTATTTTTAGGGTCAATGGAAGACTCAGTTAACCCTAATGACTTGACAAGGTTTAAAGTTCAAATATTAAGACCAGCTCCACCATCTATGAGAAATCTCTTGACCTTATGTCTTTCGATTAATACCTCTATATGCAAGGGTAATTTTTGAGGATGTGTGATAGACATATCATCTTTCTCTAAAAATGAAAGATAATGAGGGGCTATGAGATGTCCTACCATGTTCTAAAATTTGTCTTCCTCCAAGTTTATAGGAACAGTGGTCTCAACCAAGGCTTTTTCCAGGATCTCCTTGTGATTAGGAGATAATTTCAACAACTCCAAAATGGATATGTGTGATGGAGTCTTTTGTAATTGATCTACCAAACTATAAGGCTTTGTTGTGGGTGGTGTTTGTTTGGCCAGAATAGTTGGTGTTTTAGGGCCAATAATAATAGGAGTACCCCCTTGTAGGGTAACCTTTGAGGTTTTCCCCCTTGTGATGGAATTAGAGGTTTCCACTTTAGGTTGATCTTTGATCACAAAAAAATTGATAGTATTTTCATAAGTATGATCAAAGTTAACATTATTATTTCCTCTTGCATTATTCACACTGTTTCCTCCATTGTTTGAGTTGGAAGATTCTCCTTTTTCATGTTTATAGAAAGGAATCTTAAAGGCCATGTGATATTCATTAGTTTGAGGGCCTTCCACTTTTATCACACCATTGTCTATGAGATCTTGTACCACATGTCTGAGATGAATGAAATCATTGGTCTTATGTCCCCTATTTTGATGATACTCACAATGGTTATTCTCACTCCACCAATTTGGCTTGATTTGAGGTGCATATGGTTGAGCCTATGGTAAGTCATTAAGTTTATTTTCAATAAGTGTCCTTACTGCATTCTCCAATGGTTCACCCAAGTTAGTGAATGTCCTTTTGGGTGTAGGTGCAAAGAAAGGTTTAGGCTTGTAAGCCCCTTGATTATTCCCAAAGTTGTTTTTAGTGTTGTTGTTGTTAAAGGGCACTTTGGGTGCTTGATTCACATTATTGGCTTGAACTAAATTTTGAGTGAGATTGAAAGGAGTGGCCTTTAAGGTGTTAGACTATACCACTCCATCATTAAACACTCCTTTATTTTTGTTATTCCTCATCCAAAATTGGTTGTTGTTAGGGGAATTACGATTTTGATTAGTGTTTGAGGTATTGTTTTTGTTGTTATTCTTGTTATCTTTGTAAAGTTTGATTTCTCCACTTTTTATCAATACCTCTTCCATTGTCACCCCATTCTCAATTAGGTCTTGAAATTACCTAGGACATTGTATCCTTAATCGATAGTTCATTTCATGATTCAAGATGTTTACAAAATATCCATCTTCTCCTTTTGGGGTACACTTCGAGGGTATCTAGCAAATACCGCTCTCCATCGTTGTAGGAAAAGTAGGATTCCCTATCCTTCTCTTTGTTTGGTGTTACATAGATTAAGCATTGTAACCTCATGTTTGATGTTATAGGAATAATGAGTTACAAACTCAGAGGCCAATTCTTCAAAGGTTCGAATGCCAGAGGGTAACTTTGAAAACCACTCCATTGCCACACCTCCCAAACTTCTAGGGAATAACCTCATAAGGTAAGTTGTGTCATGCATGAACTCTAGACTTAATGCACAAAAATCCCTTAAGTGATCTTGAGTATCAGTTGTTCCTTCATATTTGTCATATTTAGGAAAAATAGCATTTGTTGGAAATGGAACCATGATTAAAGATTTATCAAATGGAAATGGACATAAAGCTTCGATAGAAAAGGGCTTAGGAGCCCCACTTTGTTTTATCATGTCCAATTGCATTTGGAAAAGTTGGAATTGCTTTTTCATGATGTCAATGGGATTAGCCTCAGCTTCTTCTTGTTTAAGTTTGTTGATATCATAATCATGTGGAAGTTTGAGACCCGTTTGTGCTAGGTCTAAAAAGTAATTTTCCTTGTCTTTTTCCAACACTTTTTCCATAAGCTTCATGAGGAAAGGACTTTTCATAGCTTCATTAACCTTTTCATCAGTTAAATCCTCATCATTAGGTTCAATGTTTCCCCCATTGTTATTATTGTTCAACCCTTGATTGTTAGGATCATTGTTTTCTCCTCCATTAGTATTATTGTTGGATCCTTTGTTGTTAGGATCAGCATCTCCTCCTCCATTGTTGTTCATATGCTTGTTTACATGGTTGATTTGATTGGGATCTATATGGCCAAATGGAAAAGACATTGTTGGTTATGTTTCCTTGATGGGTTCTTATAAGGGTCTTGAAGAACTAAAAGGATCACCCAGAAAGGGACACTCTTTCCTTAGATAAGATCCGTCTGATTGTAGGGTAGCCTTAATGTAATGAGATCACGTAAAAACTAGCATTAACATAAATCAAATGAAGATTCTAAGATTGAGGTAAAATGTCCAAAAGGGTATCCAAAAATGGAATTTTCTTATTTTCAAACCCTTGGTATATATCCACTATTTTCCCTTTTTTGTTTTTGGGTGACTCTTTCCTGTGTGTAGGCAGCCTTTAATTGTTGATACGCGGTCACTGGAATTCTTGTACGCGACACTCTGCAGTTAGCAGGTGGCGTTTTCCTGTTGATAGGTGGTTTTAAATGGTTGACACGCGACACTTTCCAGTGGCTTACACAGATTTTGAATGTTTATAAGCGGCTTTTCAAAGTTGTAAGCGGTCCAGGATTGTTTGTACGTGGTTTTGAATTGTTGGTACACTACTCTTTGCTGATCAAAGTTGAAATTGGCAATTTTTATTTTATTTTATGGATTTAAAATTTTAAGGCTTTGATCAGATTTGTCAAAAAAGAATCTTGCATGAAAATAGAGTACAAGCTCAACACACACATCAAAATTGTACCATATCCCTAAGACAACACTAAAAGTGTATGTTCTTGGATGTTTTTATGGGTATGCACAAGAATTTCTTCCAAACAATCTACCTTAGAGTCAAACAAATTTGGCTTTTAACAATGGCTCTAAAAAGGTAGGTTTGCTATTTTATTAAGGTTTTAAATTACCTCCATTCTAAATCTTTCCAAGATCCTTTACACCCTTGCGGGCTTCCCACATGCACAAAAGTACAATTTTGCACAATCCTGAAGGACTACTTGAGGAAGTGAGGATAGCTTGCACAAGGTTTAGTCACTTTCCGATTAAGGTAAAGTGCATTTATTTATAGTGGGTTGGATGACATTGTAGAAAAAGTGAATATCTCCCACTTTGGGTCGTTCCCTCTCACCATCCTCATAAGGAAAATCTCGGGAGGCAAGCCCTTTAAAGCTCTATTCTATCTAGCATGTATATGGAAAACAAGAATTGAACTTTTTCCAACAAGTTTGGGAATCTGATTCACTCAAAGAGTGAAGAGCATATCCCTGTTGTCTTCTTTTGTTCCAAACACCTCAAGCAATATTTGTTCATTTTCAACCTCTTGATAAGGAGGTTCTTAAAATTGAGATATGTGGTTCAATTCTTTATCATTTTCTTTGCACTAAATTGACTTTGCACGTTTGGCTTTCTGATTCACTTCAAAAAGTGAAGAGCATATGCCTAATGCTTGTTCAATTTAGAAAATTAGAAGGATTTTCCTAATTATACTAGATTTAAATGAAATGCCACAATTTAATCAATGCAAGCTTGATAAGATAAATACCTCATTTTTGAAGCTAGCAAAGGCTAGGCGCATTTTTGATTAATTTGTGCTTTATTTCAACTCACCTAATGGCGATCGTTCCTACTTTGACTCCTCCAACAAGTTAGTCGACACAATCAAAACAAAGTAAAGAAAAATTTGGAAATCTTAAAAGATAAAACACTCCTAAGCTCTCTTAATCAAATTTTGTCAAATCAAAGCTTGAAGAACTTACAATGAAAATCTATTCAAAGAGTAGGAAATTTTTCTTTATAAGCAAAAAACACTTTAATATAATGATCATAAAGGTGTTCTTCTTCGAATAAGCTCTCTAAAAGATTAGATGCATGTATTTTCTTATCATATTTAGCCTTAATCCTTACCTCTTTGCTAGGCCTTGTGACTCGCTTCTCTGGTTTCTGCACTTTCGGATGATTTTTCATCAGTAGCAATGAAAAACAAAGAGAGTTAAAACAGTGAACAAGTCATCAAAAATTTGATTTAAAGCAAAAATATCTACACAGAATTTAATAGCTAATACGCGGCATTTAACTATTACTACGTGTAAATGAAAAATTTGAAAGCGGCTTTAAAATCTTAAAAGGTGGCTTGGAAAAATCCACAGGCAGCTCTTGCAAGTTCACAAGTAGTCTTTTGTGTCTGACAGGTAGCACACTTTATCTCACAGGTGGCACACTTTATCTCACAGGCAGCCCCCTTTATCTCACAGGCGGCTTAAGAATGAAAAACAAAGATGAAAGAAACTCTGTACACGGTGCCTTGATGTTCATAGGCGGCTCTGAATGCTTTGTAGGTGGCTCTTCTCCTATTTTCCTACAAAATAACATGGAAAATGATGCAAAACACACAAAATATTGAGATAAACACGTTAGAAATGAGGCCTAAAACCCCACGGTGGGTGTCATTTGTGTGTGTGAGATTACACCTTCATGAAAATAGGATAAGTAACAACTCTATGGAAAGAAAATGTTATTTAATCTAAGAATTGAAGTTAAACCCATGACATCTCATGGTTCTCTATCTAAGCTTTGTTAAGAGAGCTCTCATCCTTAATCTCTCTCAAGGACAATCCTAGAATGAGAATAAAATGATAAACATGCTCTAATCTAGCTCAAATGCTCCAAGATATGCTATGAAATCAATAAATGCTTCTAAAAATGATATTCTAAATGCTATGCAAATGTTGAAATACTATCAAATGCTCTTCAAATGCCTATAATAAGGATGCTTTCCTCTTGAAATTCTTGGATTTCAAATACAAAGAAAATGGCTTGTATTTATAGCAATTTCCCAAGGGTAGGGGGTAGAGTGAGTTGATCATGATCAAACCTTGGTTGAGTAAAAGGCTTTGAGGTGCTTTCAAATGGAGGGAAAAGTAAGTGGTTGTCCTCAAAGAAATTAGGAATTATATAATTAAACCATTTAATTAATTTATCCATGTAAGGGTGAATGGGTTGGATTTAATTTTTTTTATTTAAACTATACAGTTAATTGATTAAAATTAATTATATAGTTTGATTAATCCCTTTTAGGATTAAATTTAATTATTTGATTTTATGATTATTTAATCCTTTGATTTAATTTGATTTTTGTCCACTTTTCTTGATAAATGTCCATTTGATTTTATTTTGATCCATTTTAATGCATTGAGATGAGATTTGAGGCAATTGGCTGAGATTTACAATTTTGAATGTTTAAGATACACCTGGTCAAATTTAGGTGTCTACAATTATTGAAGAGGAAGAGGTCCTAATAGTGGTGGTAGAGGAAGATTCGGTGGAGGTTATAGAAAAGGTTCCTATTTTGAAAATATGAAGTGTTATAACTACCACCAATTTGGACACTCTGCATATAGGTACCTTGACAAAGAAACATCTTCTAAATCATAGAGAAGAGTCAATTATGTGCAATAAGACACTAGTAGTGTCAAGTCTCCTGAGATAAACCTTGATTAAAAGAGTGGGGATAATTTGATGATAAGAATCTAGTTTTGATTAAAGAACCAGTTAGAGAAGAGACTAAGAAGAGGAGGTCACTTTTCAAGGTGAAGTGTAAGATTCTTTGCAAAGTGTGTAAGGTAATCATTGAATCAGGGTCAAATGATAACATAATCTCAAAAGAAGAAGTGAGAAAGATTTGAATGTCTAGGATACCTCATGACCATCCCTATAGAGTGACATGGTTGAATAAAGGACAACCTGTCCTATTTAATAAGAAAGCATGGATTGAATTTGCAATTGGAGGGTATAATGACAAGATTATTTGTGATTTCCTACCCAGGGATTTCTACCATCTCTTGTTGGGAAGACCATGTTAGTTTGGTAGGAAAGCCATACACAATGGGGAGAAGAAATCCTACTCATTTAAAAAGTATGGAGTAACACAAGATTCAGTCTTTGGTGGAGGATGAAGGGGTAAAGACTATTCCTAATGTGTTGGTATTTGGTGGGTTCGAATTCCTACAAGATCTCAAGAGAGAGGAAGATATGCCTTGCTATTATGATGAAGCCTAAGGGAGAAAAGAGAGATGAACCAACACCCTTACCCAAGGAGATACAATAATGTTTGGAGAAGTTTAAAGACATTATGGGTGATGGATCACCTGCAGTCCTCCCACTGCATAGACCAATAACTCACCCAATTGAATTTATACCAGGGGCATCATTGCCTAATAAAGCTTCCTATAAAATGACTCTTGAGAAGAATAAGGAGATAGCCAGGAAAGTGCAAGAGTTATTTGATCAAGGTCTAATAAAGAAAATAATAAGTCCTTGTGCAGTGCTAGTGGTGTTAGTATAAAAAAAGGAGGTAAGTGGAGATTATGCATAGATTCTAGAGCCATAAACAAGATAAAAATTTGATATAGGTTTTTGATCCCTAGGATTGAGGACCTAATGGAATATCTTGGAGGGGCTCAATACTTCAAAAATTTGGGTCTAAAGAGTGGATATCATCAAATCCAAATTAAGGAAGGGGGTGAATGGAAAACAACCTTCAAGACTACAAAAGGTTTGTATGAATGGATTGTCATGTCATTTGGGCTTAGCAATTCCCCTAGCACATTCATGAGATTGATGAGTGAAGTGCTAAAGGACTACATAGGGAGATTTATGGTAGTCTATCTTGATGACATCCCCATCTTCAGAAAAACTAAGGAAGAACACCTTGAGCAATTGGAGATTGTGCCAAGGAGATTGCAAGAGGAGCAATTAGCCATTAAATTTGAGAAGTGTAAGTTATTGAAACAAGAATTAGTGTACCTTGGATTTTTGGTCTCACAAGGAACTTTGAAGATGGATCCTAGCAAAGTGGAGGCTATACTCAACTGGCCTACTCTGACATCTGGTACTAAGGTAAGAAGTTTTGGTGGGCTTGCCCAACTCTATAGGAAATTCATTAGGGGTTTTAGTGCCACATGTGCTCCAGTCTTAGATACCATAAAGGGTGGATTGAAAACTAAGTTTAGGTGGAATAAAGAAGCCAATAAGGGGTTTTAAATGTTGAAACAAAAGGTAGCCACCCAACCTATCCTTGTACTCCCAAGTTTTGATATACTATTCACCCTAGAGTGTGACACGAGTAGTATAGTAGTGGGAGCTATTTTGAGTCAAGAGGGAAGATCAGTAGCTTTCTATAGTGAAAATATAAATGAGGCAAAGAAGATGTACTCCTCATATGACCTAGAACTCTATGCCGTAGTCCAATCCCGTAGAAAATGGATACATTATCTCCTCCCAAAAGAGTTTGTGGTATTTACTAATAACCAAGCCTTAAGTTACATCAAATCCAAAGATAAGCTAAGCAATAAACATATTAAGTGGATGGAATTCCTAAAATACTACACCTTTACTATTAATCATAAAAAGGGATAGATGAACAAGGTTGTTGATGCATTAAGCCAAAGGCTTCTCACTGCTCAAGAAGTGTAATTGCAGGTCATTAGAGTGGAGAGTTTTAAGGAACTTTACTAAGAAGATGAAGACTTATTAGAGGCCTAAAAGGTATGTGTGGAGTTCAAAAATCACTTTCATAGTCAATTTATAGACTACACATTGTAGAATGGGTTTTTGTTCAAAGGAGGATAGCTATGTGTGCCTAAGAGATCTATGAGGGAAAATATCATACAAGAAAAGCATAAAAGTAGTCTTAGTGGCCATTTTGGTCTCAATAAGACCCTTGAATTAGTTCAAAGATTATACTACTGGCCTAGGATGCAGAGAGATGTGAGGAAGTATGTAGAACAATGTATGGTGTGTCAAAAAGCTAAAGTCACTGCTTCTAATGCAGGCTTATATCAACCACTTCCCATTCCTAATAGGACATGTGAATGTATCAACATGGATTTCAATATTGGATTTCCAATGACATGTACTAGTTCTGATGGTATATTTTTAGTTGTTGACAGGTTCATTAAGATGAGCCATTTTATTCCATGCAAAACTACACATGATGCAAGCTACATTGCCCAATTGTTTTTTTAGAGAAGTTGTTAGAATCGATGGATTGCCCCTTAGTATAGTTTCAGACAGGGATGTCAAATTCATGGGACACTTTTGGAAGACATTGTGGAAGAGGCTAGGAAATAATTTATCATTTGGGTCAGCTTATCACCCCCTTAGTATCAACATTCTAACCACTTCCCATTCCCAATAGACCATGTGAATGTATCAGAATGGACTTAATTATTGGATTGTCAAGGACAAGTACTAGCTTTGATAATATCTTTGTAGTTGTTGACAGGTTTAGTAAGATGAGCCATTTTATTCCATGAAAAACTACACATTATGCAAGCTACATTGCCCAATTGTTTTTTAGAGAAGTTGTTAGAATTGATGGATTTTCCCTTAGTGTAGTTTCAAACAAGGATGGAAAATTCATGGGATACTTTTGGAAGACATTGTTGAAGAGGCTAGGAGCTAATCTGTCATTTGGGTCAACTTATCATCCCTAAAAAGATGGCCAAAGAAAGGCCATAAACAAGGTCTTAGGAAACATTTTGAGGTGTTTAACAAAGGATTATAGATAGGTATGGGATCAAGTGTTTCCACAGGTAGAGTTTGCCTATAGCAACAGTGTAAATAGAACAACTGGAAAAATTCCTTTTGTAGTGGTTTATGGTGTTCATCCCAAGGGTTTTTGTGAGCTCACGAACTTGGGAAGTATGGAGGGTAGAAGTGGACATGTTGAAGACTTCACTTAGTCAATGAAAGAGGTACATGATCAATTCAAGAAGACATTCACAGAGGAAACACAAATATTGAAAGCCAAAGTTGATGAAAAGAAAAAAGAGTTATAGTTTGAAGTAGGAGACTTAGTTATAGTACATTTGAATAAAGCCAGATTGAGGAAAGGAATACCTAGTAAGTTACATATGAGAGGGATGGGACCATGCAAAGTCCTAGCAAAGTATTAAAAAAATTATTACAAGATTGAAATTCCCACAGAATTGGAAATATCACCAATATTTAATGTGTAATACCTCATCAAATACAAATGTCCAAAGCCAAAGGAGAATGAGGATACTTCTGATGTGGAGAAGGTTGCAGTTGATGTGCCCCTACCATATAAGAGAAAGCCACAAGCAGAGAATATACTAGACTCCAAAGTTAAGAGGAAGACCAGACATGGACAATACATGGAACACCTGATCAAATGGAAAAACCTACCTGAATTAGAAGCCACATGGGTTGTAGAAGATAATTTCAAGAAGGTGGAAATAGATCCTGCATTATTAACTCCAGATGGAACTTAAATTCTTTGTTCATGGGGACCATGGTACAGGAGAACCTAAGGGTTAGAACCCACAAATTTTGTTGTGAAAGGAATTTTTATGGTCTTTGTCTTAAATAAGGTTTTTTAGGGGTGATGTGATAAGGTTTTTATAGTTTGTGTTTTTTTTTGTTCAATTTGGTCAAAGAGACCCCTAGATGTGTTTAGTGCCACAATAGGTCCAAATGTGGAAATGAAACCTAGAGCACTTAAATTAAATTAAATAGGGTTTATTTGGGTCCAAGACATGATATTTATCCTTATGGAACCCATTCATGGGTCGAAACATTGAAAAATGTAAAAGATGTAAAAGTTGTCAAATGTTGCTTGAGCAACATTGACAACTTTTTGACAACATTTCAGACAAGAGATGCAAAAATCCCTATAGGAAGTTATAGTCTGGAAAAAATGGCTATCATGAGTCCAAGGGACCTATATAAGGGTTATGTTTTGATTGTATAGGGGTTGGGAAAATTTTGATTACATTTACTAAGAAGAAACAAGAAACAATTCTCCATATTTTTGCATAGTTTACATAGATTTTAGTGGTGAATATTATAAATGGATTGAATCACTTGATGTGTAGTATAGAATAGATTATTTTACTTGTTTCCTTTCTCTATAATTAATTTTTGTAGGATTGTGTATAGTTTGGAGTGCTAGAATAAATTCAATTCCTTCCTGGACTGTTCTTTGCAAGTGTAAGGGTTGAGATTGTAAATATGGCTCTACATTGAAATCCCTCCATTGGATCCTTATGAACCATGGTGGATGGAAAGTAGAGTCCTTGAAAACTCTTTTACTTTTTGTACAGGTTCAAGAAATGGTGTTTTCTAATTTTGGAATCTTTCCCTAGGCGAGATAGAGTCTACTTGATTAGTCCTGAGCAAGAAGGCAATCAGTTAGTGTTTAGATGTAGGGTTGGATTGAAGAGAGTAAGATAATGAGTTTAAATTGGTGCGTGGGAGTTGTAAATACCCTATAACCAATGGTTTTAGTCGATGAATCCATCTTATCAATCTTTCATTGCATTTAAGACAATTAGCCCTATTTTTAATTGCACTGTCATAGCCTTAATTTAGGTACTATAAGGACAGTTTGGGAACCCCTAACCTTAAAAATAACTAAGTTGGTCATAAAGGGTATCTGTAATGGTGATTATTTTTGGGACTTTTTTGGGAAGTTTGTGAGTTATTAGGGTTTGAGAGCCTAATTAGGGCTACAAAGATTACTAGCCCTCCACCTATAAACTTTGGAGCTTGATGAAGAAATGGTGGAATTATGAACCAAGATCTTCAAGAATGGATGTAATGTGATGAAATTGGAGTGTGTCCGATCCTACAAGGTGATTGGTGATATTTTATGATTTTTTGTGGAATCTACCCCTAGTAGGTTCAAGGAAGAGTTGATCCACCTTTGGTAGAGAGGCCCTTGGGAATTAAGAGAAAGAAAATAAGTGTTTCCTCAGGTAGGTTAGGGTTGGAAGAAAAAACCTTAGTAGGTCTAAGAAGGGACCTAAGTAGAGTCAAGATGACTCAAATTTGGAGCCTCCCTATCAATGATCTTTTAATTTTTCTTTGAAACGATGCTCAGAAGTGCATTGCCTCAAAGAGGTAAAAAAATGTACACTAAAAAATGGTCAACACCTAGGGCTCTACTTTTTTACATGTCTTCGATATCATGTGTTTGATTTTTATTATTAAACATTTTTTCATTATTATATTAATTAAATGATGATTATTATTTAACTAATTATTAATTTTTGTCCTCTAATTTGACCATGTCCTATCAATTTGTTTCTGATCACTGATTTGATTAAATAATTTTGACAATTATTTAATCTTTGTCCTAGGGAAAATAACCATTTAATTTATCCCTTATTTTAATGCCATCTCTTTGCTAAATAAATATATTATTTATTTACTCACTTTCCATTTTAACCACAATTAAATAAATAAATTTATTTATTTATCTAATTTTCCAAATATGAAAGAATTAATAATTTTTAATTATTAAATTCCACTCTAATTTCTAACTCAACTTATTTTCATGCTAAGTTGTCTCCATTTCTAAATCTTCCACCTTCCAATTTTCTCTCCGCTTCTAAATCCCACTTACTAATTTCCTTTTCTACTTAACTCTTTCCTCCTTCCATTTCCATTTCCACTTAACTTATTCATCACTCCTCCTTTCCTCCACTTGCAAATGACATTTTTTGTTAATATTTATTTTCACTTAAATCTATCTTGTTTCTATTTCCTCTATTTCCTCATCAAATTGGAAATGCAATTTCCATTTTATCATCACTTAACTTGTCCTCTCATTTAATCCCATTCACCGATTACTTTTAGTCTCAAATCATCCTTGGCCATCCAAGCTATCCCAATTTTTCTATAAATTGGACTCTCATTTCTCATTCTTGCTACCACAATTTCTGAGTATTTTCATTATCACCTTATCCATACTTGCTTTCATTTTTTAGGTGTGTTTTGTCTACATGGGAGCAATATAACAACATTTGAAGAAGAAAGAAAGAACATTGAAGATTCATCAAGTAAGTATTTATTTTATTTATTTCAATATTTTTTTTTAACTTTGTCTTGATGGTTTTGATGGTTTGATTAGGAATAGGTTGCATGATGTTTTAAACTTTGTGGTTATCTTAATCATGTTGGTTCTACCTTCCCAATTTTGTAGTCGACAATTTGAAGAAATACTCAATGATTTATTCAATTAATGTGAGAAGAACGTCTGATTAATTGACTAAATAATTAGACTCATTAATGGTTTATCTTGAAAATAGTAAGTCAACATTTTATGTTGATTTCAACATGTGAGAGAATAATATAGTATGCAGAGTGATTAATATTTATGGCACATATGGGCTGGCCTCTCATTAATTATTTGTCTAGATTGTTATGGAGGTGGCTTAGGAAAATGGCATATGTAGAGAGTTAAAGATAATTGGGTGGTAGGAAGAAAGGTGGAACTTGAGGAAATGAAAGTGGAAGCATTAAAATATGTGTCTAGTAAGGAGACAATGCCAAATTTTATGGCATTGATGGATAAATAAGTTACAAACACCGCTCTACGAGAATGGATGGTCAGAATTTGGAAGCTAGGAAAGAATATGGATAGATCTCATGTTGTTTACATTTATTCGAGGATAGCTAAGATTATATTAGAACTTGGGTACATGAGGAATTTTGGATGCTACTTAATCCCTATCCCATTCTTCTATTATCTGAATGTTTCTTATTCATGTTTTCTATATGATGATATCTATGCTATGATTTACCTTAATGGTGGTTCTCTACGATTATTTACTAGAACACTTTCATAAAATCATAAAATTTATCTCTTTCATTTTGTGGGGATAATACGAAAAATATATATATTATGCACTACCAATGGATGAATATTTTTACATTTTTGGATTGGTACATGATTGAGAGAGATGAGGACATTATTGTTAAGTGTGATTCTAGCCTATAAGTCTCAACTATTGGTTATAATTTTACATATACAAGTGGTGTGAGGTTTGTATAATTCCCCTTTACCTTTTCTTATAACTAATGGTTACCAAGTGATTTTACTCTAATTAACGGATGGTTTGATAGTCATTACATGGTTCATTAGTATAGTAAAATAATAAGATATTTAATTAACGGATGGTTTGATACTTAATTATCATATATGTTTATACATGGATAGTTGTATGGTGACTTGTGGGGTTTCCCTAGTTTTCATGGATCCTAAAACTAAACTAATTGTTAATATAAAAAATAATCAAATAATCAAATAATTTAATTAATATTTTTGATTAATTAAGAAGCCTATCAAGGGGGATGACCAATACAAGTTCAAGACCTGGAGGCATAAATCAAACCATCAAATATCCCAAAGAAAGAAAACCATAGACTAAGAAGAAAAAATAAAAAGCACAAAGGCTTATTCCAAAAAGAACAGGCCAAAATCACACCACAAGAGAAGAGAGTGAGTTCTTCCTAGGCTGAAAAAAAATTTTGAGGCGATACTACCCTTAGGATTGTCAATGAAAGAGACTCGGCTAGGGTAGCTGTTAGCATAGAAAAAAGAGTGTTGAAGATGTTGAGAGACATCAACAGAGCCTTGGTGCAGAGCAGAAGGATAAGTGGAGGGAATATAAAGGTCCTCATTTCTAGAGGGTGTTCCACTAGAATAATTAGGAGAAACAAAGAGAGTTGTAGTAGGAGAAAGACTCATAAGAGAAACAAAAGCCTGACCCCAATCTACAACAGTGGCATCATATGGATTTACCGCAAGGGTTTCAACTTCTTCAACAACCTGTGAATCCTCAGAGGAAGAATCAGAAAGAGATTCAGAAGCACGAGCTATCAAATGATCATTACTTGCAACCTTCCACCAAGTAGCAACAACTTTCCATCACAAAAGATCACAATGAGTAGCCATATTCCTAGTATAGAAGAAACACCAATGATAGAAGGGAAGGCCCTCATAATCTAGTGTTTGAGTCCATGACATTTCCCAACCATAAGCACCATAACCTAGAAGTGGTTGGAAGACATCCATATCAACCAAAATATGGGAAAAAGTGGAGTGACCCATAGTATTCATAGATTCATCCACCTTCAAGAAATTCCCAGGGATTTCTTAACGGCCTCAAAGAAAGACATCTCCATGAATGGAGTGGTGAATTTGAAAAGTGAACCCAAATTGAACGTACATTGAGTGGTTCAGTAAGAGGGTTAAATGAAACTATCCATGGTTTGGAAAAAGGGGAGTGATTCCTCCAAACCTAGAATTTGTTCAAAAACACATCATGATCTTTAGAAGAAGAAAATGAAGCAATAAATAACCCCTTAGCACAAGGGTAGAGCTCAATGTCACTTGAGACTAATGGTCTCCAAGAGTTGGTTGCCTAGTAGTGCAGATCTGGAAGAGAAGGTCAAAGGTCTACGAAACTACCAACAAGCCCACAAATATGGTAGAAGTGCAGATTTTCCATCACTTCAAGGACACAAAACACCGCAGGTGAGGTCTTGGCACAAGAAATGGGACGAGGTTCCCCTTTGAAGGGATGGTAGAAACAAATTTGGAAACATGAGCGTAGCTGCTACCACCGGTAATAATGGATTTTATTTATTTGGGGGGGAACCCTCCCCTGTCATCCTTAGCACCAGAACCAGTATAACCAAAAGAGAAAACAAAACCTCCAACCCAGGTACTGGGGTAGAAGAATGTTTTCCAATGAGAAGAGTACAAGGAGCCTCAAGAATAGGGGTAACACTTAAGAGATAGCCACAAGGAGTTGAAGGAGATATAAAAAATGAAGGTATCCCTATTCCAAAACCCTCAAGCACACTAGAGACAAAGCACTATTTGTAGTAGGAGATGAAGAAGCTAATGAAGAAGTCACAACCAAGAAATTAAGGGAAGAGACGTTGGCAAAAAAAACATTTCCTCCAACATCAGGAGAAAACCTAGAGTCCATGATGCCAGATGGGACCAGGAAAAATTTAGAATTAAAAATAGGGGGAAGAGACACCCCAATAGGAGTGCCCCCAACCCCATCAATAACCAACAGAGCTTGTGTCGCAGAGGTTTTAGATTTTAAAATATGCAGTGAGCAGGAAGAGTCATTGAATGCATCCATCGCTTATGTTTTTCAATCATTTTTTTTGTAATTTAATTAATGTTAGAAGATAAATAATGATAAATAAATAAATAAATTTTTTACATATTGTATAATATAAAATGGTGAGAAATTATAGGATGTAGATCACTCACCAAATTATAAAATACATTAGGATTATAAATCCACCCTTAGAAAAATCTAATTAGCACAAAACCAAAAAGAATGAAGGGGTTCCAATGCAAGATCTAGGTAAAAAGGGGGATTGTAGGGTATTCCTGATATGATTAAAGTGTGATTGATTGATATGTAAATGATGAAATAAATGTGTATCTAATATATAAAATTAAGTGCAAGGGAAGAAATAGTAAGAATGGACTCACCTTGAAGACAGAAGAGGCATATGGACCTTCAGATCTGATTTTGACGATCACAGAGATGTTGGAAGAAGGTAAATCTCTAGATCTAGGATTCTGGTACCTGTGACTGATTTTTTGTGAAAATATCAGTCCCAGAGGATGAGGCTAACCTGGACAACCTAGTCGAGGATGATGTTCCAAAATTTCAACCTTGTCCTTTTAACTCTGAATTTGATGAAAATTTCAGAGGTTTTGTAGATGTATCTGAGGCTCTTGAGTCCATATCTGAAACTCCATTAACCTAATCGTACACCTAGAAAAGAAAGGAGAGAAGGTTGGAGGGAGAGATTTTCCTTAGTCAAACCCCTGTTTAGGAATTAACCTTGAAATGAAATAAATGTAATTGAAAGAATGCTTTCATGTAGCGGTAATTAAATCTAAGCAATGAAATATATCATACCATGTAGATTCAATTGTCTCTAAGTATGTGATCAACAATTTTGATGCAATATCTTTGAATCAACACAAAAAAAAAATATGTAAGACTAAACCTCATTTAATAGATGTTGTAATTCACCACAAAGTTGGATTAGAGAAGAAGAAGACTTGATGGATGAATGTAAATCCTATTCCTTGATGCCAAAATCCTATGCTTGGCCTCCAATGGGGAAAAAAGATAAATCTATGGAAGGAAATTCCTTGAATACATGATGGAAAATTGAATACTTAAAGACTCTTGATGACTTCATTGCACTTGAATGGTTGATAATGGATTGTGTATGTCTACATTGGATGTTTGCTTGCACTTGGATCTCTTGAATGCAAAATGAATGTATGATATATTTCTTGTGTGTGATGTTGGTTGGTTATTGTATGTATGGATTGTGGATGTCAAAATGAGAGGGTTTGGTTCCTTTTTATACTCATTTCGGGGCTCAGATATCACAAGCCAACCTCAATTAGAGATATAGGAGAAAAAAAATTGCATCGGGCCCAAAGCCAACCTAAGCACAAAGCACTAGGATAAGGCTAAATTGGATGAACTAGTCTAGGAAAATACCGACATGGATAAAATTGTCTAGGTAAATCAAATTTTTCCTAGGACTTAGGGGATTGTGCCAAATAGGGGTGGTGAAAGCCATAATTTTCTAGGAAATTAGGGCAAATCTTGAAATCTTAAAAATGAATGCACAAGTCCTAGGTGGGAAATGAATTATGTGAATAGATGGAAAATGAAAAATCATGCATAGAAGTTAGATCCAACCTTGATCTTAAAGGAGGACCTATATTTGAATTGAATATGCATTTAAGTAAAATATGAGGTCCTACCACAAGAAACACACTAAAGTAGGCTAAAAATGGTCCCAAAATGAGCACAAATTCAGTGCTTACTTTTTAGTATAGTACATTTATCCCCCACTTTAGCGGGAGTATGAGAGAAGCTCATGCTCACAATAAAGGAAGAGATAGAAGAAAGAAATAGATGAAAGAGAGAGATGATAATAGGAAAATTGCAAAGAGATAAGACAACACTAAGTGTAAGGAAGTAAGCCCCCAAACCAAGGATCTTAACTCCACAACCATGCACACGGGCATGAAAACAAAGAAAAAAGAAAAAGAAAAAGAAAAGAAAAAAGACACAAAAGATTTTATACTAAAACCAAACTCCAAATGAACTAGTAAAGATACCTTGAGCAGAAATGTCCCATCCACTAATATCATATCTAGAAATATATTTCAAGAGCACAAGTGATCACATAGGAAGAATAAGAGCAATGCCAAAGATGATACAAAATCCATGGTCTAACCCATTAGCATAACCATGAGACCAAAGAGAAAGAGAGAGATAGATCATGAATCAAAAAGGATAGAAAATTGTGTTATGATAGGTGATTCATGGGGAGAGAAGAGAGAGGAAGGGGAATTGATGATCTAGAATATTGTGTTATGCTAGTCAACTCTACCTTGAGAAATTTGTGCATAGGGGTGGCTTGAAATTATTTTTGCACACAGGGGTGGCTTATAAATGTTTTGTGCATAGGGGTGGCTTGAAAAATGTTTTGCACATAAGGGTGGCTTGAAAAATGTCTTGCGCACAGGGGCGGCTTGAAAAATGTTTTGCAAATAGGGGTGGCTTAGGAGATCAGGCTCATGGAAAGCATTGTCTCCATGTGGATCCAATAACAAAAAGAAACTATATATAGTACAAGAGAGACTCTATGTTTTCCCCCTCCTTATGATGGAAACTTAGGAGACATCGTAAGGAAGAGGATCAAGGATACCTACATCCAAAAACAAGAAGATATCCTTAAATCAAAAGTGTATGTCATAAACTCAACTAAGAGAGTTGACTCTTATGAGATAAAAAGATAGATAGCCATGAAAGGATATATCATTTGTGGGAAGAGACCCTTGAAAGGAAGAGATCTTGGCCAAAAGACATCTAACTTCAAGAGGAGTTCTTGAACAAAGATAGAATCTTCAAGAAAAAGAGGGGGAGGAGAACAAGAATGCACCCATTTAGCCCCCTATTTCTTGGTGAAAAATGGATTCCCGATGAAGGATGACAGACTTTAAAACACATAGTAAGGGAAATTATTTATAATGAACATAATTTTATAAATAAAAAAGAGGTTGTGATCAAGGATGCACACCTCTTGCATAAGAGAGAATCCCAAATCAAAATGAATAATTCTTTATAGGAAAAGAATATCACATGATAAAAAAATGCCACTATACTAAGGAAAGTAGATCATGAGAGAAGAGAGAGAAAAATAATATACACGAAAAATTTCCCCCAAAGTGTGAAGACAAGATGAAATATATGATACATCCCTAATGATAGTTACTTCATAATAGATATACAATTTAAAGAAAAATAAGTTGCAAACCAGAGAGAACTCCTAATGTAAAACAAACATATTTACACTAGAAAATACATCACGTTATAAAGTAAGAAAGTCATCAAGGAAAGAGATGAATGAGGATATTGATGTTATTGTGTGATAGATATGCCCTTTGAGGCATGAAAAATTTTATTAAGCACATATGTTAACATTTTTTGTGGACCAAAGTATCTCATGCCAAAAAGAATGTACCATCATAAAGTAATACCAATCCATAAAGAGATGAAGAAAAGTAGAAGAGGATTCCACATTATGTCTACATAGTGGCCAACCCAATTATACAAGATATGCACTTCCAATTAAGGAGGATACTAATCTCATTAAGGAGAAAGATCCTAAAAAACAAGTCCGTACATGGGAGGACATCATAGTAAAAAAGAGATGATCAACAAAGAAATAATGGATCCAATGAAAGGAGGAGATAGATGAGATAGAAATACCTCACCCCCCAAGCTAGAAGAAAAGGAAAATAATAACCCAATATATACTCTAAGTGATAGATCTTTTATAATAAACAAGCACTTTCAAGCAAGAATAAAGTTGCAAATCAAGATGTAAATCTCCAAAAAAAGAGATGATCCTTGCGTTAAAAAAATTAATTCATGCAAGAAAGGGCATCATAATATAAGAGAAATAGGTCCACAAGAGATATTGGATCGATTGGACAAGATGAGAAAAAGAGGAAGGAGGACCAAGTATACACACCTTTTCTATTTCTTGGTGAGAGGATACTTGACAAAGGATGAAACATTGTGCTCCCTAAGTGGTTTTTAGTTAGAATAGGCATCGGATTTAAAGTAAGCATAAGGTTGAGACTCAATATTTTAATCTCCTGAAAAAGAGGATATCCTTATGTAAAACAACAAATGCATACAAGAAATGATATCATATTATAATATAAATTAGTCAAAAAAGGGAGACAAATGGATCCTTGAGATAAATAGCAGAGTGAAATATTTTGCTTGACCCCCAAGTGAGGAGACAAGGAATAAAGACTATTATTTTTATCACCAAGTATGATTTAACCTTAAAGATTGCAGCACCATAAATGACAATGAGCCCACAAAGGATAGGCGAGCAATGTCACATAGTGAGGACAACATAATAGGAACATATATTTTATTTATAATGATCATGACAAAGGTGCCATCCATTGTTAGATATAATTTAAATCATACCACAATCAATGAATTATTTAATTTTACACTTGAAATCATAACATTCATTAGTCTTATGTCCATGAACTTGATGATGCATACAAATGGAAGAATTGTTTTGTTTGTGTTTACTATTTTTTATTTGTTTTTAAAAGGAAGAGTAATTAAGTTGGTTTTAATAAGATCATACAAAATATTATCTTGTTTTGATGAAAAATTAGGAGAGGGATTTATAGATTGATTGGACAAATGGGAAATTTGAAAATCTAGAGTTTCTTTTAAAAATGTGATGTAGATTTCTCATTCTTTTCAATGCTTTGTAGGACACATCCTATGACATGTCCTTCAGGAAGGTTTGATATACCAAAAAAACAAGGGTATCTTTTAGGTGGTATGAGATTGAAATTTAAAGAGGCCCAAGCCATATCCATGCACTCATCAAAATAAGGTGTTTGGTTCTAAAATAAAAGGATTTTGTCCATGGTACGAAATGTTGGTGTGAAGTCTAAGGTTGCCCAATAATTATCTTGAAGAGTTGATAACTTACCTATTTGTACTGGAAGAAGTATTTAAGAAGGAAATGGATATTGAATAGGGTTGAATTGATTAGGATCCTTATTTTCTAAGGTTGGATTTGTAGAAGTAAAAATAGCAAAGGATATTATCCTCTTCAGTATATGTGTGTTAATCAACTGATGAAGATCTAATGGAGATGATGAAGACCGAGCGATACCGAGTATCATGATTGTAGAAATGGTTAGATCAGTTGTTGTTTTTTCATTGATGTCAAGCATTTGATTAATTGATTTTTATTATGTTACCATATCTTAAGAGGAGAAGTTAAATGGTTGAAAAATAAATATCAGACAATGATGAAGTAATGATGATATAGTTCTTTTCTACTATATATTTGATGTTATCAAATTATTCGGTAGAATGATATGTGAGTCAGTCATAGTTACCGAACATCGAGTGAAATTCAAGCACCAAGCACCGAAGATGAGTTAGACATCGAGTAGTGAATGAAGATAATTATTGAGTTGCAAAGCAAGTTTTATCGAGTATAGAATATTGATTATAAATGATGATAAAATAAAATTTAATACAAAGAAATGATGAGATGGATGAGGATACAAATTAAATTAAGATTGTTAGAAGATCTAAAAATGTGAAAATTCAATGAGAAGATCTAAGGCAAAGATCAAGCAGTTAAACCAAATTGTGAGAGTTCCAAGAAAAGTACAAGTTCTGAGGTAAAAGTTAAATGGTTTACTGAGTTGAGAATTATGAAGAAGATGATCAAACGACAAAGTGCAAATGATGAAAAACCAAATTAAGGAGATTAAGATGAAAAAGTATGTCTATATAAAGAATGAGAAATATGATTTAAGTGTGATTGATTGATATGTAAATGATGAAAGAAATGTGGATCTAATATGTAAAAGTAAGTGCAATGGAAGAAATAGTAAGAATGGACTTACCTTGAAGAGAGAAGAGACAAATAGACCTTCAAATCTAATTTTGACTATTGCAGAGATCTCAGAACTAGGTAAAACTCCAGATCTGGGCTTCTGGTACCTGTAATTGCTTTCTATAAAAATATTAGTCCCAAAGGATGAGGCCCACTTGGACAACTTAGTCCAGGATGATGTTCCAAATTTTTGACCTTGTCCTTTTAACTCTGGATTTGATGAAAATTTTAGAGGTTTTGTAGATGTATCTGAGGCTCCCAAATCCATATCCAAAACTCCATCACCTGCTCTTGCACACATAAAAGAAGGGGGAGAAGGTTGAAGGGAGGGTTTTACCTCAGTCAAATCCCTGTTTAGGAATCAACCTTGAAATAAAATAAATATAATTGAAATAATGTTGTCATGTAGCTGAGATTATATCTAAGCAATGAAATGTATCATACCATGTATATGCAATTGTTTCTAAGTATGCGATTAAGAATTTTGATGTAATAAATTCGACTCGACAAAAAAACCAAAATAAAATCATGTAGGATAAAACCTCATTTAATAGATGTTGTAATTCACCAAAATATTGGATTAGAGAAGAAGAAGACTTGATGGATGAATGTAGATCCCCTTCCTTGATGTCAAACTCCTTTTCTTGGCCTCCAATGGGGAAAGAAGCTAGATCTACGGAAGGAAATGCCTTGAATACATGATGGACAATTGAATACATAAAGACTCTGCATGGATTCCTTGCACTTGAATGCTTGATAATGGATTGTGTATGTCTTCAATGGATGCTTTCTTGCACTTGGATCTCTTGAATGCACAATGATTGTATGATAGCTTGTATGTGTGTATGATGTTGGTTGTTTATTGTATGTATAGATTGTGGATATCAAAATAAGATGGGTTTGTGCCTTTTAATACTCATTTCAAGGCCCAAATATTGCAATTCAACCTCAATTAGAGCTCTAAGAGAAAAATGCTCACATCAGGCCCAGAGTGAACCTAAGCACAAAGTCCTAGGACAAGGCTGACCTAGTCTAGGACAAGGCCAACCTGGATGACATTGTCTAGGAAAATCAAAATTTTCCCAAGACTTAGGGGAGTGTTCCAAAAAGGGGTGGTGAAAGCCACAATCCACCAAGAAATCAGGGCAAATCCCAAAATCTAAAAATGAATGCATATGTCGTAGATGGGAAATGAATTATAAGAATGGATGGAAAATGGGAAATCATACATAGAAGTTAGAGCCAACCTCGATCTTAAAGAAGGAGGAGGACCTATACTTGAGTTGAATATGCATTTAAGTACAATATGAGGTCCTACCATAAGAAAAACACTGAAGTAGGCTAAAAATGGTGCCAAAATGAGTATAAATTAAGAGTTTACTTTTTAGGATGGTACACATATTTAATTTAGAAGTGATGATGTCAACTAGTTTAATGATAGTATAATTGTCAAGGGATGATTTTAGGTGTCTAAAAATAGTAATACCCTCACAAAATTAATATGGGAATAATTTAAAATAGTTTCTACTTTGGATAAGGTAATTAGATAAGAATACAAAAGTGAGGACCAACAAAAGTTTCATCAAATACTCTTAAATATTAGAGATGCACACTTCATAATATATGACCAATAATTATTAATGAATTGATGCTAGAATAGATCCAACAATATTCATCTATGGGTGAAAGTATAAAGGCATTTTTTGCTTGTTAGACATGCTAATTTAACAAATCATGAAAAAATGTATTGTCCCAATCTTAGAACACAAGGACGATAGTTTTTAATTTTACACAACATTCTTAATATGTATATGTTTTCACCTTAAATATTTTGTCTTCTTTTTCCCTCGAAGCAACGTGGAAGGATGTTATTGGATGCAAATTATCTTTTTAGCTCATATTTTTTTATAATAAAACAAAGTCATCATAACATGTAATTTTGTTAGATTGTACACCTTACATTCTAATAATTATGTAAATTATGTAAAAATAGATATGTTATGGTGTTTTGTAACGCCCCACCAGGAAACCCAGGAGAAATTAACATAAGACGTGACACTAAGTTTATAGAATGATTTTTTTTAAGAGTTTAAAATTGATAAAGATAAACAATGTGGAAGCAATATAACATACAAAACTACATACTCATAAATACAACTCATTTAAAGATTAAAATCCTCGAGGGTTCCATTACGTAGAATCACGTAAGATAGTTAATCTACTAAATACAATAATCAATAAACAAACTCCATAATATGCAAATGAAAATACAAGAACATCATTTCATAAATGAAACCTAGAAACAACTAATACCACAAGGTACACATAACAAACCAACATCTACTGCACAAGTCACAAGGTATGTAATAATCTCAATATAAAGTAAAATACAACATTCCAAGAATGTCACAACTAATACAATGATAAAAGTATACAACATACGAAAGATAAGATTAAGTCTCCAACAATGAAGAAAGAGAAGGTACAACTACAAAAAGGATCATCCTAGCATAAAGTCACGATTGTTGGATCTCAATGGTAATAAGAATCACTACCACCTGACCTCGTATAACCAAAGGTTCACTCCCACCATGCTAAGGAGATAAACAAAAGTACACACACATGGGAAACAACAAAATAAGAATGAATAATGCAAAGGTACACTCGATAAAAAGGTAATAACAAGATTTCAAGGTTTTAGGTATAAAATATCAAGAGATAAAAGAAGTGTACCACAAAATTACAAAACATAACATTAAATAAAGATGGGGGGAATGGGGTTTCATCCCAATGGCTCCCCCGTGAGCCCCCCTTTCCTCATGGGGATTATCGCAAGCCACAAGGCTTGCGGACCCCTATGGTCCCCTTGGGAGCCGCACAGGCACTGCAACCATGTGGGCCCTGTGATTCCCTCACAAAATATGGGGGTTGTGTGATCAAAATGTGACACACTTCTATAAATAATTACACTTGAAAGAATCTAAGATAGTGTGAATGGTGGCTCTCAAATGAACCCTAAGAAAATACTCTTGCAAGGTGCACCATGGAATGGAATATTAAAATGATGATGCAAATGAGAGATACTCTAAGATGGAATGCAAGAACTATGCTATGATGAAAATGCAAGAACAAGGAAAGAAAATATAATCTATCAAGATTACAATACCTCCTAGTTAAGCTATGTGATCTAAGATAAATGCAATAAGGAAATACTAATATAGAATGTGAGAGTTCTCAAGAATTCTCTAAGAATAAAAGTAAAAAAAGTAATAGCATAACAATAACATGAGTGAGTAATCTATTATCCCCTTTTTCAAGAGTGAGGAGAGAGCCTCATTTTAAAGAGCAATGAACGATAGAGATTAAGAGGCAAAATCCAAGGGTGGAGAAAAATCCTCATTTTGAATTTGGTGCACAAGATTCTCAAGAGGAAAAATCAATGGACATGGATAAGAGGCAAAAAGATGTGTGGAAGAGATTAAGAGGCAAACAAATATTCCAGTCATCTTGGAAAGTGTGAATTCAATGTGTACACAAAAAGTCTTTTTCTTTTTGTTTTAAATTAGGAAATTCCTTTCTCATGTGCACACATTGGATAAGGTGGATTTTATTTAATTAAAAGAGGACATGTTATTTTAATTAAATAAAGCTTAGGATAAAGTGGCCAAACTTTAGGATATCATCGAATAAATGATAAAATGATGATTTGATCAAGAAATAAGAGATTAAATCAATGTGCAAAATTGATTAAGCACAAGATGTAGTCTAGTATTTTAATTTTAATTTTTAGAAAGGGGTCTTATAGTTTACTAGACCATTTTTGGTTAATTACATTTGCCCCTCTTTTACTAATGTGTGAGTGATCTGGGAACACATTGAGTCAAAGAATGATGATGTCAAGGTAACTAAAAGAGATCTAACTCCAAACTTGATCGAACAAATCACAAGGCAACTAATACTAAACTTGATCGAACGAGAACTAGCAAAGATAAAAAAAGATTCCAATGCACAATAAGAAAAACCGAACACTGAAATAAAGATTAAAAGACAAGACAATATCAGAACTAATATGATGCGATGAGAAATGATATGTCTAAAGAGTGGATCAATTTTTAGTTTTGAAAGATAGGTTATTCCTGCTCCCTCGGGATGGAAATCAAAATGGTGATGTAGATATGAGATAGATTTGATCAAATTAGGATAAGATAAGGTTCTATATGATTGATAAGTGCACAAGACCAAGTTTAACCCCCAAGTGATGAAAATTTGCCCCAATTTGAATAAGGTTGACCAAAAAGGTATAACATTAGCATTAGGTCAAAGCAAGAATAAAGGTGATGAAATGACAATGCGAAAGAAGAAATGGTGATTGCCTCAAAAGATGCAAGAGATTAGCCTCGAAGGGGCAGTCAACTGCACCTAGAAGAAAATAATTTTAAAAAGAAAATTTTAAAATCAAGATGATGTTGGATTTTGATTTTGATCTCGAAAATGGATCCAGGACATCGAAATTAGGTAAGGGTGCAATTTTTGCAAAAATATGAGACTTTAAAAATTTAGGTCAAAATGCTATCATCAAGAGGGAAGATACGCGATCAAGGGCAACTGACTATTTATCCTAAATTATGATGGATACTCTCTCCTAACTCAAATGGAAACTAAAAATGAATCCTAAAAAATGCAAACTACTATGAAGATGAAAAATTTGATTTGCAAGGGTCAATTAGACAGGTCATTTTTTTTATCATTGAGCCTTATTAAGGGACATCGAGAGATCATACAACCATCACTAGTGCAAGCACAAATATGAAGATATGAATATGATCTATATAAAATAGAATGTAGGAAACACACATGAGAATTGAGGCACAAGAGCCGAGATGGCCTGAGCATGGTTTCCAATTTAATGTTGTAAGTTTGTACCACCATCAAGGCATAAGCGCCAAGATAACCATGAGTATGGTATTGCATAAGAAAACACAATGTAACATTCAAGGATATAGCTCTAGATCTCCCCATTGTTTAAGGGGCCAAACAAAGAGACACCTAGGATCATCAAAGCGATACACATAGGAAGAAATAAAAGGAAGCATGCCCCATGCCCATAATTCTGTAGTCGTAACATCCTAGAGAGACTAAGGAAGGAACATTCAGTGAAAATCATTCATCAATCAACACTCAAAGAAAATAATTCATAACATGTCTCAGTAATTTCAGTTTAAGTGTGGTGTGAAAAATAAAAAAGAATAATCACTGACTCGCTAGGACTCATTCCTGTAGGTGAGAAATTTCGCACAATCCTAGACTGCAGACAAAGCATCGAACCAAGGTAGCACATCTGATAAGTGTTAAGAAACACTTGATGTCAAAGGAAGTGTTGAAAAACACTATTTGGGGTGAGCCACTAAGAAAAACCATCGCGCACCAAAGGAGGATACAATTTATGCCCCTAGCCCTAGACAAAGATCAATCCCAGACCAAAGAGATTGGAGATGGAAGTCAAAAGGGTTTGGAGTGCAAAGCAGCAAGCTAGTAGACATAAGCACATGAATTTCAAGTAGCACCTATTTCCAAGTTTTTGCCACTTGGAATGACCCCTTTTTTTTATACATCAAGGCACCTCGGAGAGGTTTTCACTAGGATAATCATTTTTTTAGGACTTTTTATAAATCTTAGGATTTTTTGAGGATATTTTAGGATTTTTAGGATTTTTTTCACAAAAGTTTAAGATATGTACAAAGCTCTGGAGAATCATGTGTAGAATTTCTTCAAATGAAGGATATTGATAGGTTTAGGGAGTTGTTCTCCCTTAGGTGTAGAAATCTCATAAGCACTAGATCCAAAAGCAGTAGAAACTATGTAGGGACCCAGCCAATTTGGTTCAAACCTCCCTTTCTATCCTCTGTTCTGTTGATTTTTTGGATTCTCTCTTAAGACAAGATCTCCAACCTGAAGTTCTCTATAATGAACCTTTTTTATATAGCTATGTGACATCATTTTCTGATATAACCTCATGTGATCAAATGTATCTCTTCTATGCTCATCCAAAAGTTATATCTCTTCTAGGTGCATGATTCTATAGTCATCATCTATGATGAAACTTTTTAATGAAACTCTTAGAGAAGGTATCTCAATCTTAAGAGGTAAGACAACTTTAGATAAATAAACAAGTGAAAAGGGGGTAGCTCCAATAGCTGTGTGAATTCTAATTATGTAGGCCCATAGTGCATGACTGATTTGTAAGTGTCAGTATCTTCCTAATTTGTTGACTGTTATGTACAAAATTTTTAGCAGTGTCTTATTAGAAGCTTCAACCTGGCCATTACTTTGAGGGTAGTAAATTGAAGACCAGTGTTGTTTAATCTTGAATTGCTTACATAACTTATTCAGATTTTTGTTTTTGAATTGTCCTCCATTATCAGTAACTATGGAGGAAGGTATGTTGTAGCGACAAATGATATTTTTGAGGATGAACAAATACACTTGTTTCCTAGAAGCAACCGAAAGAGGAACAACCTCAACCCACTTTGTAAAATATTATCTTGCAGTAATGATAAATTTGTGTCCACTAGATGAGTTAGGATGAAATTGATCCACCAAATCAAAATCCTACTTCTGAAAAGGACAATGTGTAATAGATCTAATAAGTTCCCTGCCTGTAACATCAATCAAATTCTCATGCATCTGACAATTCTTACAAGACTTAGCATCACACATGACATCTTTCTGCATAGTAGGCCAATAATAACTATCCCTCAATATATTTCAAGCTAGCGCAAGACAATTAGAGTGGGACCCACATACACCATCATGGACTTCAGCTAACGCATGTTCAAACTCATCTTTCTCTAGACACCTAAGAAGTGTTCCATCTAGACCCTTCCTAAACAAGTCACCAAAGATGAGGGTATAGTGGGAAGCATTTTCAATGAATTTTTGTTTCTCATTATGGGATAGGTTATCAATAATTACTTGGTCACATAAGTAAGAGTAAATTTTAGCATATCAAGAGGAATCATGACCAATCATGGTACATATGAAGCGATTGTTAAAGGAATCGTAGGTAGGGTAGTGTAGTTCTTCCACCGAGAATTGAAATATGGACTCATGCTCTTCCAATTTTAAGATAGAAGCCAAAGTGTCCATGGCATCATCCGCCCTATTTTTAGCTCTAGGGTTTTACTAGAATGTGATGAAAGTGAAGTAATTCTTGAGATCATCAATCATCTTCTTGAAAGGAATCAATTTCTCATCTTTGGTTTGATAGTCATCACTAGCCTTATTTATAATGAGCTAAGAGTCTCCAAAAATATGTAGCTCAATGATCCTCCATTCAATAGCCATTTTAATCCCATTTGTCAAAGCCCCATATTATGTTATGTTGTTTGTGCAAGGAAATAACAACTTATATGACTTTTGGATAGTGTATTCATGAGGTGTGACAAACAAAACACTAGCTCCAACACCATTCTGTGGTGAGATCCATCAAAGAACATTCCATGGTCGCTCAGTCACATACATAATGTATGAATTAGGAAAATCAATCTATATAGGAGCATCATCTTGTAGAGGGAATTCAACTAGTTGATCAGCAATTGCTTGTCCTTTTATGACCTTACAATCAATGTACTCAATGTCAAATTCAGAAAGAATCATCATCCATTTAGTGATTCAACCAATAAGAGTAGCTTTATTTAGTAATTATTTAAAAGGATCAATTTTTGAGACACGTTGTGTAGTATGCACTAGCATATAATGTCTGAGTTTTTGAGACACAAACACCATTGAAAGGAAATATTTTTTAATGTTGTTGTAATTGATTTCATAAGCTACTAATATTCTGTTGATGTAGTATATATCCCTTTCTTTCCCATGTTAATATTGTTGTGCCAATAATTCCCCCAAGAATGTGTTTGTAGTTGAGATGTAGGAAATAAGAGGTTTCCGTTGAATATGAGGCATTAAGACTAGAGGTTTGGCCAAATATTCCTTGATTTGATTGAGGATTTTATTCCTCATTCCATGTACATGAAGCTCCTTTTTGTAGATTCTTATTAAAAGGTTGAGCTATGTTAGAAAGTTGAGATATAAACCTCTTGATGGACTAAAGGTGTCCTTGTAGGCTCCTTAATTGACTTATATTTTTGGGAGGTGGCATCTCCATTATAGCTAGGAAATTTTCAGGGTCAACCTCTATTCCCTTAGCTAAAATGATGTATCCAATTAATTTTCCCAAGGTGACTCCAAAAGCACATTACTTAGGGTTTAATCTAAGTTGGAATTGTTCCATTTTGTCTAAGATCAAACTCAAGTCGTCAAGATGTGTGTTCCTTTTTTAGATTTTTCCAAGGTATCATCTACATAATCTTCCATATTTCTATGCATCATGTCATGAAATATGGTAGTCATAGATCTTTGATACCTAGCCCCGACATTTTTGAGGCCAAATGACATGACATTCCAATAAAAGGTTCCCCATGCACATGTGAAGGAATCCTTTTCTTGATCTTCAAGAGCTATTTTAATCTGATTTTATCCTGAGAAACTATCCATGAGAGAGTACATTACATAACCCACAGTCATATCCACTATCATGTATATATTTGGAAGTGGAAATTCATCCTTTGGGAAAGGTTTGTTAAGATCTCAAAAATCTGTGCATACACGAATGGATTTATCATGTTTATATATAGGTACAATGTTTGAGATCCATTTAGCATAAGCTATAGCTCGTACAAATCCAACACTCAAGAGTTTTTCTAATTCATCTTTGACCAAGAGAGCTATGTGTGGAAGCATCTTTCGTAATTTATTTTTGACTAGCTTAACACCAAGAGCTATAGATATATTATGCATAATTAGATTAGTGTCCAACCCTGGCATATATGCATATGTCCAAGAAAAATTAATTTTCTTCTCCCTAAAGAACTTAGTGAGCTGTTGCTTTTCATCAGCTGAAAGAAACTAAGCCAATTGTATGATCTGAGGTGTTTCATTTGTCCCAAGATTTATAGTTTGTTTTGGCTCTATCAAGATTTAAGATCTATCTTGAAAATAACTAGGCATACTACCAATTACCTCATCCTTGGATGCCTCAAAGAGGTTTTCACCCTTAGATAAGTCTTTTGTTTTTACCTTTCTAGGCTCTAACACCGCCACAAAGTGGTTTTCACCATCAAAGCACATGTTCTTTTTCAATTTTATTTTTATTTTATGACTAAGGTACTTGATATTTATCTCGATCATGTTTCTTTCTGGTTCATTGGTGGAAGAAACTATTAGCTCAATAGCATTGAGGTAGCAAGCTATTTCATAGTCATTTTGGAAAGAAGGTAATGCAGGTTGTTGGTTCTATTGTGAACAATCAATAAGGTTGGGGTACATTAGTGTAAGGGAAGTGGAAGGTTCCAAATAATTGATACAAGGGCAGTCATCACCATTGAAAATATGTTCAAATTCTTTAAGGTCTCCCTCAAAAGTACCCAAATCCATCTGATTCCTAGCATGGTTAACTTGATCAATGAAAACAACATATAAGTTCAACTTGTCAAGGCCTACGGGTGACTCATCAGCCACTTCGGTTTTGTTAGCATAAGTATGCACCACATCTATTCCCAATTCAATTGACGCAATTAAGAGAGAATCCCATTCATACTCCTATGAGTTAGTATTATTTTATCTTTGTAACAACTATGCCATTTTCTTGCGAATACGTTCTCTATTAGGATCTTCAACATACAAATCGTCGCTTTGGTGAGATGTAGAAGATTCATCATGTTTTAGTGAAGGTGCTTCTTCATTAAAAAGGATGGAAGTAGAAGGAACAAATTTTTCCCTATCTTGGTTAAAAGTGCGAGTAGGAGAAATATCTTCTTCAGATTCACTAGAATCATCAGGAGATGGTTCAAAAATAGGTTTCTCATTACAGAATCCCAATCAAGTCTTATCCTTATATTTCCTTCTATTTGTGTGACTCATAGGTTCAACAAGATAATTTTTCTTATTGTTCAAAGGACCATGACCTGGGTAACCCATCCTAGCTAGGAATTCATAGCCATTTATGTATCTTCTAGGAGAGACTGTTGCAGTAAGCACAACTTCCTCAGGTTCCTTTTGTCTATAGACCCATTCCCTAATAGACTATTTTTCTTTTTTATCTTCAAGGGGTACTGAGTATTGGACAAAGGTCCCATAACATGTCATAGTGGAACATGAAGGCTTCTTATCCTTTGAAGGTTTTCCATAAGAACAAGGGGAGACTAGGAGTGTAGCAATAGAATCTAGTTGATATTCCCCCATTCCAGTATTTAGCATTTTTAACTTCTTCTCACAATCCACAAGAGTAGTCTTAGTTTCATCAGTAGCTATATTGTGTATTACTAAGGATTCAACAGTAAGTGTATTGATAGACAGAATTATCCTCGGGAATGGAAATCTTGGTATCATTGAAAGGAAACTTTATACATTGATGGTATGTAGAGGGAACCGCTTTCATATCATGGATCCATGGTCTCCCTAGAAAGATGTTGTAACCAAGGGGAATATCAAGAACTTGAATGACCACATCTTTTTCAACTAGACCAACCCGAATAGGTAACACAATCAATTCTTTGGGAGACCTTTCAACTTCGTCATAGGATTTTATAGTAATCTTCTTCCTTGGATCAATGGTGAACTCTCACAATCCCAAATCCTTAATCAAACTGAAAGAATAAATATTATACCCAACACCATTATCTATCAGCATGAATTTGAATCGAGTTTGATAGATTTGGATTTCAATATGCAAGGAAAGGTTATGGGGGTGACTTAAAGACTTGTCATCTTCCTCAGAAAATGAAAGGTAGTGTGGAGTAGCAATATGATTAACCATGGTAAAAAATTAATCAATATCAATGTCTTTGGGGACATTTTCTATTTGCAAATCTTTCTCTAATATCTCCTTATGTGTTGGAAATAACTCTAGCAACTCAAAGATTGAAATCTGGGTTGGAGTATGCTAAAGGTTATCTACTAGATTGTAGTTTGACTTGATGGAAGGAGAGGCTTTATTGGAAGAGGATTCCATTTTCTTAGGATTAGCGTTCTTGAAATAATTTGGACCTTTGAACTTGGGTTGATTCCTATTGATAAAATTTAGACTTTCTCTACGTGAAGGAAAGTTGGCAACTCTAAGCATGATCATGTGATTACACTCATTGCAAGATTGGGGTTGTGTGGAAGAACCAACACCTCTCAGCATAACCTTAGGTGCCTCATCAATATCTAAATCATAGTTGGGTCCATTAGGTATTACCATGTTAATGTTTTCATTCATAGGTTCAAGCATATTGATAATGCTTCCACCATTTGTATAAGCATAGTTGATTTTAGCTCCCTCATCTTTCTTTAATGTTTCTCCATTGTCATACTTAGGGAATGGTTCTTTAAAGGCATTATGATCAAAATTCTTAACAAGACCATCCACTCCAACTTTCCCATCCTCAATAAGATCTTGAATGCCATGTTTCATCTTTATGCAATTGTCGGTCTTGTGTCCTTTTTTCTTATGATACTCATAATAATGATTGTCATTCCACCACTTAGGTTTCACATCTGGCTCGTACGGTTTAGTATATTCAGGTAGTATGATAATATTGTTGACTAGTAAAGTCTTAAGTATCAAATCATATGAATCTCCCAAGGGATTAAAATCACATTTATGATTAGGTTCCCATGAATATTTAGAATTATTATAATCATCGGATCTTGTTGCTTCTTGTTGTTTGGTTGTTAGGGTAGCACTAGCCAATTTGAAAATGGGCTCTTTAGGCTTAGACTCATCAACACTGCCATCATTTACCACATGCTTATTCTTATTCCAAGGCTAATTATTGTCTTTGTTATATCCATTACCATTTATGGACTTATCCTTGCTCAATGTGATCTCACCCTTTTTGACCAAAACATCCTCTATTCGGAAAGCTCTTTCAATCATATCATTAAAGGCGCAAAAGAATTTCTTAATAAGATCATAATATAACTCAGGTATGAGGTTATTAACAAAGTTATCAATCTTTTTTGTTCTCTGGTAGTTGTCATGGGTACCTTGAGTGTAACTTTCTCCATCTTTGCAAGATTGTAACAAAAGGTCACCTTTTTTGTTTGATGTTGCATATGTCAAGCATTGTCACAAGGTGTTGAATATTATAAGAATATTGTTAAATAAAACTTTGCACTAACTCATCAAAGGACTTGAGTGGAGGTGTAATTTTTGTGAACCATTCCATATCTTGGCCATTTATACTCCTAGGAAAGAGTCTCATAAGATAAGTGTCATCATGCATAAAGTCCATTCTCAAAGCATGAAATTGTCAAACATGGTCATGTGGGTCCCCATTTCCATCATACTTGTCATACTTAGGAATTTCAACATCTCTTGGAAGAGGCGTCATTTATAGATTCTTGTCAAAAGGTAGAGCGAATATAGATTCCATAGAACATGATGACTTAGGCTTCTCCTTTTCCCTTTTTAAGTTTGATATTTCATTTTTCAAATTTTGTATTTCCTTGATGGAAACATCCAAAGGTGAGGGTTTTCTTCTTTGATTCAATCCATCAACATCAAAGTCATGAGGGATTTTCAGCCCTTTAGAAGCCAAGTGCATGAAATATTTATCATCATTTTGTTCCAATGCTTTTAACATTAGTCTTTGATAATGGTCATCTTGTTGAAAGTTTAGGAGATCTTCTTCAGTAATCTCATGCTCCGTGTTGTTTCCATGTTGAGAGTTAGACCTATAATGTATAGATCTTGGAGGTGAATCAAATCCATTGTGTTGTGGCCTTGGGGAGATCTCAGAGGTGTAATATTCTCATTATCTCCAAGGAAATTGGCATTGAATTTTTGAGCCAAACGAGTCATTTTTTCCTCCATGTAATCCTTTCTCTCCAATTCCATTTGTCTTAAACTCCTATTGTGCTCAAAAAGTTCATTCAATCGCTTGTCATGTTCTTCCCTAGACATGGTGAGAGATAAGCTATTTTTAGATCTTGATGAGGCAAGAGGTGTCTCAAAGGTACTATCAAAGGTACTTCCAAAAGGATCTAACCAAACATTGGTACTATCCCCTTCTTTGTCAAAGGTAATTTGAGGTTCTTCATCTAGATGATGTCGATGCCTAGTAGGAAAAGGTAATTTTTCAAAGCTAAGTGGAGGTTTCTTTCTCTGGCCAATCTAATATCTAGTTGTTACTAGCATGAATGAGAATGTAAAGAGATAATTAAGATGACACAAGATAAATTGATGTCCACCTTAGAAAATAAAAGTGTTCACTTGTAAAAAAAATGAGAGATCAAGATGACTTATCACAAAGTGCCCAAGCTGCGAGTAATCTCCCTATGTACGACACTTGTGACTCAAGTCAAGAGATAAAGTCAAAGCCAAGAAAAAGATAACCAAGAGAAATAGACAAGTGAACAATTTTACTAATCAAGAATGTAACCAAGGTATCTAGGTGATCCTTTTCAAATAAAAATAGTCCCTAACCTTCTAGTCTCAGACTAAGGGACATAAATATTCAAGTATAAGCTTCCTAAACCATCTTAAGAGAAAATTGAAGGCCAAACCCACTCAGATCATAAACTGGATGACAGACCTCCGTAAACCAGATGACAGTCATGCAATATTTCTCACTACTGGAGGTGATTTTGAGACAAAAAAACATTAAAGACCAAATTTTTTGACTCAAAACCTTGTTTTGATCGATTAGAACAATTTATGATGGTAAGCGATTTCAGTTTTAGCAGCAAGTTGGAATTTCATAATCAATTTTTTAAATAAAATATGACACATAAAGTAGTCTTCAAAAAATCAAGCAAGGGACAAAGCAACCTTGCATGATACAAAATTTGTGAGGTCTCAAAGAATAACAAATTACCAAATAACATAAGCAACAATCAATCATTCAAACTTAACAACATCCGATTTACTCACTAACACATGCTATAACTCAGTTCACACAAGATTTAATGAGGAAAGCCAATTTGAAAAAAACCTCTGTGGGAATTGTAACCCATAATAAAAATGTATCCTTCTGAAGTACGCTTGGTTAATAACTTATCATGTTAAAGATTACAAACAAATTTTCTAAATGTGACCCTATTAGGGAATTTACCTCAGATCTGTTAAGATCTTCACCCTGATAGGAGTGGCCTTGTTAGAGGTCTTCAAACACTCTTTTGGAATGTCACCTAAGTCTAGGTTTTACAAATAGGATGGTTAAATCCTCTTGGTTAATATATTTCTCTATTAAAAATATTAGTAAGCAACATTAAAATTTGATCTGTAAAAATTAGCAACTCACTATGCTTGGATCAGATCCTTTATGCTCAATTGAATACTGGCATCACATACTCCATTGATCTCTGTCAAACTATAGATTCTTTAATCTATCTTTCTATGTTCTTCTCAGTAAATATTGCTCTTTGGCATCTTTCCTTCTTTGTTCAATTCACCAATAGCCTTACAGTCCGTGTAATTATAATTCCTTATATAGACATACTTTTTCCTCTTAATCTCCTTAATTTTATTTCCCTTCCTCAGCGCTTAGTTGTTTGATCATATTCTTCAAATTTCTCAACTCGGTAAACCAAATGACTTTTACCTCAGAACTTGTAACTTTTCTTGGAACTTTCACTTTTCTATTTAACCTCTTGATCTTTGCCTTAGATCTTCACATTAATTTTTCTCATTCATAGATCTTATAAAAAACTTCATTTAATTCATTTCCTCATCAAACTCATCATCGCTTCACATTAAATTTGATTTCATCATCATTTAATATCAGTATACTATGCTCAATAAAACTTGCTTTGCAACTCGGTAACTGACTTATTCATTGCTCGGTGCTCGGTGACTATAACTGACTCATATAACATTCTACTGACTAGCTCAGTCTAGCTTGGTAAAGTATCTCTTTCAGTCATAACTTAATTCATTGCATTTCCTGACTTGATCAATCAAATGTACCAATTTTATAACATCAAATATATAGTAGAAAACAACTATAACATCATTACTTCATCATTTTTTGATCTGTATTTGTCACCCATTTAACTTCTACTCTTAAGATATGGTAACACAATAAAAATCAATTAATCAATTTCTTGAAATCAATGACAAAAAACCAACTGATCTAACCATTTCTACAATCATGATACTTAGTATCACTCAAACTTCATCATCTCCATTAGATATTCATTAGTTAATCAATAATCTCCCTCTTTGGCATTGATGGAAACCACTATAACAGTGTTATAGCAATTGATGATGACACCTCTCAAATACATTATTGTACTCCCTTGAGTTGATATATCCATGTTCACTTTGATCTCTCTGATTTGAATCTCCCTCTTAGATAAATTGTATGTTTCTGTAACATACATTTTGAATCTCCTTCATGAGTAAATATTAGCAATTCATTCTTCTCCTTCAATATCTCTCTGTAGATAAATGTCATCAATTCATTAATCTCCCTCTTTGAAAACAATGCCAAAAAGTCATACTCCTGAAAACTTGTTCCAGTTGTGGATTATACCTGACATGTACCCATAAAACATTACATACAAAAATATTTTCACAGCTTCAGGAATCACCTAAAGTGTGTCATACTAACATAAATTTAGAAATAGATATTCTAATGAAATATATAATTGATGCATCATGCCTCATGCTCCTTAGTGAACATTGGATAGGGAAAGAACCCCTAATTTACCTCTTACAAACTCAAAAGAATCTTTAGGTAGTGGCTTTGTAAAGATATCAACCAATCATTCCTTTGAATTTACATATTCCAATTTCACATTATTCTCTTGAACTTGCTCTCTCAAGTAGTGATACTTGATAGAAATGTGCTTGGTCTTTAAATGCATAACCATGTTCTTTGATATGTCAATAGCACTTTTATTATCACAAAAAATAGTAACTGGATCTGTGATCTCTTCTTGCATACCTTCAAGTAATTGCTTAATCCATACTATGTTTGCACAATTCATAGCAGAAACAACATATTCAATCTTGACAGTAGACTATGAAATACAACTTTGTTTCTTGCTCAACCATGTAACCAATATTTCACCTAGAAATAATACGCCTCCACTAGTACTTTTTCTATCATCAACATTTATAGCCCAATCTGCATCAGTGTATACTTGCAGATCAAAAGTACCTCTTTTCTTGTATTGTAAACCAAACTCTTCTGTGCCTTTCAGGTATCTCAAAATTCTTTTTACTGCAGACATATGTGTCTCCTTCGGATTAGAAGAAAATATTGCAACAATTCCAACAACATGTACTATATCAGGTCTATTGTGAACAACATACTACAATTTACCAATCATGGATCAGTAAAGAGTATTATCCACCTCTTGTGTTTCATCCTCTTTAGATAATTTACATCCAGTAACCTTCGGTGTTCCAACAGGTTTGGAATCCTCCATACTAAAAGTTTTAAGAATCTCTTTGATATACTTGGCTTGTGTAATATAGATTCCTCCAATAACTTGTTGTATCTATAGACCTAGAAAGATCTTAATCTCTCCAATCATTGACATCTCAAACTCTTTTCTTATTTCATCATCAAATCCTTTAAATAAAGTGTCATTGCCTCCAAATATAATATCATCAACGAAAATTTCAGCAATCAAAACTTTATTATCACTGTCACATTTCAAGTAAACCTTATTGTTATCACTTGTTCTTTGAAATCCTATTTTGATTAGATAAGAGTGCAGTCTCTCATACCATGCTTGGGGTTCTTGTTTCAATCCATATAGATCTTTATGTAACTTACATACCTTGTTCTTGTTTGTGTTCTCAATGAATCCCTCAGGTTTCTCAATGTATACTTCTTCCTCAAGCATCTCATTAAGAAATGCAGACTTAACATCCATTTGATATACCTTGAATCCTTTGTACGAAGCATATTCTAGAAGTAATCTAACTCCTTCCAGTAATCTAAGCATATTCAATTCCTTCTTCTTGTGCATAACCTTTGCAAACCAATATAGCTTTATTTTTGATAACTTCCTCATGCTCATTCAGTTTGTTTCTAAAAATTCATTTAGTACCAATAACATTTTTGTCTGTAGGTCTGGGTACTAAAGTCCATGTCTTGTTCTTCTCAATTTGACCATACTCTTCTTTCATTGATTTCATCTAGTCCTCATTATCCAGTGATTCCATAACTTTCTTCAGCTCAAATGAAGATATCAAACATGTATTGTCTTTTCCCTTGCTTCTTGTCATCACTCCAACTTCCTCATTTCCAATAATATTTCTTTGGGAATGATGCCTTCTCACATATTTTTCCAAAACAGGCTCGATAGTTCTCAGTTCATCAATATCAACATTCAGTTGTGAAACTTCTTGTTCATCTTCCTCCTCAGTAGGTGCTCTCGGTAAATTTTTAGGTGCATCATGTTGTACATATACAAACTTCTCATAATCATCAGGTTCCTTCTTACTGTCTTCTTCATTCCTTTCTACAAATTCATCAATTCTCACATTTGCACTTTCCACCATTTTGTTAGTAACCTTGTTCAAACATTTGTAAGCTTTACTCTTTGTATAATATCCTAAGAATATCCCTTCATCTCATTTTAAATCAAACTTTCCTTCTCTAGAATCTTTCAGAATATACCATTTGCTCCCAAAAATAATAAATTAACTAACATTAGATTTGTTGTCATACCATATTTCATAAGGTGTTTTAATGGTACCTTTCTTCATTTGTACTCGGTTCAATGTATAAACAGCAGTACTCACAACTTCCCTCCAGAAGTTATATGAAACTCCTTTTTCAATCATCAGTGTCCTAGCACAATCAGAAATAGATCTGTTTCTTCTCTCAGCAATCACATTCTATTGTGGTGTCCTCGGTGTTGACAATTGTCTCTTGATTCCATTCTCATTACAAAACAATGTAAACTCACCTCCTTTGTTGGATCTCAGACATTTCAACTATCTTCCAGTTTCTTTTTAAACTCAGGCCTTATACCACTTAAACATTTGAAATGCATCAGATTTTTCTTTTAAAAACATTACAAACATCATTCTTGAATAATCATCCACAAAAAAAAAAATATTTGGTTCCATAATAACTTTGAGTTCTCATTGACCCACATAAATCAATATGAACTAAATCCAAAATTCCTCGTGTAACATAAGTCTTGCTTGAAAAACTAGATTTAGTCATCTTATCCATTTGGAATTCTCTGAACATAGCATTCTTTGGTTTTTTATGTCTCGGTAGTCCTCTTACTCTATTCTTCTTACTCACTTTAATTAAGTTGTCAAAATTAACATGACAAAGACTTTTGTGCCATAACCAAACATCTTCAACTTTAGCAAATAGGAAACTCTTCATAGAAGTATCAAGAAAAAATAGATTACCTTTAGATTATTCTCCAGTAGAAATTAGATTTATCTTCTCATCAAATACTTTCACTCTTCCATATTGAAATTACAGTCGGTGACCTATATTATTTAGCTGTGCAACACTCAATAGATTATACTTTAATCCTTCAACCCAATAAAAATCATCACATCTTGTGTTATTCAATAGAATTATAGATCCTTTTTCCTTTCACGGGATATGGATCATCATTACCAAATCTAGCATAAGCTCCATCATGATTTTCCAAGGAAATAAACTAAAGTGTGTCACCAGTCATGTGATGTGAACAACCACTATCTATAATCCATGTTTCATTATTACTTGTGATATTAGGGCTCTAGGTTCTTCTTCATCAGAATCGTCTTTTATAGAAACATAAAAAAATTCTTTTCCCTCATTTCTCTCAATATAATCATCATCACTTTGTCTTTCATTAGCAATATAACAAGATTTCTTACCTTTGTTTTTGTAGACTCAGTATCTCATGAATCTGTTTTCTCTCTTGTCCTTATATTTCTTTTCCTCCTTATCATACTTTGGATAGTTAGATGCAAAGTGGCCAATTTTATCACAATTAAAACATTTCAAGGGTAACTTACCTCGTTATTTCTATTTGCCTCTTTGTTTCCTTCTAGCCAACAAAGCTTCAAATTCTCTTTCATTCTCATCACATTCGGTAAATAGCTCTTCAAGTCCTTCAGTGCAACTATAAAATTTCTCACTAGCACTTCTCAAATAACCATCTCTAGAAGCAACTTCCCTAGCCTTTCCAATCTTTAAAGTAGACTTAAATGCGGATTCAACCTTAGAAATAGCATGCACACTATTATCAAAATCATTTAACTCAAATTCAATTAACTTACCAATAGTGGCATCCAGTGAAACATTCATCTGGGGTATAGATCTCATCTCTTGTATAGTAGATACATGAATAGCATAACTCGGTAGCAAAGTTCTCAACATTTTTCTTATAACATCATCCTTTGCTATGATACCACCAGCTCCTCTGATAGAATTAACAATCTCCTTAAGTCTTGTACTATATTTTATTATATTCTCTCCTTCCTTCATCCTCATAGAGACAAATTTTCATCTCAAAATTTCTTCTTTAGCCTTCTGAACATGCTAATCTACACCATAGGTATAAACAATCTTATCTCACATCTGTTTTACAGTAGTACAACCATCAAGCTCGTCATATTCCTAGTAATTAAGTGTAGATGCAATCTTAATCATGACTTGTGTGTGTTCATGTTTATGTCTTTTCTCACTGATAGTCAAGGGTGCAGTAGTCGGTGCTACATATTTATTCTCAAGATAGTAAAGTGCATATTCTCCTACTCCAGACACATGCAACCTCATTCTACTTTTCCATGTAGAGAAATGATCCCTATTTAGCTTTGGTTCTTGCCTCTTATACATCTTTAGATCTTAACTCAAGTCCTTTAAACTTATCACTTTAGAGTAACAAAGGTCTGATACCAATTGTTGGTCCCACTGAGAGTGGGGTGAATAAGATAAATCAAACTTAAACTCTTAAAACGGAACTCACTAATTCACTCGGTAAGTACTGAATACAGTAAATAACCAATTCACCAAATAACATAAGCAACAATAAATCATTCAAACTTAGCAACATCAGATTAACTCATTAATACATGATATAACTTAGTTGATACATGATTTAACAAGGAAAATCAATTTGGGAAAAACCTGCATGGGAATTGTAACCCACAATAAAAATGTACCCTTCTGAAGTACGCTCAGTTAAGAACTTATCCTGTTAAAGATTACAAACACATTTGCTAAATGTGACCCTATTAGGATATTTACCTCAGATCTCTTAAGATCTTCACCCTTTTAGGAGTGGCCTTGTTAGAGGTATTCAAACACTCTTTTGGAATGTCACCCAAGTCTAGGTTTTACAAATAGGATGGTTAAATCCACTCAGTTAAGAGATTTCTCTGTTACAAATATTAGTAAGCAACAGTAAAATTTGATATATAAAAATTAGCAACTCACTATGCTTGGATCAGATCCTTTATGGTCAATTGAATACTGGCACCACGTACTCCATTGATCTCTTTCTCAGACTGTAGATTCTTTAATCTATTTTTCTCTGTTATGCTCGGTAAATGTTGTTCTTCAGCTTCTTTCCTTCTTTGTTTAATTCACCAGTAGCCTTACACTCTGTGTAATACTCATTCCTTATATAGACATATTTTTCCCTCTTAATCTCCTTAATTTTATTTTCCTTCCTTTGCACTCAGTTGTTTGATCATCTTCTTCAAATTTCTCAACTTGGTAAACTAAATCACTTTTACCTCAGAACTTGTAACTTTTCTTGGAACTTTTACTTTTTTGTTTAACCGCTTGATCTTCGCCATAGATCTTCACATTGAATTTTCTCATTCATAGATCTTGTAACAAACATCATTTAATTCATTTCCTCATCCATCTCATCATCATTTCACACTAAATTCAATTTCATCATCATTTAATATTAGTATACTGTACTCGGTAAAAATTGCTTTGCAACTCGATAACTGACTTCTTCACTGCTCGATGTCTAACTTGCTTTTAGTGCTTGTTGTTCGGTGATTGTAACTGACTCACATAATATTCTACTGACTCACTCAGTCTAGCTTGATAAAGTATCTTTTTCACTCATAACTTAATTCATTGTAGTTCTTGACTTGATCAATCAAATGTACCGATTTGATAACATCAAATATGTAGTAGAAAACAACTATAACATCATTACTTCATCATTGTCTGATCTATATTTGTCACCCATTTATCTTCTCCTCTCAAGATATGGTAACACAATAAAAATCAATTAATCAATTGCTTGACATCAACGAAAAAACAAGTGATCTAACCATTTCTACAATCGTGATACTCGGTATCACTCGGTCCTCATCATCTCCATCAGATATTCATTAGTTAATAAACATATGCACATTTTGGGTTTTGAAAAGAAGCTTAATGCTCAAATCACATAGGATCGCTCATGCCACACTCATGCTTTAGAATTCCCTTTGGAATACATATGGTGAGTGTAAAATATTCAAGTGATTTGGGTAATCCACTTGGATCGATCCTTGCACAAATATTATGATACTTTCGGAGGTGAGTCAAGTAGCTTCTATCCAAAAGTGTCTAGTAAGGACATCTGTTCATGGCTATCCCTTGTAGTTCCACAAGCAGAATTAAAACCTTTCAACCCTACAAGAATCTAAAATGTATAGTCTCACAAGAAATATAGATACTTCTCATCCCTATACAAGTTGGAGGTACCCCCTTGTAGTCTTGTAAACAAGATTGAGACAAAAAATGGTCCTACAAGTGCCTAGTAAAGTGCAGTCTTTCTTAGAAAGATTGAGGCAACTAGGTCCTATAAATGAAGAGGCATTATAATTATATATAGCCAAGTCTTCCCTCTCTTTATATTGAGGAAGCTTTTTATTATAGTGGGGTAGAGTAGTCGAGTTTTCTTGTTCCCCACTTGGGTCATTCCCAAAAGATTTCTCTCTTGGAAGGCCCTCTAAAGGTAAATGCAAGAAATGTAAACGGATAGCTAGTGGAGGTCAAGATTTATGATTTTACATGAGGAAAAGATCATACTCTCCTACGACATAGTGTCTTCCAAACACATCAACCACGTGTTCATTTACCCAACATTCATTTCTAAGTGATGAATCAAGTAGGCCTAGATTTTTTATTATCTCTAAAGAGATAAGAGCATACTCTCCTACTACTCAACTAACCAAAATAAATGAGCATTCCTAATTAAGATATGTGCCTAAAAAAAGACTAACCAAAGACACAATATTTTTTTGTATCTCCAAGGAAACCTGCAAAACAAATGATGTGAGTAGTTTTAGATTTTTCAAGTCTTCAACAACGTCCTGCAAATAAAATGGATTAGCAGTCTCAATGCTTTTGTCTTGGCCAAACTTTCTCCAAAACCACTGTTAGAAGACAAAAAAAAAATCAAAACCCTGTAATAAAATCTAATTAGAAACCCTAGAATGTAAGATGCAATGAAATGAAGTTGGAAATAAAGTGCAAGCTCATCACATTTTTTTTGTTTGCCTTTGACCTAGTCAACAAGATCTGATTTGTTTGCTATGATTTCAGCTCCAAAAATAGAAATGCAAAGAAGAGACCCCTGCTAAAAATCTCAGATCTTTCCAAAAACATGAAAATTTTAGCAATATTTTCTAATTTGTGCCCTACAGACCTAATTTACCAAAAGAGACCAATTTTCAAAGATCATATTTTTAAGCCATTATTTTTCATCAAAAAGCAAAAACACAAAGAACATACCCGCTGTAGAATTTCCAGAGATTTCCAAAAATGTAAATTTTTTTGGAAAAGTTGCTGATTTGCGATCATAAATAAATTTTCATGAAAAAACATAAAAAAATTATAACTCACAGAAAAAAGATAAGAAAATCTGATTTTCGGACTGAGACACATTTGAACCATCCTTAACCTACACTAAAAATTTCAGACCCAAAATCCAAGTTGTTTGTGAGACACGATCAAGTCTTCCAAAACCCCTAGGATTTTGTCTTCAACTCAACCTACACACGGGTTAGCCTTTAAAATATTGAATAAAACAACCATGCAAGGTTAGAAAATTTGAAAAAATGTGGAGAAAATGAAGGAAAATCAGGGGCATGCGCCCCACAGTGGGCGCCAAAAATGTGTGATAAAAATGTGACACACTTTTATAAACCATTACACTTGAGAGAATCCACGAAGAAGGAAGTCTCAAGAAGTGGCTTATAGCTTCCTATTTATGATGTGAAAGAATCTAAGATAGTGTGAATGGTGGCTCTCAAATGAACCTTAAGAAAAGACCCTTGCAAGGTGCACCATAGAATGGAAGATTCAAATGATGATGCAAATGAGAGATACTCTAAGATGAAATGCAAGAACTAAGCTATGACGCAAATGCAAGAACAAGGAAAGCAAAGCTAATCTAGCAAGATTACAATACCTCCTAGTTAAGCTATGTGCTCTAAGCTAAATGCAATAAGGAAATACTAATCTATAATGTAAGAGTGCTCAAGAATGCTCTAACAATGCAAGTAAACAAAGTAATAGCATAACCATAACATGAGTGAGTAATCTATTATCCCTTTTTCAAGAGTCAGGAGAGAGCCTCCTTTAAATAGCAATAAACGATAAAGATTAAGAGGCAAAATCCAAGGGTGGAGAAAAATCCTCATTTTGACTTTGGTGCACAAGATTCTCAAGAGGCAAAATCAATAGACATGGCTAAGAGGCAAAAAGATGTGTGGAAGAGATTAAGATGCAAAAGGAGATTCCACTCATCTTGGAAAGTGTACATTCAATGTGTAGACAAAAATTCTTTTTCTTTTTGTTATAAATTAGGAAATTCATTTTTCATGTGCACGCATAGGATAAGGTTGATTTTATTTAATTAAAAGAGGACATGTTCTTTTAATTAAATAAAGTTTAGGAAAAAGTGGCCAAACTTTAGGATATCATCAAATAAATGATAAAATGATGATTTGATCAAGAAATAAGAGATTAAATCAATGTGCAGAATTGATTAAGCACAAGATGTAGTCTAGTATTTAAATGTTAATGTTTAGAAAGGAGTCTTATAGTGTACTAGACCATTATTGGGCGATTACATGGATGTGAGGGGAAAGTGGTGGCCCCGCCAAGGAACCAAGGAGAAATTAACCTGATACATGATACTAAGTTTACATAATCAATTTTTTTAAGAGTTTACAATTGATAAATATTAACTATACAGAAGCAATATAACATAAGACTTTACATACTCATAAATGCAACTTATTTAGAGATTACAAATCTAAGGGTTCCATGACGTAGAATAACGTAAGATAGTTAATCTAATAAACATAATAATTAATAAACAAACTCCATAATATGCAAATGAAAATACAAGAACATCATTTCATAAATGAAACCTAGAAACAACTGATACCATAAGGTATACATAACGAGCCAACATCCATTGTACAAGTCCCAAGGTATGTAATAAGCTAAATATAAAGTATAATATAATATTCAAAGAATGTTATAAGGGTAAGTGCACAAAGATGGGGGACCAAAAAGGGGGTATAAGATGCCGCTTTTTTCTGAAATCAGCAAACTCTGAACTTCAACAAGAAATTGAGGATAGTTACACTCCAAATTTTATAATGTGACAAAAAAAGAGTTTTTCTACTCCGAATCTAGTTTATAAACTACTAATTTATTTTAGAAATGGTGGAGATTAAGGCCCTCAAAAAGGGGGAGCACAAAAAGTGGTCATGTTCTTTGTGAAAAAATATAACATAGCGTCTGGTTTGCTCCCCCTAAAATGTTAACTTTAAAAAAAAAAAAAAAAAAATTGCTCCAGTGATAAATTAGCTAACGCCACCTAGTTTATCCTGGATTTTTCTACTAATTTTTTGATGAAAGTGTGATTTTTTGCCTTTTTCCGAAGTGGACACATCTTAAAAAATGTAAAATTTATGTGTGCTCCCTTTAGAAATCATTAAAAACTAATTGAAAATCAAAACTTGTTTTTTTTAAAGTATGTAGAATGGAGTCTAGTTTTTGAAAATGTAATTTTTTTCAAAATTCAATGAACGAGCCAAAATCTAAGCCCAAATTATTACACGTTGGTTTTTTACAAAATTTGGACATACTTAGAAAATAAATTAGAGATGAAATGCTTAACATAATGAGAATTCAAAATAAATTACATGGTTAGATAGCTATCAGAGAGATCTGCAATATCATGCTGTCTGATTTTATCATTATTGAACCATGTGCAAACCTGACGGGAGCACACAAGAAAAATTGTTATTTTTTCGTAGGTTTGCTGGAAAACATGTCTCAGACCTGTTTGAATCCTCCAATACTTTGGGTTGGAACTCCAAGGCAAATCCAAGCCTTAGGCTTGGTAAACTTCAATGTCATTAAAATGGCATACACCCTATAGGGTGTATGCCCTATATTAGACACAAAATAGCAAAATGAGAGAGAGAGAGAGAGAGAGAGAGAGAGAGAGAGAGAGAGAGAGAGAGTTACTAAAGATAAGAAACAAAATTAGTTTAATAATAACCAGAATTATACGTTTTATGTCATTACACCCGAATGCAAAAAGAAAACAATAACAATACAAAATATATCTCTTCAACATATACACACATAGTAGTTCTACTATGAATCCAGGATTTATACAAATATAACATTTACGTTAATTTCTTATAATTTAAGTTATATTTGTATAAATACCTTTCAGGATGTTTGAGATAGGTTTCAGCTTCATAGGAGTTAAGATGCAGATTTTAGATTTTGCGGATTTAAAAAAAAATTCAGACTTAGCCGAATTTCAGGCACATGAGGGTTCCCTAGATTTATGAACAAGTTATGGAACATTGTGTTAATGCATGTGGAAAGTTATATGTTGTACCTTATGAATGTTTATACATAGTTTTTTGGGCATTATAAGATGTTACTCATGTGATTTTAGTACTTGTCTTATGATAGAATCCATAATAGAAGGCTAGGACTCGCTCGGGTGGTCTGAGTGCACCGAAGGGTTCCCTAGACCTGTGAGATGGATATTTTGAAAGTACTTGATGTTTTCATAGCTTGTGTGTTTGGGTAGGGGACTAGGTACCCTAGGTGAGTGGCTCACCATAGGTGTTGGAACCCTAAAGTGGTTGTCAGATGATCCTATGGGTGCAGGGTTAGTAAAAAGTGATAACCTAACAATGAATCTAGGAAAGGGGGGAAACAAAAGATAATGAAACAAAATATATTAATGGCCACATAGTCCTATTGGAGTACCAGGACCATGGGTAACTACCAGGGAGGATCCCTATTCAGAAAGGGGGTACCGAGGTTACATGGTTGCCCGGGAGGATCCCAAAATACTAGATATGTGATGACACTCACCTAGAGGGTATGCTAGAAACCTAACCCTTGTGATTAGTAATGTGATATCTTGTAATGTTTTGTATTTGTTTTCAAGTGAGGGTTTGTGAAACTTTAGAATGCTTAGGTCCTTGTGAGTATCTCGGTTCTATATCCTAGAACGAGGGGTGGAACTTCACCAGTTTCACATGGTTGCATGGCAACAATCTTTTGAGGTCTTGTTCGTGGTTCATGACTTGGATGTGTTCAATTCTATGCATTAATGTAGACCTTTCTATTATCATTGTTATTGAAAGAAAGATGTAAAGATATGTTGTAATGGCTTCAGGCCATTTTTTACTTACTATTATAATTATATTCATTATCAGAAAAATGTAATTATAAAGCAAGGCAATGTAATTGGGAGGGATAGTTCTAGGGTTTACTTTAAGGGATATTATTGGAAAGATCAAAGTTGAAATGTAAAGTGTAAATATTGAGTTACTCTCTCTATCTCTACTATGTTGAAATAAAAGGAAATGTTTATTATGCTAAGGTTAAAATGTAATCTATAAGAATAGCTATTTCAATGTGTAGGAAAGAGAAATGAAATTGATATATAATTGTTATGAAATGTGAAAGTAAAGAAATGAAATTCAATTTGGACGAGTAATGTAAATATGTTAGTAAATGAATTTATTAAGGGAACCTTAAGGAAGGTAATTGTGAATGTATTAATGATGTAATGTTAGAAAAAAAATTGTTAGTTGCGATTTTTGCTCATAAGACCTGATTCCTTATGGGTTCCTTTCACATTTCATAACTTAAGAGATGGGGTAAAAAAAAACATTTCATTTAAAATTATATATCAATTTCATTTCTCTTTCCTACACATTGAAATAGCTATTCTTACATATTACATTTTAACCTTAGCATAATAAACATTTCCTTCTATTTCAACATAGGAGAGATAGAGAGGAGGACATTATCAACAACAATAAAAACATAGCGGAGGACAGAGAGCTAGACAACAGAGTGATTGAACTAAAAAATAGAATTGAATACATTGAAGCTATAATGGTTAAAATTGCAGAGCAGAGTTATAATATTCTAAAAGATTCTAATGACAATATTAAGGTCATAATTGATAGGTTCCAAGAGCAAAAAGGTAATACAGAGGAAAGGCGAGAGCAAGGAGAGAGGAACCAACTCCAAGAAGATGAAAATGCAAAGAATAAGATAGACAAGGGAGCTGACAAGGAGTTGGCTGAAATCAGAGAAGCTGCTAGAAGAATGACAGAGCTGGAGATCAGGGCAGCGGAGATTCTTAGAGATATAGCCTAAAGGATGGACCTGGCTTTTGTTCCTGGCTTTTTGGGTATGTGATCCTGGCTTTTTGTTGATGTGATTATTATTCTTGTTTTGATAGTTTTCTGATGTTTGGTTTGTAATGCTTATATGCTTTAGGTCTCTTTTATATCTACTGTAGGGTTTCAGGCACCCATCAAAACTTGTTTTCCATAATCAAAAACATAGGAGAGATAGAGAGAGTAATTCAATATTTACACTTTACATTTCAACTTTGATCTTTCAAATAATATCCCTTAAAATAAACCCTAGAACTATCCCTCCCAATTACATTGCTCTTCTTTATAACTACATTTTTATGATAATGAATATCATTACAATAGTAAGTAAAAAAATGGCCTGAAGGAATTACAACATATCTTTACATATTTCTTTCAGTAACAATGATAATATAAAGGTCTTCATTAATGCATAGAGTTGAACACATCCAAGTCACGAACCACGAACAGGACCTCGAAATATTTTTGCTACCCAACCATGTGAAACTAGTGAAGTTCCACCCCATGTGCTATGAGATAGAACCAAGATACTCACAAGGCCCTAATCATTCTAAATTTTCACAAACCTTCACTTGAAAACAAATACAAAACATTACAAGATATCACATTACTAATCACAAGGGTTAGATTTTATTATATTAGTATTTTTTAGAAACAATTTTAGTATAAGTGTTATATTGACAAGTTTTATTATTAAACTATTTTTGTTTCTTATCTTTAGTAACTATCTCCAACCAATCATCTCTCTCTCTCTCTCTCTCTCTCTCTCTCTCTCTCTCTCTCTCTCTCTCTCTCA